>CM053036.1:170188542-170540955 GCA_028564925.1 Lithobates sylvaticus
TAGTACACAACATTTATTGTGTATAATTGTCATGTGATCTGCTGTGATTGATCACAGCAATCACATGGTACCAGCAGCAACCCGGTACACTGATTTGTCAACCGCTGTGTCAAGTGGACACAGTGGGTGACAGATCACGCTGCAGCATGGCCTGTGGGGCACACACTAGGCACAGTCCTGGGAGGGCGTAAAAGTACGTACACTCAAAAGATGGCAAAGCTTCTATTGTCAAAGCTGTCATTTTACCATAGGCCAGGCAGGAAGCAGTTAAACTACTGTTTGGTGTCTGTTGAGGGATGTTTTGAGTTCAGCTTCCTGATTTTTTGTTAAAGCCTAATTGAACAAGTTGAAGTTAGAAACTGATTGGCTACCATGCACAGCTGCACCAGATTTTGCACTCTCCAGTTTTAGTAAATCAACCCCTATATGTGGAAGTTGGAATGTTCTCAGCACCTCATTGAGTATTGTCCAAAAGTCATCATAATTTTGAGCTGGTTAGCTTTCTCTGGGGTCATGTTGTGAAACAGCTTTAAAACAAGTCCATAGAATGGTTAAATCTTTTATTAGTACTATTAGACCTTTGATTGGGGATTAGCAACAACCTTCGGTTCTCTGGTTTAATATATACAGTATATTTCCCCAATAAATGTGTTTATTGAGGCTTCTATGTCAAAATGAGTAGTGTATGCCAATAGTACATACACTAAAAAACATATACATCTTCAAAAGTGAATATCACATCAAGCAGCATAATATATGCGTAAAAAAACATATAAGAAATGTACTGTATCCTTATGCCTCGTACACACGGTCGGATTTTCCGAGGGAAAATGTTCGATGGGAGCCTTTTGTCGGAAAGCATTCATAATAGAGATAGCACATTCGTCACGCTGCAATTTTTTAAATAGTTTAATGCAGCGCATTCTCTTCTTCTTAAAGCCTCATACACACGATCGGACCGTGGACCAACTTTCCCGTGTATTTTTGTCCAAAGGGCGTTGGCCCTAAGTTGGTATTGCATACACACGGCAGGACTTTTTCAGCCAAATTTCACCAAATCACTTGGTTTTTCTGCTCTTTACCGCCACCTTTGGTCAACTTCTGTATTGTTGTCTGATCTTTTGCATTGGTTCTGCATTGGTTTGTACAAAAGTCCGTTGGTTTTGTGTACACACGGTCGGACTTTGGTCCATCGGACTTTTGTTGGCAGAAAGTTGGTCCGTTCGCACAGCCAACAAAAGTCCGATGAAACCTGGAAAAAGTTGGTCCGATGGAGCGTACACACAGTCGGATGTTGGTCCAAAACAGCTAATTTGCATGTTGGTTGTCAAAAAGTCTGATCGTGTGTATGGGCCTTTAGAATGCTAGAAGAACAAAGTTGTTTTGCTGCTCACAAAATGTCTTTATTATTTCTCGTGATCTTACGAATAATATTAATTTTGTTTTTTTTGTCAGATCTCCATAATAATTTTTCTTTTCTTTTTTTATCAAGATCTGCGTTTTTATTTTTTTTTCTAGTGCTCTTTTTTTCTTGTTTTGCATGTCAAGTTACCACAACGCCATTATTAACCTGTATTTTTTAACCTCAAGGAGGTTGGTTGGTGTCCCTTGTTAATTTGACCTTGTATTTTTAAAATGTACCTGCCTGTTCACAAACAAACTGTCCTTTTTGAACTTTTTGAAACACATAGCCAAGTATTTCTGAAAAAGAAATAGCCATTTATTCTGGGTCATAACAAAATAAAGAGGAAGACAACGTTGGAGAAACTGGTGAAATTTGCGAAGCCTTTGTACCCCAGGGCACACATTAATAATTTTACAGTAAAAATTGGTAGCCTGAAGAGTCCATATAATAGTGAGCACAATCCGGTCCAGGACTACAAGAGATCAGGAACAGCAGCAGATGAAATATATATCCCCAGGCTGTGGTCATACAACAACCTGCGTCTTTTGTCAGACCAGACTGAACCCAGGCCATCACTCTTGTCTTCCTTACATGCTTCCTTCCTGGCTGTGGCTCTGGTGTTGGAGTTATGGCAGGAGGTGGAGGAGGAGCAGGACCTGGAGGAGGAGGAGGGGGACCATGGTTCAACTCACAAACATGGCTTTAGCTTCTGAGTTCGCCCCTCAACCCCTTATTTAGGGCTTGTAACATAACTTCCTCACATAAGAGGTGTTGGCCCGCCTCCATTTTCAGCATTTTGCAGGCTGTCATGTAGGCATAGTCCTCTTGAAGACTGGGGGGGGGGGGTTCTGAGGGCAGCAGTAGCCTTCAGAAATATGCCAATTGCTGCCTCCTTCAGGTTACTTCTCTTCCTGGCACTTTTTTGTGGAAGGCCGAGGGGGGGGGGGACCTGGTATTCGGGCATGCTACTGGGCCCGGCCACTTCCTGGCTTTCCTGTGTCTGAAAAGGGACATAGTTTTAGATTTTGGTTCATCAATCACACACAATTTTCAGCTCATGACTGTTGCAAATTTAATGTTAATAAATAAAAAAGACTCTCATTCTGTCCCCAGCATTTTTCATTCTTTTCCCAATCATTTGTGGCCACTACTGTCTATTGATATGTAAAACACTTTCTGAAATCAGAAATTAGTTATCCAAACTAACATATATTTAACATAATTAATTTGACAAACAGAAATATTTTGAAGAATGCTATACCTGACTCAAGCTGGGCTCCTCCACATGTTGCTGGGTGGAAGGCCCAGGTTGGTCATCGGAAGCCTCAGCTGGGGGAAGGAAGCCTTGAAGGAAGACTGGAGAGTGCTGGCCTGGGTTCAGTCTGGCCTGGCAGAAAATGCAGTCTGTCATAGTACCACAGCCTAGCTACGTAAATGTCATCTGCTGCAGCTCCTGATCTCTGGAAATCCTGTACCTTCCTGAGCTCCCTATTATAAGTGCTCCTCATGCCACCAATTAGGGCCTTCAAATAGGGCATGTCTGCCGTGGGGATCACCAGCTTCACAAATTCCAGCAATTGATCCAGCTCTGCCTTCTTCTTTGGTTTATTGTTATAAAAGGGGTGGTTTACCTGCCACAGACAGGTCAGCTCCCTGTACATATCAATGAATATAGGGATAAAGTCCTCATTTCCTCTGCAAGACACAACACAAGACAAACCCTAATGTCAGGCTAAACTCTCCTAATCTTGACCCAATATAGGCCTCAATCTATACGCAGTATAGGCCACTGATGCACCAACTTAAAATTGTACCTTTGTTATAACGATCATCGCTTCCGTTACTTTGTCCTCCGCTCACAGATCGTACGCACGACGCATGCGTGTTCCACTTTATATACACTGCGCATGTGTGAATCTCCGCCTACCCCTGACATTCTTTCTAGTCTATTCCCCACCCCTTGTCTTTCGGCGCAGTGGGAGAGCACATGGCGGAGAGACAACAGGTGCAAAGACAAAAGGCCAGAGCCCCGAACCTCCCGATCCCAGAGGAGATTGAAGGCCTCAATTATGGTCTTTATAGAAATGGTGGAGACGGTGGACATCTTCAAGAGGGCCGACTATGATGGGAAGTATGTACCGTACCCAAACCCAAATGTGAGAAAGGCCAAGATCATGCCTAATGTTGTGAAGAGTCTGCACAGGAATTTACATATAGGAGAAAAGACTTGGGACAGCTGAGGACACCAGGGACCCCCCACCTCCTAAAGAAGGGGAAATCCCCACACCACAAGCAGAGGAAGAGGAGGGAGAGGTTCATGAAGTGGGCGAAATTGTCACCAGCTTCAGACCACAGCTTCAGGTAAGAGATCTATTACTACATATTTCTAATACATGGTGTGTTTTTTTTCTTTTAGGTGATGTGGATGTTGTGGAAGAAGAATCTCATTTCACCAGTGAAAGTGCCCAGATCCTCATCGGGAGAGAATGGGGTGCAACCATGATTTAGAAAAAATAAAGGAAAACATCAATGATGTTTTAGGCAGAATCTAAAACACACAACAAATGGACCGTTTTCTTGTGTATTTTTTAATTAAAATAATTTTTTTAAAGTATTTTAAAAGCCACATTTTGAAGATGCACACAGTGTGTCAACATGTGCTATCTGCCATCACGGGATATCAATGTACGCGTTTTGTGGGTGCAACCCCTTCCTCCCAACTCAATTAGGTGAAAGGAAGGTGTTGCACCCCCAAAACACGTCCATTGATCCCCCATGATGGGAGCTAGCACATGTTGATATTAGGCATGGGATCAGGAGGGAAATCTTCAGTTTAAATCCCAATTTGTGTGCATCTTCAAAATTTGGCTTTTACAGGGGTGACATTACCACATCTGATGAAGGCAATATTAACACAGTTTGGGCATACTCATGTCTAATATTGCCTTTTCTTTGTCAAAGTTGAATTTTTTAAGTTCCTGAGTTGTGTATGAGAGGGGATATGATTTCAATATACAAATACTATACTGGTGACCCCACAATAGGGATAAAACTTTTTTGCAAAAGGGAGTTTAACAAGACTCGTGGACACTCATTAAAATTAGAAGAAAAGAGGTTTAACCTTAAACTACATAGAGGGTTCTTTACTGTAAAAGCGGCAAGGATGTGGAAATCCCTTCCACAGGTGGTGGTCTCAGCGGGGGGCATTGATAGTTTCAAGAAACTATTAGATAAGAACCTGAACGACCGCAACATACAGGGATATACAATGTAATACTGACATATAATCACACACATAGGTTGGACTTGATGGACTTGTGTCTTTTTTTCAACCTCACCTACTATGTAACTATGTATATGTTATGCTTTGAAACATGCCCGTTTAACCAAAAAAAGGATATTTACAATGTGAAAAAAAAATATACACCAAAGATGTTGGTTTGTTCAAAAAACATTTTCTAACGCACATGTGAATGTGCTTTGAGTAAAATGTTTTCAACTCAACAATGTGTGGCTTCTTCTTTCAATGCTCAATAGCATTTTTTGTAGTAAGTTGGTGTTTACAGTGACAATGGGGGTTAGTTACTAAAGGCAAATCCACTTTGCACTACAAGTGCAGTTTCATGTGAACTTTTAAGTGCACTTGGAGTGCACAGTGGATTTTCTTTTAGTAAATAACTCCCACAGTGCTTTCTATTTTGACACAATCAGGCCATTTTCATGACTCCACAAAATTCATTCATGGTGCTGAAAATGATGAATATTTTTCTTAGTAATGCATTACATACATTAACAACAAATACAAGGTGTGTGTGTAGCAGACCCACAATATAATAATAATTTGCTGAAGATGTCATCTCATGTATCAAATTAATTACATTTGCACTATTGAAGAAAATGTCCAAAAATAAAAGACCATTGGAGAACCTAGGAGACAGATAAAAGAAACCCAGGCAGTAAATCAAAGGAAATCTTTCAGTTTAAGTTCAGAAATTTAGGATAAAATGTTTCTTAAAAAGTTTCTGGCATATTAATGGCTCCCCTACCCGCAAAGTACTCAACGTACTTCTGTCTTACTTCGTGGGCACTTTGGGGGGGCAAGCCAGGACGGTCAGCTTCAAGCGCCGTCAGGGTTTCTTGTTGAAGTCCGGCCTCAGGCCCAACTGAGGCCACATAGTTCATTGAATGTTTTTCTTAAAGAGTTGTGTAGTCTTCCTTCTAACAGACATAGCAATTATTCACCTTATATACGCTGAAATGTTTACATATGAGATGTTTTGTAATAACCCAATCTTTGACACAATTGTCCTAACTACAACAAAGACTGTTCCATGATTCCTAAACGTTTGTATGATGATACTGTCATTTTGCTATAATATATCTTCAATAAAATGTATTTTGTAAAAAAAAAAAAAAAAAGAGTTGTGTAGAATGCAGCATGCAAAGATTATATGGTTAGGTTTATATTCCGCCATGTTGATTGGCGTAAGGAATAAGCGGAACTGGCTGGCCATTATCCCAAAAGCATTCTCCACCACTCTTCTGGCTCTGGCCAGATGGTAGTTATAAACCCTCTGGTCAGGGGTGAGGGTCCTCATGGCTTCAAAGCGGTCGGCTGGTCAGAACAAACTAACAGAAAGCACTGAAAAACAAAGGCCGGAGCTGAAAATCAGATACGAGCGGAAAAGAACGCACTGAAAATCAAATACGTAATAGAAATAGGAACCCACAAGCACAAACTGAAGAGCAGTAACGATCGGAAAAGCAGGAGGCTGAAAAGCAGGAATCGTCTGTCACCAAACTTCTACTAACACAAGATTAGCGGAAGAAGCCCGGGCGCACTTGGTTTTGAACTTCCTATTTCTAAAGCAGTCGTACATGTTGTACGTCACCGCGTTCTTGACATTCTCAAATTCCAACCAACTTTGGGTGACCGTGTGTATGCAGGACAAGTTTGGGCCAACATCTGTCAGAAAAAACACATGGATTTTGTTGTCGGATCGTGTGTACGAGGTATTAGAAAATAAGTCCAGTGACCCAAAACAGTCTCCTAAATGTGTAAGAATACAAGTGCAAAAATTCACAAAAGTGTGTCTTCCACCACCTCTTAACATCACCATCAGGTCTCTAGGTGTTTATAGCCTCACATCTTAACCAGGTGAAAAAAGCACTCACCAGAAATAACACTGCAAAGCACATAGGATGACACATTGGTCTCTCACAGTAGCTTTTTCCTTCCCAGTCATCCCAGACTAAGCCTGTGCCAGCATGTGATTTCCTTTCCTGCAGTCCCCAGAAGGATGGCAATGTAGCAAATTATGCACTGCAAATCTTACATACATACTGCACAGTATATGGAAAACACAATCAGTTCATAGCACAGTCCATTTTATTCAAACTTAAAATCACATGTAAACATTAAAAAGCCACTTAATGAAACCAATGCAAGAACATGATGTCAGTGCTAAGACTCCAAACTACAGTATGTGTTTCATTTAATAATGGTCTACTTAAACATGGCAGAGATTCAGCGCTAGAGGCCCCTGAAGACATCCCAGTTGGATGGAGTCTTGGTGCCAATGTCATGCCATTGTAATGGTTTCTTGCAGTGGCTCTCTATGTGAGTTACCAGTATTGTTTTTTAATGTTCTCATGTGATTTTAGGCATGAATAAAATATACTGCACCATTGCCTGATCTTGTTTGCCCTACAGTATATGTGAGATTTGCAGCGTAGTTTTTGCTACAGTTGTATCTTTCTAAGGGTTGCAGGAGAGAAAGGAATTTGCATGTTGATGCAGGCTTTGTTTGTTTGTTTGTTTGTTTGTTTGTTTGTTTGTTCTTTGGCTGCCTGGGTAGGAGAAAGCTACCGTGAGAGACCAGTCTATCATGCTGTGTGCTTTGCAATTTTATTTCAACTGGTTGAGGTGTGCAGGTATACAACTGATCTGAGGGTGATTGCAAGAGGTGGTGGAAGACAGAATTTTTGCATTTGTATTCTTACACAATTGGGAGACTGTTTTGGATCATTGGACTTACAGTATTTTCTAAGGACTCATCTTTTATATATTTTTTAAATGTTTTGTATACATGATGACTTTGCATAATCATGGCTCTGTGCTCACAGTTCCACCCCACACTATAAAAGGTTCCTTCCCACAGGAAACTTTTGCAGTGTGTTTTTGGAGTGGAGATAGATAGAGCTGGGCTCAGCTTGCTACTAATTCCAATTTTTCTTTATTGAAAATTTTTCCAACATAAACAGTAGTAACAAAAGTAGAAAACTGTTATCGAACAATAATATACAGGAAAATAAAGTAGATCCCTGTTGACATTTAATTTCTTGCATAAAGAAAGGGTAAAAATGGGTTAATATGGTATGTATTTATGCAGAATCAGAAAACAATTGAGATTCGCTGTATTCACTGTATTCACTTTGGGCAGGGAATTAAGCGGTTCCTCCACCCCACAGGCACCCCATCTGGGAACAGACTGTGCCTGAGTGGGTAGAGGCCACGCCCCCCCTTGGAATTCGACCTTACAGATGTGTTCTAGTATCAGTTATTTGTATTATTAAAAGTCAGTCAACAGTATCTCGGAGAGGAGAGAGTAGGAGAGTCAAGAAGATGAGAAATTATAGGGATACAAAAGAGAAAAACAAAGTTCACCATAACTAGCCCGGTAAAGAATTAATTCTAACCAACCCTTATGCTCTGGGTACATTGTGGTGCAGTCACTTTTCAAGCCAAAAGAGGAAATCTTAATGAGCTTTCTTGTCATGTGTTCACACACTATTGTGGGTACCATTTGTGCCAAGCTTCCCATAATATGCGTATTTTGTTGTAGTTACCAATACTGTGGGCAAATTGAATTTCATAAGCACTATGGGTGTTTATTATCTGCAGTGTTTCTGCTGTGGTAGGTGGATTAGTTTCCTTCCAGTGGCGCAATATGGTAAGCCTAGCAGCGATGAGTATGTTAGAAACCAACATTCTCATCGGAGTGGAGAATTCATCCACTTCCAATGATAGGAGTGCCATGCTCGGGGAAAGGGGCGGCCGTGGTATTCGTGATACCTTTTATTATCTGGAAGATGAGTATCCAGAATATTTTGATACGTGGGCATGCCCACATTATGTGTATTAGAGTACCCGTCATCCCACATTTCTCCAGCATTGTGAAGATGCTTCAGGAGCAAATTTTGATATGTGGTATGGAGTTAGGTACCATCTTAACAGTAGTTTTTGGAATAATTCCCAGAGATTGGCACTCCTCGTGGATGCGTATGTTATCTTTAGAGCATTTTCCCATTGGGTTGTTGAGTATCTCTTCCCAAAGTTGATGATCCCCTCCCCCTTCTCCTTAATAAGGTGTGTTAGCTGGACGTATTGGAAGAGATTCGAGGGAGGAATAGAAAATTCAATCTGCAATGCCCTAAAAGTTTTAAGTGCAGGGCCAACAAAGAGGTCTTTATATAGGATTTCTTGGGTAGAGTTGGTGCCCCAGTTATGTAAAGAAATATCTTGGATCATGAATGACAGAGCTGTGATAGGGAGTTTGAGAGAAACAGAGGGTCCATCTGACTTGGCTGATTTAATAAGGTGTTGCCAAGCATCAGTAGATGCCTGAATAATGGGTGATATGTTAGACATTTTAATGGAGTGTGAGTGTGAAGGACTAGCTATCAAGTAATCATATAAGTTCCCCCTTCTAACCTGGCAACCTTCCAGTTCTGTCCATAAGTTTTTAAGGTGATCAGAGAACCAAGCCTTTACTTGAGTCAGAATTGTGGCGATATAGTAGTCTTTTATTAAAGTATAACCTATCCCCCCAGCTTGTTTTAGTTTGGTGAGTTTATGAAATGCGCAGCGCGCTTTTTTACCTATACACAAGTACCTATTTATTTATTGTTGTGCCTGTTGGAAGAAGGATTCAGGAACTGGTATGGGCAAGGTTCTGAATAGGTAAAGAAATTGTGGGAGAATCTGCATTTTAAAAGCGGCTAACCTTCCTGTCCAAGAGAGTTCGAATTTTTGTAGGGCTGCTAGTTTAGCTCGTAGAGTGTTAACGAAAGGGTTATAGTTCGCCTTGACTAAGTCTGATGTGTGAGGGGTAAGGGTAATTCCCAGGTACGCTATGCCACTATCCTTCTATGTATAAGGGAAATTGGCAGTGATGTGTTGTTTTGTTGCCCAAGAAAGTCCTAATCCTAATAAATATGACTTGGATTCATTGACCTTATAGTAAGATACTTCATTGAACATTTGCAAAGCTTGATGGACCGAAACCAGGGAAGTAGAGACGTTGGTGAGCATCAGGATGATATCATCCGCAAATAAACTAATAGAATGCATTTTGCCTCCTGACATAACCCCAGTAATGTCAGGGTGTTGGCGTATATATGCCGCCATGGGTTCCATTAGTAGGTTAAAAATTAAAGGTGACCAGGACTGAGGTAATTTAAAATGTTATGTACAATTGCTTCTTTATTCTTTCTCACTTGCCTCTCACCCTAGACGTGCGTAACAGGACACATATACATGGTGTGAACTTTGGGGACAATAGCTCCACGGGATTAAGTGCATAAACCGTCAGTTGTAAAATAAAAGACATTTATTTGAAAGAAAAATCAAAATAAGGCTTTCTTCAGCGCACAGGTAAAGTACAAAAACAAAGTCCGCTTATCTTCAGCATAACAAAAAAAAACAGCTTATCTTCAGCACAAAAACAAAGTTTAAGGAAAACACATACAGTTTTTGCAGCAGGTTCTTTTAGCAGCCTCCAGACATCCACACAGCTCAGCTAACAGGTGTAATCACCTACTCCTCCTCACACCAACAACTCTTCCCTACTTCCTGTCTTTTGAGCTGTCTTCCTGGAGGCCCTTAACCCCCTGTGCGCTGAATCATTGTGGTCAGGGAGGGAGGCTCTTTTCCCACCCGAATATCTCTTCAGAGCCTCCCAAATTCCGGGTCCCAAATAACTATTATTAACCTAGAGAGGACTGCGAGTCAGTCCTCTCCTGCTCGGCTACTCCCGGAACCCCTCACCCATTTTGGGTGACCCCCTGAGCAATGCTGCGACTCCTTTAAAGGGACCACAGCCCAAATACTGGTGCTATATAGCACCCGTCCAGGACCCAACCTTGGCGTCCTGTACATATCCCCCCCCTCTGCCTCAACGCGGAGGTGTTGGAGGCACCACTCGACATCATACAATGGACCCGGGAGAGGGCATCGGCGTTCTGATGCTGTCTCCCTGGTCTGTGCTCTACTACAAAATTGAACTCCTGGAGAGAAAGGAACCACCTTGTCACCCTGGCATTGGTGTTTTTGTTTTGTCTCATCCAGGTCAGTGGGGCATGGTCGGACACTAGGCGGAACCTTCTACCTAGGAGGAAATACCGTAAAGAGTCTAAAGCCCACTTGATGGCAAGACACTCCCGCTCCACCACCGCATAGTTTTTCTCCGCTGCCGTCAGCTTCCTACTTAGAAAAACTATGGGTGCTCTTCCCCATTGATCACCTGAGACAGGACTGCTCCTAGCCCTTCACTTGAAGCATCTGTCTGTACTACAAAATCCTTAGAAAAATCTGGAGCCACAAGCACCGGATCCCGGCACAATGCCGTCTTAAGCTTCTGGAAAGCTTTTTCGGCATCGTCATTCCACTGTACCATCACTGACTTTCTGCCTTTGGTCAAGTCCGTCAATGGTGCAGCAATGGTGGCAAAGTTGGGGACAAACCTCCGGTAGTAGCCAACTATGCCCAAAAACGCTCTGACCTGCTTCTTGGATACGGGGCGGGGCCAGTTCTGTATGGCTTCTACCTTACTCATTTGTGGCTTCACCAGTCCTCTACCCACAATGTACCCTAGGTACTTGGCTTCCTCTACTCCAATCGCGCACTTCTCCGGATTGATGGTGAATCCTGCTCTTCTCAAGGAGTCTACGACTGCCTGAACTCGGGGAAGATGGGACTCCCAATCAGTGCTAAAAATGACTATGTCATCTAGGTAAACCGAAGTATACCGTTGATGTGGACGCAAAGTTTTGTCCATGGCCCTTTGGAATGTAGCGGGGGCAGAGTGTAGACCAAATGGCATTCTTTTGTACTGGAAGTGGCCTTCCGGGGTAGAGAAAGCTGTTTTCTCCCTGGCTTTCTTGGTCAGGGGTATCTGCCAATACCCTTTTGTGAGGTCTAGCGTGGTTATATACCTGGCTGGACCTAACCTCTCAATTAGCTCATCTACCCGTGGCATTGGATAAGCATCAAACTTGGAGATTTCATTAAGTTTTCTGAAGTCGTTGCAGAAGCGGAGGGTGCCGTTGGGTTTGGGTACCAACACGATTGGACTCGACCACTCGCTCTGTGACTCTTCAATGACTCCAAGCTCGAGCATTCTCTTGACCTCTTCAGACACTGCCACTCTATGAGCTTCTGGGATACGGTAAGGCCTTAACCGGATTTTTATACAGGGTTCCGTCACGATGTCATGCTCGATGACGTTGGTGAGACCCGGCAACCCTGAAAACATGTCCCTATTTCTTTGCAGAAACTCTTTTGCTTGCTGGGTTTGGGGCCTAGTTAGGGTAGCAGCCACCTGCACCAGGTCGATTCCTGCATGGTCCCCTGACTGTACCGCTACCACAGCGGATACCTGTTCTCTGTCTCTCCAGGGTTTCAACAGATTTACGTGATAGATCTGGTATGGTTTTCTTTTCCCTGGCTGGTGTACCTTGTAGTTCACCTCACCCACTTTTTCTATTACCTCAAACGGGCCTTGCCACCTGGCCAAGAACTTGCTCTCCACTGTGGGTATTAGGACAGCCACCCGGTCTCCTACTTGAAACTGTCTAATTTTAGCCGATCTGTTATACACCCTTCTTTGGGCATCCTGAGCCTTCTGCATGTGCTCCCTCACCAGCGGCATCACCTTAGCCACCCTCTCTCGCATTTGAGAGATATGCTCTACCACGGTCTTGTGTGGTGAGGATTCACTTTCCCATGTTTCTTTGACTAGGTCAAGCAACCCCCGGGGCCTTCGTCCATACACTAACTCAAACGGTGAGAAACCCGTGGACGCTTGTGGAACCTCCCGGATGGCAAACAAGAGGGCAGGGAGTAACATATCCCAATCCTTCCCGTCTTTCTGGACCACTCTTTTTAACATGGACTTTAGAGTTTTATTAAACCTCTCAACTAGGCCATCGGTCTGTGGGTGATAGACGGACGTCCGCAACTGCTTGATCTGAAATAGTCTGCACAAGTCCGCCATCACCTTTGACATAAAAGGGGTGCCCTGGTCCGTAAGTATCTCCCTGGGGAATCCAGTTCGTGAAAACATTTGGAATAACTCCTTGGCAATGGCCTTAGAGGAGGCTTTCCTCAAAGGAACTGCTTCTGGATACCTGGTTGCGTAGTCTAGGATGACTAAGGCCGCGTACACACGAAGGGACAATCCCGCGGGATTATCCTCTGGACTGAAGTCCAGAGGATAATCCCCTCGTGTGTGGGCGCCGGCGGACTTTTTGGCGCCAAAGTACGGCGGACTAAAGTTTCAGGTTTTGTTCTCAAATTATCCGCTGGACTTGGAAGTCCAGCGGACAATCCCGCCGTTAGTGGGCAAGTCCGCGGGACTTTTGAAATGAAGGGACTTGCCGCTCATCGGCAAGTCCGTTCATTTAGCACGTGACTTCAGGTTACGTAGCTAGCGTAGGCAGTTACTGCCGCCGCGCCAGCTCCGTGACCTGGCATGGATTTAAAGGGAATCCCCACGCCGAAAAAACGGCGTGAGGGTTCCCCCCAAATCCATGTCAGACCCTCATCCGAGCACGCAGCCTGGCAGGCCAGGAAAGGGGTGGGGACGAACGAGCGCCCCCCCCCTCCTGAGCCGTACCAGGCCGCGTGCCCTCAACATGGGGGGTGCCCTGGGGAAAGGGGGGCCGTGCGGCCCCCCCACCCCAAAGCACCTTGTCCCCATGTTGATGAGGACAAGGGCCTCTTCCCGACAACCCTGGCCGTTGGTTGTCGGGGTCTGCGGGGGGGGCTTATCGGAATCTGGGAACCCCCTTTAATAAGGGGGCCCCCAGATACCGGCCCCCCACCCTATGTGAATGAGTATGGGGTACGATGTACCCCTACCCATTCACCTAAGGTGTAAAATGTAAAGTAAAAAAAAACACCCACACTTTTGAAAAAATAGTTTATTGCACTGCTCCGGGGGTCTTCTTCCGTCTTGGGGGTCTTCTCGCCGGACTCCCCCGCCATTTACCAAGCTCTTTTACCGAGCGAGGGGAGTCCGGCTACCTTCTTCGTCGTCGCCGCCGTCTGGGGGTCTCGATCCGCCTTCGGGGGTCTTCTTCCGTCTTGGGGGTCTTCTCGCCGGACTCCTCCCCTCTCTTCTGCTCTTTTACCTAGCTCTTTCACGAGGGGAGGTGTCCGGCTACCTTCTTCGTCGTCGCCGCCGTCGTCGTCTGGGGGTCTCGATCCGCCTTCGGGGGTCTTCCGGGGGTCTCTTCTGTTCTTGCGGCGGTCGTCGTCTTCCGCGCCGCCGGCGCCGCCTTCTTCTTCTTCTTGTCCTTCTTGTTCTTGTTCTTCTTCTTCTTCCGATGTTGACCCGACGCTCTCTCTGCCCGGAATGCCTGTGCCGCTCTGAGCTCGGACTTATATAGGGACATGGGCGACAGGGTCACATGCACATGTCACATGGTGACCCCGCCCCCTTGTGTTGTCACAGTCCCGGAGGATGCTGGGACTGTGACATCGCAAGGGGGCGGGGTCACCATGTGACATGAACATGTGACCCTGTCGCCCATGTCCCTATATAAGTCCGAGCTCAGAGCGGCACAGGCATTCCGGGCAGAGAGAGCGTCGGGTCAACATCGGAAGAAGAAGAAGAACAAGAACAAGAAGGACAAGAAGAAGAAGAAGGCGGCGCCGGCGGCGCGGAAGACGACGACCGCCGCAAGAACAGAAGAGACCCCCGGAAGACCCCCGAAGGCGGATCGAGACCCCCAGACGACGACGGCGGCGACGACGAAGAAGGTAGCCGGACACCTCCCCTCGTGAAAGAGCTAGGTAAAAGAGCAGAAGAGAGGGGAGGAGTCCGGCGAGAAGACCCCCAAGACGGAAGAAGACCCCCGAAGGCGGATCGAGACCCCCAGACGGCGGCGACGACGAAGAAGGTAGCCGGACTCCCCTCGCTCGGTAAAAGAGCTTGGTAAATGGCGGGGGAGTCCGGCGAGAAGACCCCCAAGACGGAAGAAGACCCCCGGAGCAGTGCAATAAACTATTTTTTCAAAAGTGTGGGTGTTTTTTTTTTTTACTTTACATTTTACACCTTAGGTGAATGGGTAGGGGTACATCGTACCCCATACTCATTCACATAGGGTGGGGGGCCGGTATCTGGGGGCCCCCTTATTAAAGGGGGTTCCCAGATTCCGATAAGCCCCCGCCCGCAGACCCCGACAACCAACGGCCAGGGTTGTCGGGAAGAGGCCCTTGTCCTCATCAACATGGGGACAAGGTGCTTTGGGGTGGGGGGGCCGCACGGCCCCCCTTTCCCCAGGGCACCCCCCATGTTGAGGGCACGCGGCCTGGTACGGCTCAGGAGGGGGGGGGCGCTCGTTCGTCCCCACCCCTTTCCTGGCCTGCCAGGCTGCGTGCTCGGATGAGGGTCTGACATGGATTTGGGGGGAACCCCCACGCCGTTTTTTCGGCGTGGGGATTCCCTTTAAATCCATGCCAGCTTGCGGAGCTAGCGCGGCGGCATTTACTGCCTACGCTAGCTACGTAACCTGAAGTTACGTTCAAAATGAACGGACTGCTCCGTGTGTGGGCAAGTCCGTTCATTTTCAAAAGTCCCGCGGACTTTTGGCCGGCGGATTATCCGCTGGACAAGTCCGTGCGTGTGTGGGCAAGTCCACACCCTCGGAAAGTCCAGCGGACCTAGCCGGAAAGTCCAGCGGATTGTCCGCTGGACTTAGGTCCGCCGGCAAAAGTCCGTACGTGTGTACGAGGCATAATATATATTGGTGCCCCCTTGCCGACTTTACCAGGGGTCCCACGAGATCCATGGCGATCCGCTCAAACGGAACCTCAATAATCGGCAAGGGTACCAGAGGGCTTCTATAGTGTGGCCCTGGGGCAGTTAACTGGCAAATGGGACAAGATGCACAATATCTTTTAACCTCGGCCTTCACCCCTGGCCAGTAAAACCGGTCGGTTATCCTGGCCTCCGTTTTCTCTGCCCCCAAGTGTCCTCCCAGTGCGTCATTGTGGGCTAGGTCAAGTAGCATCCGCCTATATGGTTGGGGAACCAGTAACTGCTCTACAGTTTCCTCTCGGCTTTCAGCCACTCGATAAACCAAATCCCCCTTTAATGCAAAATGAGGAAACCTTTGATCTGCCCCTGGTATTTGTGGGACCCCATCAACAACAGAAACCTGCTCTCGAGCATTGACCAAGGTGGGATCCTGCAACTGGGCGGAGCCAAACGCACCCCTGGGTACGTCCAGGTCTGGATGCACTGACCTTGAGGATGTTTCCCCTTCACCCTCCTCAACTGGGAACTGCAACGGGGAGAGCTCCTCATCATCCTCCCCCAGCATAACTTGTAATGGGAAGGCTTCCCCCCCCTCAGAAGTCAACTCGGTGTTGAGGCCTGAAACCGAAACATTGTCATTCAAATTAACATTCTCTGCAATATCCTTATTAGTGACAGGTATCTCTGTTTTAGAGGGGTGTGTTGTGGGGGTTTCAGACCTAGACCCCTCAGACTCCATTTCTTCCAGGCCCAGTGTCCCCAGTTCTCCTGGCAGCCCCATCTGTGCCTGGTTCCACAGTTCGAGGAATAGCGGACAGTCCCGCCCCACTATAATGTCATGTATTAGACTATTTACTACCCCAACCTCTTGTGTCACTGAGGTACGTCCATAAGAAACCGTCACAGGAACCAGGGGGTACTCCCTGGTATCCCCATGGATACACACTACGCGCAGAGTTTTATTTATGGGGCCAAGATCACTTAATGTAAGAAGTATTTAAGTATCACATATATCTATATATTTTTTATATAAAATATATTTATCAAATTTGTTTTTGAAAAATAGCGCCCCTATTGTATTACTAATTCACTACCAATAAATCTCCTGGACCTGATGGTTTCATAGGTGAATATTTCAATGCATTTAAGGACATGCTGCCTCTTCCTCATATTTCCCATCTGAAATGCTGAAAGCAATGATAGTTGCACTTAGAGAGCAAGTGCTCTCCTTTCCTCTCTCTCCTTACGGTCCTTCCCTGCTCTTTTTCCCCTTCCCCACAAACCCTACTTGAACCTTTGTTCACCTACTTCTCCAACAAGATCAAGCCTCCATGGCTATGTTTTCACTTAGTAGATCCCCTAAGAACATGTTTCAAGCGACTGATATGCCCCACTGTAGTAGTTCTAGGAACTCCCCTTGCTGATACACGCTGACCCTAACGGGATAATATGCCCTCACATATTCATCAGCAACCAATAGTAGTTTCCTATGTTACCTGTTCTGATGTTCTGTAACGGTTAAATGTTGTATGTACCGTGAATAATGTTTATTCACCAACTATGACTACTTCTTCTTGTACTTTATATTTTGTTCTAATAAAAATCTTTGAAAAGAAAAATTAAAGGTGACAGAGGGCATCCCTGTCGGGTTCCATTGTAATGTTGAAAGGGGTGGATAACATACCTGATACGTATACCTGAGCAGATGGGGTTGTATACAATGCCCTGATGGCCTGTAGCATTTGACCATGAAAGCCAAACTTACAAAGGACTTGTTTTAGATAGTCCCAATGTATTCGATCAAACGCCTTCTCTGCATCCAGTGCGAGGAACAGAGAAGACGTTTTGGTCTTGTTAGTAAGGTGTATGATGTTAATCAATCGCCTAGTGGCGTCAGCTGTCTAACGACTTTTTGTAAATCCAGACTGGTCGGGGTGAATTAGTGAAGGAAGCAAATCTACCAGTCTATTGGATATTAATTTGGCATAGATTTTCAGATCATTGTTAAGTAAAGAAATCGTACAAAAGTTTTGTGGGGTATTAGGGAACCTCCCTAAGGAACTTCCCTGGCTTTGGTAATGCAACTATCATTGCTTTCAGCATTTCAGATGGGAAATATGAGGAAGAGGCAGCATGTCCTTAAATGCATTGAAATATTCACCTATGAAACCATCAGGTCCAGGAGATTTATTGGTAGTGAATTAGTAATACAATAGGGGCGCTATTTTTCAAAAACAAATTTGATAAATATATTTTATATAAAAAATATATAGATATATGTGATACTTAAATACTTCTTACATTAAGTGATCTTGCAAGTGGATTCCACTGTGCCTAATAGTTTGGTGTATATGTCTCTATTGCCAAAGAAACCGTGTTAGTTCTATAAAGTATTATTTGTGCTCTAGTGCAACTTCAATAATTCATAAGGTTTGCCTATGCCCATGTAATTTCTATCTAGTGACACTCGTAATATATTACTATTTTGTAGTGTACCATTCAGAAAGTTAGATAGCGATTAGTTGCTAAGATTGCAACTTAATTGGCAGTTTGTTTAGGATAGCGCTCTAATCAAGGTGCAACTACATATGTTTGGTCTATACAAATTCACGTGTCACCACATACATTGCTCGATCAAAACACCATTGCAACAAATACTTCACAACATCTTTGCACTATTTGGTCATTGATAGTGCTAAATCACAAAAAAATATAATAACACCACATACAGAGTCCCAAGTGGTAATTAATTTCCTTGGCAAAACCTTAATATAAAATAATTAAAAAGTGAAAAAATTATTTAAAAAAAAAAACATTAATTGAAAAAAGAGAGTTTGTGACAACAATTCTTTCTGTTGCTAAGTGATATTTCACTCCTTCTAGAGTAGCGTGACAACCTTCACCACAGAGTTCTTCTTTCACCCAAAGTGACAAAGCAAATTTAATTTTGGCTGGCCGCTTACCAGATGTAGTTGATTGCTTTAATTAAAAAACAATCAAATGCGCTTATACAGGACTTGTCCTGTTCACAGATACACCAGTACTTTAGACAACTCTTCCTCCTCACAGATCAATTCAGGTCATGGTGGATACATAGGTGGGAGCAGAGCAAAACACACCTCATAGTGTAATCTTGCTTTATTTAAAAACTGGATAAAAACAGAAAAGCCAAATGGCCACTTACATTCCTCGGTGCCCGCCCAGGACTGGGGCTGCTCGCCTTGTAATTAATATGAATTGGAGAATCTTTCCCTTTCGAATTTCCCGCTGTGGATCAGCGTGCGTTCCACCCGCCGCTGCTGCCAACCAACCAGACAGGAAGTCCTGGGATAGTTACGTTCGAGATTGTGATCAGGTACCGCCTCCGACGCACGTTTCGTGATGACACGTCTTCAGGGGACTCTGTATGTGGTGTTATTATATTTTTTTGTGATTTAGCACTATCAATGACTAAATAGTGTGAATATGTTGTGAAGTATTTGTTGCAATGGTGTTTTGATCGAGCAATGTATGTGGTGACACGTGAATTTGTATAGACCAAACATATGTAGTTGCACCTTGATTAGAGTGCTATCCTAAACAAACTGCCAATTAAGTTGCAATCTTAGCAACTAATCGCTATCTAACTTTCTGAATGGTACACTACAAAATAGTAACATATTACGAGTGTCACTAGATAGAAATTACATGGGCATAGGCAAACCTTATGAATTATTGAAGTTGCACTAGAGCACAAATAATACTTTATAGAACTAACACGGTTTTTTTGGCAATAGAGACATATACACCAAACTATTAGGCACAGTGGAATCCACTTGCGAGATCACTTAATGTAAGAAATATTTAAGTATCACATTTTTATATAAAATATATTTATCAAATTTGTTTTTGAAAAATAGCGCCCCTATTGTATTACTAATTCACTACCAAAAAATCGCACGATTTCAAAGGGAGCGGCTCACCATAGTTTATTTATATATAATTTTGTACACTTATATAAATCTATGTAATGGTTGTTGTAGCATTTTAATTTAGATATATTTCCAGTAACCTAATATTTTCCAAGCGCGGGGTTGAAATAACCAAAAACAGACGGTTGTTTATATCCCAGGAGATTTATTACATGGTAGAGTGTTGATTGCTTGGGAGACTTCCTGGAGTGTGAATGGGGAGTTCAGTGCAGCATTTTGTTCTTCAGTGAGTTGAGGGATGTTTACTTTATTCAGGAATTCTGTTATTTTATGGGGTAGAGGTTGTGTTGTGCTCGGGTCGTCTTTTAGGTTATATAGTGAGCCATAATAGGCACTGAATGCATCTGCGATGGCCTGGGGATGATATAGTTTGAAGTGATGATGAGGGTGGAAAATATGGGCTATTTTAGTTTTATGTCTGATTCCCCTGAGGCGAGCTGCCAGTATTTTTCCTGCCTTGTTGCCATTTGCATAATACGTAATTTTCAATCTAAGTCCTCCAGCAGTCAGAGACGTAGATAATGACGCAATTTCGCCAATTTTTCGGATAGTGGGAGGGATGAATGTGCCTTGTTCTGGGTTTCTAGTACATGAATTTGGTTGGTAATATTCAATATATGCTGCCCCCTCATTCTCATTCTCTTGGCTCTAGCCCCTCGTTTTATAAGAAGACCCCGTATGAACGCCTTGTGCGTATCCCACGTCACAAAGGGGTCCGCTACAGAGTTTTCATTACATTCAAAAAAATCAAGTAATTCTTTTTGCAAAGATAACCTGGAAGGATGCCCCCGGAATAGACATGGGTTGGATCTCCATATGTAAGTTGGGTTGTTGTTGGAAGAGTCGTCAACACGCAGCGACACCGAGGCATGATCCGACCAAGTTATATTATTTATATTAGATGCTTTGATCTTTGTCAGTAACCATTTATCTGTTAAAAAAAGGTCCAGTCTGGTGTATATTTTATGGCTTGAAGAAAAAAAAGAGTAGTCTCTTTCAGTGGCATTAAGACATCTCCATGCATCGTATAAATCATAGCTCTTTAGGAGTGTTTGGAGGGACAGTTGTTTCCTAGTGGAGAGAGAGCTTGAGTCTACTTTAGGGTCAGGCGGTAGGTTGAAGTCCCCGCACAGTAGCAGGTGGCCCTTTTTCACTTGGGATATTTTCCTCATGAGTTTGTGTAGAAAGCGGGATTGGTTGTTGTTAGGAGAATAAGCATTTGCGATTGTATAGGTAGAAGAGTTTATGTCACACACCAAGATATGGTATCTACCATGTGGGTCCTTTATCTCTTTGTGGAGTTGAAAAGCCACCGTGTCTCTGATTGCTGTCAGCACCCCTCTTTTTTAACTTCCGAACTGGCAAAAAAAACAAATAGGAACTTGGGATGAGAGTAATTGGGCTGGGCATTCATTTTAAAGTGTGTTTCCTGAACACAGAGAACGTCTCCATTGTGTTGAATGGCCTCTTTCCACGTGGATTTGCGCATCGCAACGTGGTTAAGCCCTCTAGCGTTAATTGTCAAAAAATGAATGACCATTTGTAAAGTCAATCTGGTGCGTGTAGTGTTGCATGTGTTGGTAACACTTACATCTGATCCTGAAGAGATCCTGGAAGGGCTTGAATCCTGAAGGCTTGCGGTGTGCTAAGGTGAGAGGCTGCTGTAGTAACATCATCTCGGTAGGTTGGTGTTGGCTGCTACTGTGGGCATAAACATTAGTTAGGTGAAACAAAAGGAACGTGAAAAAACAAATGTAGAATTTAGTCAAGAGAGCAGAAAGGTCATTGTGACCTGAGTGTGACAAATAGTCACTAAAAAAACTTTTGAGGGGTAAGCGAAAAAATAAACATAAAAAATAAAGGAAAAAAAATGGTTCAGCTTAGCAGCAATTTTTTCCTCCTAATAAGGGAACAGTAGGTAGTATCGTGAACTGGCTGCAGATAGGTTAGGTGTGTTTGCGGGCATTTCTTGAAGTGACCAGGTTCCAGTCGTCTTCAGTATGGTTAGGGCTGTGGCAGTTGCTGGTCTCCAGAGTATGCTCAGGAATGATATGCTATTTTTGGAGAAGATGCATCCCTTTAGTAAGGGTGTCCACTATGTGGTCCCTCCCATCCTTAGTGATAATCAATTTTGTGGGGAACCCCCATTATGAGATCTTGTGGTTTCTCAGCGCTTTGGAAATCGTATTGAGGTTCCTCCTCTTTTGTAAAGTGAACTGGGAGAGGTCCGCAAAAAATTGCAAATCTTTATATTGGAGAGGGAACTGATCCTTATTTCGCGATGCGGTCATTAATCGTTCCTTTAAGCGGTTTGGGCAATCTGTGGATCGTGTCCACTGTTATGTCCAGTTCAGTCAGCTCCGGTATCATGGCCTGAAATAGCTGGGCTGCATACACCCGCAGATCTGACTGCACAACCGACTCGGGGACACCTCTTATATTTATTGTTTCTTCCTGAGCGGTACTCGATGTCTGCCATTTTAGCTTTAATGGCATCCATTTCATCTGCATGGTCATCATGTGCATCCACCAGATCATTGATGGTGGTCGCAAATTCCCACATTTTGTGTTCTATGTGGTCTGTTCTAGATGAGATTTCTTTCAATTCCATCCCAAAGTTATGGACACAGGACAGCATGTCTGCATGAAGTGAGATCCTAAGGGAGACTAGCATGTCTTTTAAAGTTGTGTCCAGCACTGGTTGATTAGATGTGGGGAATGCATCAATGGAGTCAGGGAGGTCCCTGGTGTCCTCCCCTGAATCTGGACTCTGGGACTGGGTAAGGCTAGGATCTGTGGCATCCAGCCTTAATCTCACTTTTTCTGGGCTTCCCGATGATGGGATATGTATGGGAGATTGTGGGAATTTTGGCGGTGCCATTCTTTTGCTAAGATTACCTTTAGAAGGTGCAGATTGTGGAGTGCTGGATCTGCCTCGCGCTTCAGGCCCGTCGCCGCCATCTTGCTTATGCCCCAGCGGGTAGTATTCTGTGAGCTTCTGCAGTTTCCTCATCTCCTTATTCCGCCTAGTCATGTTCCATCGATGCCCCGGGCGTTACCACAGCTCCGGAGTATGTTTGGAGCGGGTTGTAGCTGATAAAGCAGCTCGATGTGTGCCGGTGTGTCCATGTATGTAGCGGAGCTCCTCTATAGAGCGTCCATCTCCATCCGCGGCAAGCTCCGCCCCCCTCAGCTTGCTACTAGCTAGTTAGTGTGTTCACTTATTGTGACTCTGAGTCTAGAGCGTTAGTGTAGTGTAAGTATAGTGTAAGTATTAGACATGTGCACACTGAAATATTTTGTTTCTGAATTTTGTTTTCGTCCAAAAAATACATTTATTTAGTTACTCCCGACATTCGTTATTTTTTTTTGTTTCGTTAAAAAATGCATTCGAATCCGAAATAATTACGGTCAAAACTGTCATTGAAGGCTTATGGTGTCTGTCGAATGTTCTAAGAAGATTTGATGGAGCAGCTAAACTGCACGACGCCACGATCGTACATTTCCAGTCGAATGTTCCGCTTACAAGCTATAGTAGAATTCTAATGTTGTATGACACTAGTAATATATTTATTAATTATTATTACTAGTCAACCAACATTAGAATTCTTCTATAGCCTATGGGAGGAGTTTTTGACCATAAATGTCTGCTCGTGGCGACTGCTTTGTCGAATCTTCATGTCAAATCTTTTCTCTCTATGTCAAATATTCTTGGACTAATAGAGTTAGTTTAGGCACATTCAACCTTTTTTGCTATTGTCTCTATAATGTAGAATCTTTTCTTTCTATGTCAAATCTTTTTTCTCTATGTAGAATAATCTTGAACTAATAGAGCTAAGGTTAGGCACATTCGACTACAGGTTCGATGGACACAGATCGCTATTGTCAGCGTCATGTCGAATCTCCTATCTATATCGAACTGTTGCAACAAAAACGAAAATAAAGCATTTGTTCATGTCGGATCCTTCGGTTTTTCGGATCCTGCACGTTCGTTATCGTTTGTTAAATTTATAACGAAAATACCCAGAATTCGGACGAAAATGCATTTGGATGAAAACTAATGCACATGTCTAGTAAGTATAGCGTGTCAGTATAGTGTAGTGGAAGTGTAGTGTGAATATAGTGTGAGTATAGTGTAGCGTGTCAGTATTGTGTGTGAGTATAGTGTAGTAGATAATAAATGTCACTCATGCAAAATGGTGAAAAACTGACTGTGTGAAGTGAAAATGAAAAAATAAAAATCTTTTGTGCATGTGGATAGTATCAGATGCCTGATTGCCCCTTGCTAGGATGCTGCAGTATTAAAGGCGATGTGCCCTAGTGCTGAAATTAGAATAGTGAACTGCTGTGCTTCCTGTGAGTTAAAGTGCTAAAGTGCTAACTATGTGCATGAATACATAAACCATGTAAGAACCTCATCCATATCCAAGAATCAGTTAAAATAATTAATCAGTGCAAAATCAAAGAAAAGAAAGAAAATTCACAAATGTATAGTCCAAAAATCATATAAAGTATGTGCAGTCCATGATTTTTAGAAATGAAGCATGTTGCAATGGAAAAAGTGTATAAACAAGCATCAATAAAAAATGCATTTAAAGCGGAGCTCCACCCTAAAGTGGAACTTCTACTTATCGGATTCCTCCCCCCATCCGGTGCCACAATTGGCACCTTTCAGGGGGGGGGGGGTGCAGATATCTGTATAATACAGGTATCTGCACCCACTTCCGGACAAGATTTCTGGAGCTGCCCCCCTTATCCGGAGATGCCCCGTTGTGTCTTGGGAAACACAGTTCCTGATTCCCTGACAGAGGATGGCGGCGGGGCAGCCGAGAGATGAGCGGTCGCTCGTCACATTCTGCCGACACCGCTGGAACCTGGAACAGGTAAGTGTCCATTTATTAAAAGTCAGCAGCTAAAGTATTTGTAGCTGCTGACTTTTAATATTTTTGGTGCGGGTGGAGCTCCGCTTTAAAGTTCATCCAGTATTGAGTTGTAAAGTTCTCTGTGTGCTTGTGCAAATACTGCAACACCCAGCGTGCAGGGCTTATGCTGAGGTGAGCCAACAAGGCTTTAAAATGTATGTGTGTCCACCCGATGGTTTGGGAATCCTCTTATGCACTCCAGGTCATGAAAGGAAAGATGATCTCAAAACGGTCATAGCGTAATTCCATTTATTAAAATTGATATTAAAAACAGACAGTGGTGGATTCAGTTGACAACCAGCTCTTTGTATGGTCTGCCCATAAATGTTTTGTAAGGGGGGGTATTAATCAAACATGGACACTTAGCCAAGTAAAAACGAGTAACAACACTGTCGAATCTCCTGATGCTGTTTCATGCTTTGTAACATAAACACATAGTAGATGAGACAGTTCTTACTATTGAAGCAAAGGTACGAAAAGCTATCCATGAACACTCCCTCTACGATGTGAAATATGTCTTTTTGAAGGCACAGAAATATTTCTATGAGTTTGGAAATAAATGTAGCCCCTTGCTAGCCAATGCCCTGTGGGCCAAACAATCTCATACATTCGTATCCACTTTATTTCAGGCTCGAAAATTCACACCACTCCAGAATTAGCTAAAGAATTTAGAAACTTCTACAACACTTTCTGATGTGTTGCAACACATACAGGAAGTGACTCTCTCTAAGCTTACCAACGAGGATTGAGAATCCTTAACCCAACACATCTCAGTAGAAGAATCTGCTGCTGCCATAGCAGCCACTCAATCAGGAAAGTCCCCTGGCCTGGATGTTTTTCTTGTGGCCTATTATAAAACCTATCAGAAGATACTTGCTCCTCACTTCACCAAGGCTTACATTGCCATTACAGAGGGCATGAACATTCCACCGGACATGCTACGTGCTAGCATTTCGGTCATCCCTAAACTGGGTAAAGATCTGTCACTCTGTGCCAGCTACCGACCTATGTCACTCCTGAACTGCGATGTGAAACTCTTTACCAAAATCCTTGCTACGAGAATGGCCTTTTTGTTACCACGCATTATCTCCTTGGACCAGGTTGGATTTATTTTTTTCAAATATAAATTTTATTTGTTTTCCAAAAGAAAGGAAGAGAACAAAGAATCTACAGAAAAAACACAGTACAATTTTCATCACCATAGTTGATGTTCACAGGTGGGTACATGACATATTAATAACAGTGGCATCAATATTTTTTGGTTCAATATTCAGCATTTGTAATTACACTTCATTAACAAAAGCCAAGTTTTATGGATGATGTATTTCATCACGTCTTCGTAAGCATAAACCGGGTTGAACCGTGCAATCCCTGAGTTCAAACACATCAAGGAGTAGGGATGGGCCCGGTGTTCGATTCGAACCCATGTTCGAATCGAACATCGGGCGTTCGCCCGCTCGGCGAGCCCAGAACTATTTGGGCCGCTCTCATCAAATTCGTGTGATGCGAGCGGCCCGCAATGCACTGCGCCAGTCGCAGTGCATTGCTGGCTGATGATTGGCCAAGCATGCACTGTGCTTGGCCAATCATAGAGCCGGCGGCGAGGAGAGCAATAATCGGCCACAGGCCGCCACGCCGGCGGCCTCGTATATTGTGTTCCAGTGTCAGTGTTATGTGCTGCTGACTGCTGAGCTGACATTATCTGCTGTGATTCTGGGGATTAGTGTGTGCGTGCTGTTAGTACAGCATTGCAGTTTTACATCTGGGGGTGTCTATAGTATGCCTGTGAAGGGGCGCATGTTTCCTGTGCTTAGAACTGTCCCTGCACAAAGTGTAATTTTTGCAGGAAAAAAAGCTATTTAAAATCACTCGGGGCTAATGAATTGACGGCTCCCGTAACACAGAGAACAGTCATTCATTGAAAGTCATTGATAAAAAAAAGTCATTGATAAAAAAAAAAATCTGGGGTCCCCTTGTTAAAGGGGGCTTCCAGATTCTGATAAGCCCCCCACCCGCAGACCCCCACAACCAATGGCCAGGGTTGTGGGGACGAGGCCCTTGTCCTCATCAGCATGGGGACAAGGTGCTTTGGGGGACCCCAAAGCACCCTCCCAATGTTGAGGGCATGTGGCCTGGCACGGTTCAGGAGGGAGGGGGGCCGCTCTCGCCCCCCCTCTTTTCCTGCGGCCTGCCAGGTTGCGTGCTCGGATAAGGGTCTGGTATGGATTTTGAGGGGGACCCCACGCCATTTTTTTTTTTTTTTTTTTTTTGCCGGAGTTCCCCTTAATATCCATAGCAGACCTGGAGGGCCTGATTATTGAATTTGGGGGGACCCCCATGCTTTTTTAATTTTGTTTTTTTTATTTTTTATCAATGACTTTTTTTATCAATGACTTTCAATGAATGACTGTTCTCTGTGTTACGGGAGCCGACAATTTATTAGCCGCGAGTGATTTTAAATAGCTTTTTTTCCTGCAAAAATGACACAATGTGCAGGGACAGTTCTAAGCACAGGAAACATGCGCCCCTTCACAGGCATACTATAGACACCCCCCAGGTACGAAATTTAAAGGAATATTACACTTTTATTGTTTCACTTTAAGCATTATTATTTTTTTTTAACAATAAGTTTTTATTGGGTTTTCAAATATAACATACAGGTAGAAAGGAATAACAACAGAATGCAACACAGTGCATTAACAATACACAGAGTAAAAAAGAACAGAATACAGATAACTTAATATGCGTACAGGGGGAGGACCAAATGCGCAAACCACCAGGGGGAATAATCACTATAAAAATCTGAATAGAGATAGAAATGCCGCAGCCACCATTACAGTGTTCCCACACCAATAGTAGATGAAAAAATATATATAAATATATAAAATGTGGTGCTTGCAGGAAAAATGCTAAAAATTGTTTATATAAAATACTTAAGGTAATAATAAAATATATAAAAAAACGCTTCAAGCAATAAAAAGTCCTGATATAAATAATTCATAAATTACATGAGAAAGTGTGGCGCTTTCATCCAGGCCAGGAAACCAATCCTAAGGGGGAGGAGGCTCCAAAGAAAGGTTCCACAGAAGCGTCTATTTATTGAAGTCAATATTCCAATAGGTATTAAAGCAACGTAGTGAACCGTGCTATACCCATAATGTGTGAAATAATTCAAATAAACACATCCGAGGTAAAGAAATATAGCAAAGATAAATCCGTAAAATGAATAAATATAAATATAGACAATTGTGACAATAATTAATGAACTGTGGAATTCAAAATTAATTATAATGTAATCCTAATAGTGCAAAAAATATAGAACTATATATATATAATATATATATATATATATATATATATATATATATAATCATATATATAATAGATAAAAATGTAATCTAAATATAAAATTAACCAATGAATGTGTAAGCAAGCATGTGAAAACAATAAACACAGCTAAAAATGAATGTGAAAATCCAAATAGTGACAATGTTTACTAAAGCATCCAATGTGTTCTAAATAAATAAAAATAAAGTGTCCAGTGCAAAGAAAAAAAGTTGCCAATCAAAATTCAGATCCCATACACGATAAAATCGGCAACTGTGAAAATCCAAACAGTGACAATGTTTACTAAAACATCCAATGTGTTCTAAATAAATAAATAAATTGAAATGCAATAAAGTGTCCAGTGCAGAAAAGTTGCCAATCAAGCTTCAGATCCCATACACGATACAATCGACAACTGTGCAATGCTTCCTTCTACCCAGGGTGCACTCCTTGTGTGGTTGTGGTGATCCTTTTTCATGCAAAAAGGTGCCGACAGAATGTTTTCCCCAGCCTCTTACCTTTGAGCGAGAGGGTAACAGCCTTTCAATGAAAGAAGGGAAGGAAACAAATCACTTCCGTGTGGTTTCTCCAAACATGTATCCTTGCTGCCCGTTTACACTCTCTCCATTAGTCCCGCAAACATGGGTGCAGAAAGAGGGAGACATTCCATTGTGCAGTATTCAAAAAGATGTTTTTATTAAAAATAAAATGAACTTACAGTTTGATAAATTAAATTACAAGCAGCAGTAGTACACAGCACGTATCCCGGCCGAGATCGTACTTAGGTCACCTGACTCTGACTCCTCACGCGTATCGCCACGCCCACGTGGCTTTCTCAAAGGATTTCAGAGTCAGATGGACGGTGGTGACTTAAATAACAAAGGTGTTGCCAAGCAACCATAGGTTACCATTCACATGATAAAATTGAATACAACTTGGAGCAATGATGCATGATTACTTTAGGCAATTAAAAACAGGGGTGAATAAAAATATTTAGAATATACATATCAGTGACTTAATAAAAAATGGCAATTGCCACTGCACCATACAATTTTTTAAAATTATAAGGGTCACAGTAAAGTTATGGCAGTTTATAAGGCAGCAATTAAGTTGCACAGGAAGCGAGCACACAGGTCCCCGATACTTATATAATCAATAAGAAACATACCGAAGCAGACAGCACTAGCTGAGGCGGCATATTTCATTGTCATAATATCCATCGGGCTGCAGTTTACAATTAAACGTTAACGCCTGACTACACATGCAGAAAATTGGTTACCGACATTCAGATAACTTCCTTCCATATTTACTAATAGCTAGTTATCTGAAAATTTTCCTTGCCGGGATAGGTCCTGTTGAGTGCAGCATCTCCATGTGGAGCTAGGCGAGACCTCCCACCCCTCCCGACACCCCTAAATGGGAGCTCACTGTGTCAAGAGGTAGGGGGCCCCCGCCATGCCCCACACACAGAACGCAGTTGCAGCAATATCATAAGACATTAAATCTTGTTATTTTAGTTTAACAATTACCAACAATAGTCATTAGGCTTGGCTGGAGTATCCAAGTCATACCATCATAAGCTTAACCTGTAATGAAGCTGTGGATGGAGAAGTAAGGGGTTGAAATAATAGGGGAAGAGAGAGGGATAAGGGTGGGGAGAAGAAGGAGAGGGGGAAGGAGAAAGGGGGTATAAAACAGTAATATAGTCAAGACGTTGGATGCTTTGGTGTGGCTGTCTCAGGAGTCACATAGTATTCATTTATCATACCAATCGTTCCAGGGAGCCCATAGTTCCTGTATTGTTGTGTATTTCCCCAAGGTGGAAATGCAGTATCTCGAAGGAGCTATTTGTATTTATGAGTTGAATAATTTCTGTGGATGTTGGAGTGCTGACAGATTTCCAGTATCTCAAAATAGTTAGTCTGGTAGCCAGTAGAATATGGGAAATGACAGTTCTATACTGTATTGGGATGGAGTTTAATATTGCCATCTCCGGAGATAACCTTTGTGGAGTTTTAACTATGTCCGAAATTAGTCCCTCCACCCATTCCCATATAGATTGTAAGTGAGGACAGGTCCATAGAATGTGAATCAGTGTACCAGTGTTTCCGCAGCCCCTCCAACAAGCAGAGGAGGCGCCAGGGAAAATCTATGGGGTGTTAGGTACCATCTGAGCAATAGTTTCTGCTACATTTCCCCCTAAGTTAGTGCTCTTAGTGGAAGAGTGCGTCAGTCTGATAGATTTTTCCCATTGGGTGATGGGGAAATCTTTCCCCATGTCCTTTCCCCATGTCCTTTTCCCATGCCAGCATTGAAGTTGTTTTAGTTCATATATTTTTGTCTTGTAAGCTGTAGTATATTAGCGATATACCCTTATCTCTGTCTGTAGGTGTCTGGAAAAAACTAACCAATTTTATTGGCAAATCTGTGATGGGAAGGGGTTGTTTGGTGACGAGATGTGTTATTTGCGAATATTTAAATATCTCTGTCTGAGGTAGATGAAATTCCTGTTTTAGTTCGTCAAATTTTTTAACTAAATTTCCGTTAAGTATGTCACTAAACTTTTGTATACCTTTAGCCCCCCATCTCGAGAGATTGAGGTTCGGGATAATGTTTTCCAGTGCGGAGAGTGGTAGTTCCAGCGGCAAAGTTTTGCCGCCCCAACCCGCACCCCACACAGGTGTGTCCATGCTCTCACTGATGCCAGAATAGGCGGTGAGAGTTTTCTGTGGAGTGATTTGGTGATGTGGGCAGTCATTATAAAGTTTTTAAGATTGCCTCTAGGCACCTGGGTGTTTTCCAAGTCTGTCCAGAGGTTAACACAGTCGTCCCTAAACCAGTGTTGTATTTGTGCTAAAATTGTTGCAAAGTAGTAATCTTGTATGTGTACGTGGCCAATGCCTCCCACTAGTTTATGTTTGACCAATCTGCTAAAAGCACAGCGTGCTCTTTTTCCGGCCCACAGGTAGTTATTTATTACAGATTGTAAAGAACGGAAGTAGGAATTAGGTAGGGGTATTGGTAATGTCCTAAAAAGATATAATATCTGCGGGAGAATCTGCATTTTAAAAGCAGCCAGTCTGCCTAGCCATGATAGTTCTGTAAGGGCTATTTTTTTGAGTTTGTGTGGCATGGAGGTCAAGCATGTTGTGTAATTTGCAGCTATCAGACCTTCTGTTTTGGGAGTAAGTGTAATGCCCAGGTATTTAATACCCTCTGGCTTTCATATAAACGGGAACATTTGTTTAAGTTGGCAGCATACTTCTTCAGGAGTACCCAGGTTTAGAATATATGATTTGGTTTTGTTAACTTTGTATTAGGAAACGCTACTAAAAAGAGGCAAAGCTTCATAAACTTGGGGGCAGGGATGGAGAGCATCAGAATTATGTTATCCGCAAATAAACGAATGACATGTTCCTTACCACCTATCTTAATACCTGATATATGGGGATGTGAAGGTATGTAGGCAGCAAGTGGTTCTATCAGTAAATTGTAAATTAACGGGGAGAGGGCACCCCTGTCTGGTTTCGTTTGAAATTTTGAATGGAGTGGACAGGACCCCTGATATGTAGACCTGCGCTGACGGACAGGAATAGAGTGCCATAATTGCGTTAAGCATAGATCCCAGGAAGTACCATTGCCAAGAAATCCCAGTGAATCCTATCGAACGCTTTCTCTGCATCCAAAGCTAGGAGCAGAGAAGGCGTTCGACTAATCCCACACATATGTATAACATTCACCAATCTCCTGGTGGCATCTGCCGTTTGCTTGTCCTTTGTGAACCCTGATTGGTCCATGTTGATGAGGGATGGCATTATGTCCATCAATCTGGATGCTATCAGTTTTGCATATATTTTAACATCATTATTCAGCAACGATATCGGGCGAAAGTTCTGTGGTGTATCAGGTTCCTTACCTGGTTTAGGTATAGCTACAGTCATAGCTTGAAGCATCTCTGGAGGGAAGGAGGAGGAGGCAACAGCAGCATCGAACACAGCCGCCAAGTGTGGCGCTAAGATATCCTGAAATGTCCTGTAGTACTCACCCGTGAACCCATCTGGTCCGGGCGACTTGTTAGAGGGAAGTGTTTTTATAATTCGCTTGATTTCATCTACAAGTATTGGGGTGTTAAGTGAATCTAGTTGTTCTGGTGATAGAGTAGGTAGCTTAATAAGCTTCAGGAACTCTTGTATTGAGTCATTTGTGGGTTGTGTAGTTGTATGGTCATTTTTAATGTTGTAGAGTGAGCTGTAATAATCACTGAAAGCATCCGCTATTTGTTGTGGGTGGTATCTCTTGTCGTGTGTGTTAGGGTGTTTAATGAATGGTATCTGGGTTTTGTGTCTGTGATCCTTGAGCTTGTTGGCTAAGAGCTTCCCCGCTCTGTTGCCACTAGTGTAATACGTTAATTTGAGTCTTCTGTTTGCTTTAATGAAGTCATCCATAAACAGTCGCCTCAAATCATTCCGCACTAGTGAAATTTTTTATATTAGTGTACGGGAGGTGGAAGTTTTGTTTTGTTGTTCTAGTATTTCTATTTAGCTCAGCAAACTCTTGACCTGCTGTTGCCTTCTCCTCCTGAGCCTAGAACCCTGTTGTATGAGCAAGCCCCTAGTAAATGCTTTATGGGCGTTCCAAGTTATGTTAGGGTTCGAAACTGAATTTGCATTAATCAAAAAGAATTCTATCATGTTACTCTTTATGGTTTCCCTGATACCTTTATCATGTAGTAGTGTAGGATTAACCCTCCAGACCAGGGGAGGAACCCGTCTGGAGGAATCTTCCAACACCAAGCTTACCGATGCGTGGTCTGACCACGTAATGGTATTGATAGTAACTGATTTGCATTGTAGTAAGGTTGGCCTATCCACTAAAAACAAATCAATCCTGCTATATGATTTGTGGACATTGGAAAAAAAGGAGAAGTCTTTCTCAGTAGCATTTATGCATCTCCAAGCGTCATACAGTTCGTGGGATCTCAGAGTGGCTTTCAGTGATGGAGGCGTCCGTTTCGGAGTAGAGGTCAAGTCCATCGTTGGATCAGGGGTAATGTTAAAATCTCCACAGATAATCAATCTGCCTTTCTTTTCTTTCTGAAGCTTCCTCATTACCCTGTGGAAGAAACGGATTTGCCTGGCGTTGGGAGCATAAACATTTACCACCGTATAAGTGATATTGTTGATGTCACACACTAGGATAATGTACCTCCCTTGCTGATCGGATATGACTTTCTGCAGGTTAAAAGCCACTGTGTCCTTAATAGCTATTAAGACCCCTCTCTTCTTAGATGTAGCGTTCGCATAGAACATGTGAGGGAATTTGGGATGAGAGCATTTAGGTGGAGACTTATCATCAAAGTGGGTTTCCTGTGTACACACTACATCACACTTGGTTTGAATAGCCTCTCTCCACAGTGATCTCCTCTTGGCCGGGTGGTTGAGACCCTTGGCGTTAATAGTCAATACTTTAATGACCATTGTGGATGTCTAGAGGGTGGTGAGTGCAGTGGGTAGGCGGTATGGCACTTACTATTGGTGGCTTCCGGGTTCTTGTTCTTCTTATGGCGGCATTTGTGGTGGACTGCAACGTAGACTTCTGATACGACTGGTAGATATGGCAACGTTCTTGACTATGAAAAAATATAGGTAAGTCATTCGGTAAACATAAGTGGAACATAACCAGGGCCAATAGCCCAGTCTGGATAGAAAGGAGTGGGTGCGGCACAGGGCCGCTCAAATCTCAGTAGGGGGAAAAGTGGTCTCTCTGACCAGCAACTAGGAGAACCGGTCAATGAACATGTGAGTCTCCTCGCAGCGGGAAAAGGTATTCAGTTTGTGACCAACCCATGTTACTTGTGGGTGCGAGCGTTCTTGGGGTTTACAGTGCGCCAGCCCATATCTTGGGTGTTATTGCTGAAAGATTTTGCAGGTGAGGCTTCTTTTTCAGGGATGATGCCCCAGGATTCTAATAATGCTAGACTCTTGGCCATAGAGTCCATGGTGTAGTCCTTGCTATCCTTGGTAACAATAAGCTTAGTAGGAAACCCCCATTTGTAGCTCAATTTGTGGTTCCTTAGAGCCTTTGTGATCGTGTTGAGATTCGCTTTTGAAGGGTGTACTGGGAGAGATCTGCAAATATCTGCAACTCCGCATAAGGTGATGGGACATTTTCTCTCTGGCGGTACACCTGCATCAGCTTCTCTTTGGTGTGATAAAAGTGCAGTCTCAGGATTACATCTCTGGGCACAGTGGTTGGAAGGTGAGCCGTTTTAGGGAGGCGGTGGATCCTGTCCACTGTAAAGTCTAAGGCGGACATGTCTGGCTGGACCGTGGAAAACATCTGATTTGCATAGTCCTTTAGGTCGTGTTGCAGGACCGATTCCGGTATCCCGCATATTTTAACGTTGTTTCTTCTGGCCCTGTCCTCCATGTCCGCCATCTTGGCCCTAACGCTTTCTATGTCATTCTCATTGTCCTCATTAGCGTCTACCAGCGCGTTAATAGTAGCGGCGAACTGGCCCATTTTATTCTCCACATGAGACACTCTTTCTGTCACTGCATGTATGTCTTTGCTTAGGAAGTGCATACAGGAGACCATATCAGAATGTAAGGAGCTTCTTAGGGATACCAGCATTTCTTTAAGGACCGTGTCAATAACTGTCTGGTTAGTAGTGGGGAACTGCTCAATAGATTCAGGGAGTTCCCTAGTGTCATCCCCAGAGTCATGTGCAGAGCTCACCTCTGTATCTCCTTCAGCTGCATCCATCCTCACTCTTGCTTTCTCAGGGCTGCCTGATGATGGTGTAGCTGGTGGTGACAAAGAGCCCCTCTGCTGTGTCCTCCGTTTGTGTGCCTTATTCTCTGGATACAGCGGCAGCGTGTATATCGCGGCCTGTGAGGCAGACGGTCCGGCGCCATTTTGCTTAGGCCCCGGCGGGAAGAACTCCGTCAGCTTCTGGGGACGGGTCGTCCCGGTTTTCCGCCTGGTCATGCTCGGAATCTGCTCCGGGGTGTTTAGGGAGCTAGAACGCCGCTATGTGACCTCTCGATGGGTGTTGATAAGCCTGCTGTGAGCCTGCTGTTATTGTCCCGCTGTGGACGGAGCTCCTCTAGGTCGCAGCCATCTTGGATGCCGGCAAACTCCGCCCCCCCCACACTTTAAGCATTATTAAAATCACTGCTCCTGAAAAAACGTCTGTTTTAAAAAAAAAAACATTTTTGCATCAATACATGACCCAGGTCCCCAAATACTTTTTATGACAATAACATGCATATTAGCCCTTAAAATTAGCACTTTTATTTTGAACGTTCGCATCCATTATAATTAATAGGGTTCTTAAATTTTCACGGACTTTAGGTCCGTTCGCGGGTTCTGGTGCGAACCGAACCCGGGGGTGTTCGGCTCATCCCTATCAAGGAGAAATCTCATGAATCAAGCAGTTGGAAACAAAGAAGTTCCGTAGAGAATAGAAGAGGAAGCGAAAAAGAGAAAGGGAGGAAGGAGGAAAGAAGGAAGGGGAAACAGGGAGTCTAGAAGGAGTCTGTGAGGAGGTAGGCCCAGGTGGAACGTTTTCTGTTGTGTTTCTTTGTTTTAAGTGGCAAGCATGGCCATTCCTTCATTGGAGAGTATGAACATTATCGTGTAATCTGTGAATTTTTGTGTAATCCTTCGGACTGTCGTCCAGAAGTGCTGAAAAAGAGGGAAAGACCAAAAGATGTGGAGGAGTGTCCCTTTATCTGCCTGACACCTCCAGCATTTTTCTGATATGGTCAGGAAATACTTGTGAAGCCTGCAAGGGGTATAGTACCATCCGGTCAGGATCTTGTTGTTGAGTTCCTGAATCTTTGTGCAAATAGATATTTTTAAAGAGAATATGATAATTGTTTGTGTTTGGGCACTAGTAAATGTACGTCGTAGGTCAGTTTCCCATTTTTGTATGAATGTCAGATACAGTCGTTCCGGAGGGGAGTTGAGTAGGGCATAGGTTTTAGATAGTACTTGGGGTAAAACTCCCTTGTCGTTACAGTAGACTTCAAAAGTTGTCAGGTCACAGTTAAACTGTGCCGGGTTTGTAATTGAGTGTAGGAAGTGGTGTAATCTGCTTGCTTTCCAGAATGGTAGTTGGAAATGACCACTATCGACAGTCAGAGATTGAATGGAAGGCCAGTCATTATCTATTAGGAAGTGTGGGGCTCGATCCCTGACAGTTGTTGTGAGTATCTCATACCCCGTTTGTTCTAGACCGGGGGGAAGGCAGGGTTACCCAATATCAGGTAAAGAGGAGAGTTATAAGTGGAGAGGGAAGTCACGATATTGTGGATGCTCCTGCCTGGAAAGTCGCACCAACTACAGGGTGTGACTTCAGTGTTGAAGGCAGTTGGTCAAAACACCAAACCGCTCCCCTCAACGAGGCCTCGGACTGTGCCTGTTCCAATTGTATCCATCCTTTATTTTTGCCATGTCGGTTCCAGTCTATTATTCTGCCTAAGTGGACTGCCAGGTAGTCATTTTTTATGTCCAGAAGGGCCAGAAGGGCCAGGCCGTAGTGTTTGGGTAGTGTTAGATAACGTCTGCGCAGTCTAGGCTTTGAGTTTTCCCAAATAAATTTGATGAAGATGAAGTGTATTTGTTTATAGTATTGGGGTGGGATCTGAATCGGCAATGCTTGGAACAAATATAGGAATTTTGGAAGTATGGACATTTTAAGCAGATTGCACCTGCCGAACCAGGAGTGTAGTCCTTTGTTCCACTCTTCCAAGAGTAGTCAAGTCTTAGTCAGCAAGGGTGGGAAGTTGAAGTCAAAGGTGCGTTTAAGTCATTGGGGATCCGGGTTCCCAGGTATTTGAGGGAGGCATCTGACCATTTAAATCTGAACTGTGATTTTAAAGAGCTCAATCTATTTGGTGTTATATTGAGCCCCATTGCCTCTGACTTGTCAAAATAAATTTTTAGATTAGAAAGATTCCCATACCTATCAAATTCCCTGAGGAGGTTCGGTAGTGACACCATAGGGTTAGTTAGGGAGAACATGAGGTTGTCTGCATAGGCAGTATTGGGTTCCTTCTACTGTCACACCTGATATGTCAGGGTTTGATCTTATAGTGCATAAGAAAGGTTCTAAGGCTAGGGCGAAAAGGAGAGGGGAGAGTGGGAAGCCCTGTCTAGTGCCATTTTTTTATTGTAAATGTTTCAGAGAGGATTCCATTGGCTTTGACCTGTGCTGTTGGTGTGGAGTAGATGTTGGAAATCCACTGTAGCATTTTGTGTCCTAGGCCGATCTGTTTAAGGACCGATGACATAAAAACCCAGTTAACGCGGTCAAATGCCTTCTCTGCATCTGTGCTGAGAAAGACGCATGGGGTTGTAGTTTTGGTGACCACGTGAATGAGGTTAAGCACTTTTGTGGTGTTATCCCTCGCCTCCTGGGTAGGGATGAACCCGACCTGATCCAAGTGAATTAGATCTGGCATGAACTGGGTCAGTCTGTTGGCTAATATCTTTGTGAAAAGCTTAAGATCCACATTCAGGAGTGATATAGGCCTATAGCTACCACACGCCGCCGTGTCTTTGTCTTCTTTTGCAATGAGGGATATATGTGCCCTCAAGGTGTCTCTAGGTAGGGAAGCCCCTTCGCCTAGTCCATTAAACATCCTCACCATGTGAGGGTCTAGTAGTTGTAAGAGAGCCTGGTAATACTGTAGGGTGAACCCGTCCGGGCCCGGAGCTTTGCCTGGTTTCATTCCTCCCACCGCTCGCTGTAGTTCTTCTATCATAATGAGGTCGTCTAGCTCTGCCCTGGTTTCTGTTGATAATTGGGGGATCTGGGATGTTGCGAGGTAGTCATTTATTGTTGTTTCATTTTGGGGTCTAGCTGGGAGGTTATAGAGGGAAGCATAATAATCCCTGAATTCCTTCGCTATCTGGGTTGGTGTGGTCTTTTTTTGTTCCAATGAATTTATGATTTGGGGGATATATGTGTTAAGTCGTGGGTTCTAACTGCTCTGGCTAGGAGCCTCCCACATTTGTTTCCTGACTCGTAAGACAATTTTCGGCAGATTTGTAATGCTGCCTTGGCTCTATAGTGCAGCATATCAATGACTTGTTTCCTGAGGGACATCAGTTCTGTTTCTAGAGAGGTGACCGGTGTTTTTTTGTGTTTTGATTCTACGTCATGTATCCTATGAAGGAGGTCGAGCGGTAATTGTTCTTTTTTTCTTTTGATGTGCGTGACATGTTTAATGAGTACTCCTCTTATTACAGTCTTGTGGGCCTCCCATAAAATACCTGGGTCGCAGTCTTCGGTGTCATTAATTTGAAAGTAATGTTTCAGCTCTGTCTGGATGTCTGTCAACACCTCTGGTGTCTCTAAGAGGCTTTCGTTTAGTCTCCAGAATTTAGATCTGGTAGTTCGGGATGATGACAAGCAATAGCACATAGTGATGGGTGCATGATCCGACCATGTGATATTGCCTATCCCAACGCTGTGGACTGCCTCCAGTTGACTATGAGGGACAAAGAAATTGTCTATTCTCGAGTACACTTTATGTGGAGATGAGAAAAAGGTGTAATCTCGTTCCCCAGAGTAGGTTGGATTTATTTAAATGCAAGAGACCCGGGACAACACTATTCAGACCCTCAATGAGGGTACATAGATCCCATACTCCCCTATCTATTGATGCTGAAAAAGCATTTGATAGAGTGGAATAGAATTTTCTTAAAGAAACTTTGAGGCAAGTGGGAATGCCAACTTCAATATTGTCTTGGTTTTCTGCATTATATTCTAACCACTCCGCTACTGTACACGTAAATGGGTTTGACTCAGACCTGCTTACAATATCCAATGACACTAGGCAGGGCTGCCCATTGTCGCCTTTACTTTTCGTCCTCATTTTGGAACAATTTCTTCCACATGTCAGGCACAACAGTTCTGTCAGGTGAGTACTTACCGAGGCCGAGATGCCCAGAGCGGTTCACCCTTGCGACTGAGCGCAGTCCACCCCCTGGAGGTGAGACAGGGAGCAGATGGCACAAAGAGGCCCAGGCTACCTAGTTGGTGGGAGGAGCCTTGCATGTAGGCTTTAGGTGAAGTGTCAGGATGACACCAGGTAAGTCCAAGGTCACAGGCAGAGGTTCAAGGGCTGGAGACAAGAGGCAAATCTGGGTCACAGGCAGAGGTTCAAGGGCTGAAGACAAGAGGCAAATCCGGGTCACAGGCAGAGGTTCAAGGGCTGGAGACAAGAGGCAAATCCGGGTCACAGGCAGAGGTTCAAGGGCTGGTGACAAGAGGCAAATCCGGGTCACAGGCAGAGGTTCAAACACAAGAGGTAAGCAAAGTCCATTTAAACAAGCCAAGGTCAAGGTGTAGGAGAAGGCAGCAAGGTCAAAGGCAATCCGGGTCACAGCAGGTAATCAATCACAGGAAACAGGGTCAAAGCTTTAGCAGGAAGCTGTAGACAAGCCAGCAAAGGTCTGCACTCAGGGCCATCCTTAAATAGGCAGTCCTAAGTGTCACGTTGTGTGGCCGTGCGCTGGCGTGCACAGACGTGCGCTAGTGCGCACAGACGTGCGCTAGTGCGATTGTGCATGCAGCGGAGCGCCGAACCGCGAATGCGCATGCGCCAGAGTGCCGTTCCGCCGCGCATGCGCACAGGCGCACAGAACTGAACTGGATATTCTCCTGACAAGTTCAGGGGGTACAGGCTGGGGGTTATCACCATAAAGTGGTGGCTTATGCCGATGACCTCTCATTTTATATAGCAAACCCCCTCACTTCTCTACCCTCCTTACTGTTGGAGTTGAAACGGTATGGTGTGCTATCCAACTTCAAGGTCAACCTCTAAAAGTTGGAGGCTTTGAGTGTATCCCTTCCTGCCTCTTTTGGGTCACACAATCTATACAATATTTGGGGATCAAAATCCCTGCGAACTTCAACACGGTTTTCTCTCTGAACTTCCAACCTCTCCTGACCGCCTTATCTGCTGACCTCAAAAAATGGGACTCCCTCGCCTTGTCATGGTTTGGCCTTTGCAACATATTGAAAATAAATGTTATGCCCAGGTTGTTATAATTACTACAGGCCCTACCAGTCAAGCCTAGTGCTTTCTTTTACTTTGTGCGATCAGCTTTCATTAAATTTGTTTGTCATGGTAAGCATCCCCGCCTCAGTATTGTTGTGCTTTTTTTTAAGGAAAGTTTCCCGCACATTTTTATTAAGTAATTTTTAACGAAGATATTTTTAAGATACAAGATCAATCGATACGACACAGTCTATATATGCGAAACTTGTTCACGGAGACGGGTGATCATACTTAATTAGAATATTCAATACATCAATATTTAAGAGAACATACAAGATAAAATCAACATGGCATATTTACCCATTCCAAAATGGCTATTAGTCTGGATTTAAGATAGCTACCGGGTTCAGGAATTTCCTTGGAGGTTTAAGGTATATTTCCAGGCATGGCTGTCAGTCTATCTGGGAAGATGTTTCTCTCCCAGTGTCCCTTCCCCAGGGTGGGTCCCTGAGCTCTCAGGTTCCCCTGAGCTGTTCTCTCTAAACTATCTCTCTAGCTTCTTAAATACCCTCTCACACAATAAGATTATAAAACTTGTAAGATGTTCAGCCCAAAAGGTATGTGTCTCTTTCCTATTGGCCTAAATGTTTTTAATGTAATTGCACTTTCAACCACCAGGGGTCTCACATGTGTTTTGGGGCTGCTCTGAAAAGTAATATATTTTATTTTATACTGGATATTGTACCTTAGTGAAAATATCTATATCTTTAGTATTTGGGAATTCAACTAACCCCATACTATCAAATCGCCTAGCATAATTATTGATCAATCACTTGCATTAAATGGTGATATATATGCATATCATTGTATATCTGCAAAAATTTAGTCCATTTGAAAAGGACGCAAGTTATATGTATATATATATATTAATCAACATCACATACAGTTTTTATCTATCTGGATACCTGTATAATTTGGGTATCCAATCAATATTTGTTTATCTAGCATAGTTAAATTCTAATATATTCATAGCATAATCATATATTTGTCTTAATACTAATTTGCTCCTAAAACAATTCTATTAATAATCACCCTATATTTATTATGTTTTCTTTATAACCGATTTCATCAATTCATCGGATACTAAAATGATAGTTTTCTTTTGTGACTTACAGATATTACATATACTATGAATTGACTGGTAACATCATGTTTTGAGATGAACTTTAGACATTCGGGTGAACAATCTCATGTTTATTCTCATTATTTGTCCTGTTGAAAAACAAACCTCACTTGGTATCCTAGTCATTGTCTTATGAGAAGCGAGGACAATACAGACTCCTTGGTTTTATTTATCTCTCACTTTCTGAGACAATGGGATATTTGTTCTGGTCATTCAGGTTTAATGTTGGTCATAGGTACATTCTATGTCTGGCCCATACTTTGCCATATATATTTGCATGTCCTTCCTTATTCATTCAAGGAGATAAGATAAGAGTTTTTCTGGTGTCTGTGACAAAAAGGTCCTTTTGTTCAGGCAACATCTTGTTTCAATACAGGTTTGTACAATGTATATATTTGAGACTCGTAAAAGAGGCAACCAGTTCATCTGCTTTTCAAGAGCAAAAGTTCATTTCCATTTTTTTTGTTAGGCCTACTGAATCTCCCATCTCTGCCAGCGAATATTAGATATATTTCTTCATAAATTCACAACAGTATAAATCTGTTACTTAGGCCCAAACTAGCAGGTGGTTTGGGTTTTCTTGACCCAGTGTTTTACTACACAGCAGTCTAAATGACCAGAGTGGTACACTGGTGTAGGCACCAGGACCACAAACGTTGGGTCACATTGGAACTGGATGCAGCAGGTGCACCACTCATTGGGATGCCATGGGCAGGTAAATAATATATATCACACCTTGCAACCCATCCATTAATAGGTCCAGTGCTGGCCGAAATGGACCGATTTTTCAAAATGGCTTCCTTGGAGAGTTTCTACTCCCCATGATGCCAATAATAGGCCATCCAGGATTCTTACCTGGACTTACTGACATGCATTAATGTTCTTTGGCACATCAAGGCTTACTGCATCTCATTTCTTGCATTCCAACGGCTGGCTTGCAATGGACACTTTGATCCAGGGCGCTTTGATCCAGGCAAGCCTAGGTATTGACTTTTGTACATTTGTATTCACTATGCCTTGAGGTTTTATGGGTATAGATTATTTTCCTTTCTTTTTCTTTAGCAAGACTTTTGACATTTCCGCACATGGATTCTGGTTGATCAATGTGTTATTGTATGTTATACTGTACACCTCTGTGGATATTTTTATGCTTTAGTAAATGTACCTTTGCAGTGAAATGGACTATATATTGGAATTTTGTATGAAGTCAGCCTTTTATCAAAAAAACTAAGTAACACTCACATATTTCTGTGCCGTGTCCCAGCTCTAGGAAAAAAGGTATATGTATACAAGCACCGTTGCACTGTGGGTCCCAGAGCCAGTGTGCATTCCAAACAGCGAAAGTGATGGTGAAAATGTGACCAATGTGGCTGCTCCTATGCGTTTGGTCATGGATACATGTGGATGTAGTATGTGAGTATAGTGTGAGTACAGTGTGAGTATAGTGTGTCAGTCTAGTGTGTTAGTGTAGTGCAGTGTTTACCACAGCATTACATAACACTTAGTGCTGTATACAGTTACACTTTTTTTTTGTTGCTGCGTGTTTGTTTTTTGTTCCCCTGCCTGCCCCCTTTTTTTAAATTGTCAGACGCAGTTTTTCTGACTGTGATGCTGGTTTTGCCCCTTTTTTGTTTTTGAATGTTTTTAATAGTTTTTACATTTCTATCAGCAGCAGTCCTCAATTTAAAGTGCACCAAACTCCACTTTTCATTCAATAAGGTGCATCCAATCACACGTTTCCAAGTTTCTATTAAATTCCATCATGTTTGGGAGGCCAGCAAGGAGAGGCATAGATTCCCATGACACTATGAGGGGGGCAGCAGCATCTGTGTCCACAGGCAAATGTGGGCGTGGTCCAACCTTAGACAGGGCACATTTGTCTCTGTTTAGTGATGTTGCCCATGCTATCCAGTGACAGCATGCAGAGGAGGTGATGGACTGGCTTACTTAAACCATCCTCATCCTCTATGACCCAAGCCTACACTAATGCACAGTCCACTGTAGCTGCGAGAGCGGGTTATTCTGCCTCCTTGTCCGCAGCTACTCCTGCATTGAGGAGTCAGCTGAATTATTTGAAAATAGTGTCAGCCACTTGCTTCTTCAGGATGCACAGACATTACTTGATTTTGATGTTGGTTCTGAGGTAGAGGAAGGGAGTAACTTGTGCCTATCAGTGTTGGTCATCTTACTTTAAAAAAGTAATTAGTTAAGTTACAAATTACTTCTCCCAAAAAGTAATTGCGTTAGTAACTCAGTTACTACATTGGAAAAGTAATTAGTTACGCAGCAAAGTAACTGACTTTTTTTTTAAAATATTCTATACGTGTAACTAAGGGGCGGGTCTAGTATTACTGTAACCAAGGGGCGCATTTATTATTATTGTTATATATCGTGTAACCAAGGGGCTGCTCTATTATTACTCTAACCAAGGGGCAGATCTGTTATAGCGTGTAAGCAAGTGGCGGGTCTATTATTATCATTATTATATCGTGTAAGGGGCGGATATAGCTACAGAAGAGGGCGAATGTTAAATTAATGGGCAGAGCTCGATATATAACAATAATAATAAATGCGCCCCTTGGTTACAGTAATACTAGACCTGCCCCTTACTTACAAGATAGACGCCCCTTGCAGAATGCACGAGTGTGCGGCATCGCCTCGTACAATTACATGTTAACTGCACCTGCGCGGTGTACAGTTCACTCAGAGCTGTTTAGGTTCGCAAATTTTCGGAAGCTCCGTAGTCCTTCGTACTGCACAAGCCCGGCGCCTGCGCAGTACAGGGGGTCCTTATCCGGCGGGGGAACTTTTTCGGCAGGACGCCGGAATTACACTACTGCCATCTAGTGGCGGTAGATGTGATTGGGGTAACTAAGCCAAAGTAATGGGAACTGAGTTACCATGAGGGGAAAAGTAATCAGTTAGATTACTCCTTACCCTCTAAAGTAACTGCGTTAGGTAACTTAGTTTATTTTAACTCAGTTACTTACATCACTGGTGCCTATAGAGATGGGAGAACAGTGATAAAAAACAAATTGCCAGGCAGCTGCAGCTTATGGCCAAGTTGGCTCTAGTGATGATGGATGGGATGACAATGATGAGTTCACTGACACGACTTGGGTGCTGGATAGAGCAGAGAAGGAAAGTGAGGGGGAGGCACAACCCCAACGAGGCAGGATTCTAGAGGTAGCCATCATGGAAGAGTAGAGAACAGCCACCCTATTCCATCAGATTGTGGAGCTGTTATCTTCCAACCCACTTCCTACAGCTCAGCTGTATGGCCCTTTTTTAGCACACGTGCAGCCGATCACACTGTTGTAATTTTCAATCTCTGCCGCAAGCAAATCAAGCATGGCAAAAACACCAGCCATTTGGTTACCACATGCTTGACAAGGCATTTAATCTCCCACCTCTCATTGACAAGAGCACCTGAAAGCCACACACTGTGGCAGGTTGGCTCTCCTGCGCGAATCACCACAGGTGTACGTCGGCCGTTTTAAGAGCGACATGGGGTGCGGCGCTGGAGCCGATGTCCGCTGGCCACCCGCGATCACTCCACAGAAAACCAGAATGGGGATTTGTGTGTAAACACACAGATCACTGTTCTGACGGGAGCAGAGAAAGAGATCTGCTGTTCCTAGTGATCAGGAATCTCTCTCCTCTTCCAGTCAGTACACTGCCCCCCACAGTTAGAAACAGTTCCCTAGGGAACACTTAACCCCTTGATTGCCCCCCTAGTGTTAACCCCTTCCCTGCCAGTGACATTTATACAGTAATCAGTGATTATTTTTAGCTCTGAACGCTGTATAAATGTCACTGGTCCCAAAAAAGTGTCAAAAGTGTCCGACCTGTCTGCCGCAATGTCGCAGTCCCTTTACAAATTGCAGATCGCCGCTATTACTAATACAAAATAAATAATAAAAATGGTATAAATCGATCCCCTATTTTGTAGATGCTAAAACTTTTGCGCAAACCAATCAATATACGCGTATTGTAATTCTACCAAAAATGTGTAGAAGAATACATATTGGCCTAAACTGATGAGGAAATTTTTTTTTTTTGGGGGGGGGGGGGGGATATTTATTATAGCAAAAAGTAAAAAAAAGATTGTTTTGTTTTCAAAATTGTCACTCTTTTTTGTTTATAGCGCAAAAAACACCAAAAGAAAGCTCTATTTGTAGGAAAAAAGGACGCACACTTTGGTTGGGTACAGCGTTGCACGACCTCACAATTGTCAGTTAAATCGACACAGTGCCGTATAGCAAAAAATGGCCTGGTCATTAACGGGCCAAATCCTTCTCCGTGGTAAGTGGTTAAAGTGCAAATTACTTTCCTAACAGGCATAAAAAAAAATAATACATTCTGTGTTCTATGTTCTTTACAGATATATTGTATGTTACGTGTGTGTGTGTGTTTCAGTTTGATTTGTTAGCTGAGAAAGAGGCATTTATTTCTTTTTTTTTTTTTTAAAGGTGTTTACATTTACATTTGATGCTGCTTTAGTATTATTACTTTATGAATAATAAATGTTAATTTATTTTGAAAGCCTATTTCATGAGACTATTCCTTTTTTTTAAAAAAAACATATTATTGTGTTATTATTTTATAAAACCTTCAAACATATATCAAATACAATTGGAAAAAAGTTTTACCAACTTAAACAAAATGAGTAAGTTACAAGAAAAAATAAGTTAATATCACTTATCACTTCAAATGTAAAGTTATGCACTTGGGGTCTAAGAATATGCATGCATCATACATACTAGGGGGAATTACAAACACAGGTTGCAGAACAGGGTGTGTGTGAGGCAAAGGGGGTAAACATGTTAAGCAAAACATCACCCATTTAAGCCTGTTCAGTCAATTGGGTCTTCTGGTGCCGGCAAGGCAAAGTGACCCCTCTTGTGGATGCTGGAATGGGCTTGGAGATCAGGTGTATCTTGCAGCGTTTTGGGGTAGCAAGAGGCCGCCCGGCATCCCGAGCCCTTATCGGTGGTTTCAGGTGTTGACAGGCGAAGATCTTGGAGCATAGAGATAAGATCTTCTGCTAACTTGCAGGTATAGGAGGATCCTTTGTGGGCGAAGCGGATGGCAAAGGGGAAACTCCAGCGATATGAGATGCGATGGTGTTGGAGGATTTGCAGTTGCGGTTTTATCGTTTTATGTTTGGAGAGGGTCTGCTGGGAGAGATCCTGGTAGACTTGGTAGCGGTGACCTTGGAACATCAGAGAGTCTTTGTTGCGGGCTGCCTCCATTAGTTGTTGTTTGGTGCGGAAGTAGTGCAGCTTTATAATTATGTCCCTGGGGGGGGCGTCATTTTTATGCGGGGCCAGAGACCTATGGATCCTGTCCATTTCTAAACGCTCTATGGGGATCGAAGGGGCCAATTCCTGGAACAGTGCAGTTATAGTGGATTGGAGTTCTTCTATTGCCTCAGGTATCCCCCTTATGCGAATATTAGACCCCCTGGCGCTGTTTTTTTTCAAAGTCCTCCAGGCGGGCCTGGAGAGATGAGTTTTTCTCTCTGAGGGACTCTATTTCCTCCTCATGGTTTGTGGCAATGACATTCAGCTCATCTACTCTCTCCTCTAGGATAGAGGTGCGGTGCCCCACCCCACATATTTCCCGCGTGAGCTTCTCCGTTATAGTGTCTGAGGTATTTTTTAGAATACCCGCTCAAACTGGTTGAACAGATCAAATTCTGAGTCAGGCTCACTGTACAGTGTGGTAGATAGAGTCTGTGACTGCTTCTGAGTGTGTGGCAGTACAGCGCGGGAAGATGGCGGCTCTGCCATTTTAGCTGCGGCTCTAGTCAGAGCTTCCTGGATAATTTTTTACTTCAATTTGGCTTTCTTGCTGGTGTACATCCCGGTAAATCGGTCTACGGGGTCGCGGAAAGAAACTGAGCAGGCTGGTGGTGGTGAAGTCCTAAGAGACTCTGTGTTATGAGGCTGTCTGGTCCCGGTAGGTGCGGAGCGCTAAGCAGACATGTCCTGCTCAGACAGCTTCACGCATGCGCCTCCGTATCAGATTCATTTAATTTTATGACCGATTCGTATCGGATTAATTTCATACATTTTACAACTGATTTGTATCAGACTCATTTCTTACACTCTCAAGCACGGTTACAAATGTTCATGATTATAGTTCATTCCTACATACTAAATTTTCTGCTATCCTTTTCTTTTTTCCGCCTGCCAATAAGGCTACTTTTGTTGCAATCGTTGCAAGCCTTTCTCCAGTGGCACATGATCCGGCCACTTATCATTTCCCCGATGGCACTCAATCCAGGCACACATCATTTCACCAGTGGCACACAATCTGGCCACTCTTTGTCTCCAGTGGCATACAATCGAGCCACTCACTGTTTTCTGTCTGTCATTTCTCATTTGGGTCAGTTGAGTTCAGGTTCCATCCTGCACCAGGTTGGACATTATTTTGTCAGGTAAAAAAAACAACAACACAGGGATCGCATCTTCACTAGGGCCAGTTGCATAGCAAGGGTGGGACAGGTCGTTCTAACAGGTAAATTATAAAAAAATTTAAATAAAATAAAACTGGACTTTTATATCACCCTTACTACAGGTTCCCGGTTGACTGAGTTTTGGACCTCAACTAGGACTTCACTACTAGGGCGCTAGTCAGGTGTGCAGTACACGGTTCTTCTCTCATATCATCCAGCAGCACCCTTTCACTATACTTTACTTCACATACACGATTCACGTGCACGATTGGGCAGCTCATTGGGTGTTAGAGTGACATGCAAAGGAAAAGTGTGACAGTAACTGTTTTGGAAGGGCGACCCTTCACCCACGCAGATAAGGTTGCCAAGCGACTGAGCTTGTTGACAGTGCAAGCATTGGCAGACGGAGCACGTGCCACGAACTACAGAACGCAACATTCCTACTTAGGCCATACCAGACAGCTTCTCACCCCAGTACACCCTAGGGGCTCTGGTTCACAGGTTTGTGCTCAGTCACCTCCTGGCTCACCTCGGTTGTCACGCACTCTTTTTCTAAATTTACACTCAATAGCTTTCAACACTTTAGAATGCAAACCGGTTTTCCAACTGTTGCATGTCATTCCTTTTCCTGTCCTTCGCATCTTCCTTCTTAATAATTTTTCTGTATACCACTCCACTCACTATCCTACCGCTTCAACTCCTCTTAACACATGAAATCCTTTTTTCTTGTCTTATAGTAGGAGCCATGTCGCAGGCCCGCAGTGATGACTTCATACCCACCCCTCTTCCGTGGGTTCAGAGGGTGACAGTGTGCAGTCCCTCAGAGGATGGACCATCCAAAAGCTCACAGCAGAGCTCAGATGAATATACATTCCCTACCCCACTGCAGCCAGGAAAGCCGAGCTCTTCGGACTGCTCTCCTCACAGCTTGCGGCTCGGTCTGGTAAAACTAGCATTCATAATGGAGCATTGTCAGTGGGTGTAGTTTGCCTCCTGCACAGTATACACCTGAAGCTACCCCTCATTGCTGGTGTTGTTCTGTAGTTCTATTTTGCAACAAAGGCAGTTCTGTAGTTCTGTTGTGCAACTTTAGACACCCCCCAGGTACCAAATTTAAAGGAATATTTCACTTTTTTTTTTTTTCACTTTATGCATCATTAAAATGACTGCTCCAGAAAAAACTGCAGTTTTTTAAAACTTCTTTTTGCATTGATACATGTCCCCTGGAGCAGGACCCGGGTCCCCAAACCCTTTTTAGGACAATAGCATGCATATTAGCCATTATAATTAGCACTTTCGATTTTGAACGTTCGCGTAGGGTTCTAATGTACCGCGAATGTTCGGTCCGTTCGCTGGTTCTGGTGCGAACCGAACCGGGGGGTGTTCAGCTCATCCCTAATAGGCAAGTATTTCAGAAAAATAAATATTCTGGGTCATAAAAAAAAAAAAGAGGAAGGCAACGCTGGAGAAACTGCTGAAATTGGCGAAGCCTTTGTACCCCAGGGCACACATCAACTATTTGCCAGACAATATTGGTGGCCTGAGGAGTCCATATAATAGTGAGCACAATCCAGTCCAGGACTACAAGAGATCAGGAACATCAGCAGATGACATATCTGTCCCCAGGCTGTGGTCCTACAACAACCTGCATCTTTTGTCAGACCAGACGGAACCCAGGCCATCACTCTCTGGTCTTCCTTACACTCTTCCTTCCAGGCTGTGGCTCTGGTGTTGGAGTTGTGGCAGGAGGTGGAGGAGGAGGAGTAGGACCATGGTTCAACTCACAAATGTGGCTTTGGCTTGTAAGTTTGCCCCTCAACCCCTTATTTAGGGCTTGCAAGATCACTTCCTCATATAAGAGGCATTGGCCCACCTCAATTTCCAGCATTTTGCAGGCTGTCATGTAGGCATAGTCCTCTTGAAGACTGGGGGGGGGGGGGGGGGGGGGGGGGGTTCTGAGGGCCGCAGTAGCCTTCAGAAATATGCCAAGTGCTGCCTCCTCCAGGTTACTCCTCTTCCTGGCACTTGTTTGTGGAAGGCCGAGGGGAGGGACCTGGGATTCGGGCAGGCTACTGGGCCTGGCCACCCCCTGGCTGCCACTTTCCACTGCCTCCTTCTGGCTAAGACTTTCCTACGTATGAAAAAGGGACATAGTTTTCTTTTTTGGTTCATCAATCACACACAATTTTCAGCTCATGACTGTTTCAAATTGAATGTTAATAAAATAAAAAAGACTATCATTCTGACCCCAGCTTTTTTAGTCTTGTCCCAATCATTTGTGGCCACTACTGTCTATTGATATGTAAAACACTTTGTGAAATCATAAATTTTTGATCAAAACTAACCTCTATTTAACATCATTAATTTGGAAACCAGAAATATTTTGAAGAATGCTATACCTGACTCAAGCTGGGCTCCTCCACATGTTGCTGTCTGGAAGGCCCAGGTTGGTCATCGGAAGCCTCAGCTGGGGGGAAAGGAAGCCTTAAAGATAGACTGGAGAGTGCTTACCTGAGTTCAGTCTGGCCTGGCAGAAATTGCAGTCTTTCATAGTACCTTCTTGCACTCCCTATTATAAGTGCTCCTCATGCCACCAATTTTGGATGTTAAATACTTCATGTCTGCCGTGAGAATCACAGGCTTCACAAATTCAAGCAGTTTCTCCAGCACTGCCTTTCATCCCGTTTCAATTACATTTCTTTTTTCCAGCGGAAACCTGGAGCTGACCCAAGAACAACACCTATCCCACCTTGGTCCCAGCTGATGATAGATTAAAGCCACACCTTCTCAATGCGACTCAGCTCATTAATCAGTCGCTGTCTTGCAACACACTGAAGGCCTATCGCACTGCTTGGAATGCCTACTACAGGTTTGTAGCCTCATGCCCCGGTGCAACAATAGGTGACATTAAGCATGTCCTAGCCTTAACACGCAGCTGGCTCTATTTCACAACACCATCAGGCTATACTTAGCTGGCATCCAGCATTTCCTGTCCTTACAGGACCTTATTTCTTATTTACAGCCCATACAGTCAATTCCATCCAACGTGACATACAGAAACAGCAGCCACTAGCCAAATGCAAATCTTACCCATCAAAAGTGCCATCTTTAGGGACATGTCAACCATCCTTTTATGTTCCCCATTTGGGCTTCTACCCAGCCTGGTCATCCAAGTGGCCATCTACTTGGCCTTCTAAGGCTTTCTACGGCCTAGCGAGTTTACCGTTAGTGGCACCAGCAGCCAGATAGTGTACAGACACCACCTGGACCACTTTCAACATCATTTTGTTCTTCACCTCACATTCTGCAATGATCCAATTTATCCAATCTGGAAAAAATATTACCAACAAGTGGATTGACTGCAACTTCTGAATTCATGGCCTTCGCCTACTGTCAGAAACGATGAAATCAGGTTGAGACAGAAGCACAGTTTAATCACGGAGCCGATAGTCCACTGAGCCAGAGGTCAGGGTTCAATGTAGTGGAACAGCAAGCAGGATCTGGAGCCAGAAGGGATGTCAGCAAAGCAAGTCTTGAACAGGATCGCAGGAGATCGTTTCTGTTGACCAAGGCTAAGACAGAGCTCCTCTGGACTGGACGGCTTAAGTAGGCAGGACTGACAAGCAGGATATCATTAACAGCTGAGTAACTGTGGAGAGATAGGAGCTGGCAATTAGCCGACAGCTGAGCGGCCAGCTCAGAGAAGGAAGGGCTGAGCCCAGCCCTGACAGTACCCCCTCCTCAACGACCCCTCCCCTTCGGAGGACAACCAGGCTTGAGGGGAAAATGCCTATAGAAATCACGGAGGAGGACAGAGGCATGTACGTCTGAGGATGAGACCCAAGAGCGTTCCTCCGGACCGTACCCTTTCCAAGGCACCAGGTACTGTATGCCCCCACAGAATCTACGGGAGTCAACAATGGACTGTACTTCATACTCCTCAACCTGTACAGGGTGAGGACATGGCACTGAGGTGGTAAAGCGGTTGCAGACCAAAGGTTTTAATAAGTAAATACATTTGAAATACGCATATTAGAAGGAAGGTCTAATGCGTAAGCCACTGAGTTAATCCTGTGAAGAATACGGAAATGCACAATAAACCGAGGTGCGAACTTCAGTGAGGGAACACGAAGTCGGAGGTTGTGAGATGACAGCCAGACCCTGTCCCCAACCTGGTAGGAAGGCACAGGCAGGCGTCTGCGGTCAGTATGGAGTCTGTACCTATCATTAGCATGTCGCAAAGCCTCCTTGACTTGTGCCCAAGTGGAACAAAGACCACGGAGATGCTCCTCTAATGCAGGAATATTCTGCGGAACAAACGAGTCAGGCAACATGGAAGGTGGGAAACCATAATTCGCCATAAACAGGGACAATTGGGAAGCAGAATTCAAGGCACTGTTGTGAGAAACCTCTGCCCATGGTAATAGGTCTGACCAGTTGTTATGATGGTCAGAAATATAGCAACGTAGGAATTGCTCCAAGCACTGATTGGCTCGTTCTGTGGCCCCATTAGACTGCGGGTGATACGCAGAGTAGAAAGTAAGCTGAATTCCCTGTGCACAAAAGGCTCACCAGAACCAGGACACAAACTGACTACCCCTGTCTGAAACATTCACCTTGGGTAGCCCAAGTAAGCGAAAGGTCTCCCGAGCAAAAATGGAAGCCAGTTCCTTAGAAGTGGGCAACTTATTAAGTGTAATACAATGACACATCTTTTAGAACCGGTCAGGAGAAGTGAGACTGGTGCAAACCGTAGCCAGAATATGATCATGAGGAATCACAGGAACCGGAACTGACTCCAACTTGGAAGTGGAGGAAAATTGTTGCGACAAGGTGTCAGCCCTTATATTCTTATATCCGGTTAAGAATGAGACAATGTAATTGAAACTTGACAAGAAAAGAGTCCATCGCGCCCTTCCGGGAGAGAGGCGTTTAGCCTCAGACAAGAATGTGAGATTCTTATGGTCATTAAGAATGAGTACCGACACAGTGGTTCCTTCAAGGAGATGTCTCCATTCTTTCAGGGCTAAAATGATCGCTAACAGCTCTCTGTCACCAATCTCGTAATTGCACTCCTTATGTGACAATTTCTTGGAAAAGTAGCCACAAGGATGCATAGCACTCTCAGAGGTAGGACGTTGAGACAGAAGGGTGCAAACACCAGTCTCAGAAGCATCAACCTCAAGGATAAAAGGTAACATAGGATCAGGATTTGCCAACACAGGAGCAGAAACAAAGGCAGCCTTGAGACTCTCAAAGGCCTTAATGGACTCCGGAGACTAACTCTGTGGGTTACCGTCCTTTCTATTCATATCTGCCAGGGGCTTGACCAGAGACGAGAAGTTATGAATAAACTTCTGATAATAGTTGGCAAAGCCCAGGAAACACTGCAGAGGACGTAAACCCACGGGTCGGGGGCTACTGTAGAACTGCCGAAAGTTTATCTGGGTCCATCGAAAAACTAGCAGTGGAAATTACATAACTCAGGAATTGAACCTGTTCACGATGGAACTCACACTTCTCCAGTTTACAATAGAGATTGTTCTCTCTTAGTTTCTGAAGCACATGACAGACATCTTTGCGGTGGCTCTCCAGGGACTTGGAAAACATGAGGATATCATTGAGATAAACCACCACATATAACTGCAACAAATCTCGGAGGACATCGTTAATAAATTCCTGGAAAACTTCTGGGGCGTTACAAAGGCCAAAAGGCATTACGAGGTACTCATAATGGCCTGTTCTGCTATTAAACACAGTTTTCCACTCCTTTTCCACTCCTTAATCCTCACGAGATTAAGTATATGTATGCTCCTCTCAAATCAAGCTTTACGAAAACCAATTCTCCCTTGAGGCGGTCAAATAATTCTGTAATCAACGGAATCGGATAGGCATTCTTAATCTTGAAACAATTGAGACCCTTATAATCAGTACAAGGTCTCAGTTCACCAGTCTTCTTCACAAAGAAGAAACCAGCACCAGCAGGAGACGAGGATTTGCGGATGAAACCTTGAGAAAGTGCGTCTGCAACATACTCCTCCATGGCCTTATCCTTTAAGACCGACAAAGGGTAAACCTGGCCACGGGGGGCTATGGCACTAGGTTGAAGGTCAATTGCGCAATCATACGGCCGGTGTGGAGACAAACTACCAACTTTACCTTAAACTCGCGGTACTCCTCCGGCAGGGAGGAAAGTGAAGAGGTGCACAGTACCTTGGCTACCTTCTGGCAGCATGTCTCACTGCATTGTGGTGACCAGGAGAGAACCTCAGCACTAGGGATGGGCCCGGTGCTCGATGCGAACCCACGTTCGCATCGAGCACCGGGCGTTCGCTCGCTCGGCGAGCCCAGAACTATTTTGGCCGCTCGCATTACGTTCGTGTGATGCGAGCGGCCCCGCAATGCATTGCGGCCGGCGCGGCCGGCGCAGTGCATTGCTGGCTGATGATTGGCCAAGCATGCACTGTGACCCCCGCATGCTTGGCCAATCACAGCCCCGGAAACTCGAAGAGCCATAATTGGCTACAGGCAGGACGCCTGTAGCCAATTACAGCTCAGGGGCTGTAGTACACGCCCCCCCCTATAAAAGGCCGCCACGCCGTCTGCGCCGGTCACATGCTGTTCCGGCGCAGATAGAGCAGGCTAGATCTGTGACACTCTGCTGGATTTAGTTAGTTAGAGAGATTTACTTAGAGAGATTGAGTTAGATAGATTCATTCATTTAGATTGATTTAGAAAGAGGGGCTTGTAGTGTGTTCGTGGCAGGCAGGCAGAGCTCCTATATTTTGTTCCCAGAAGCACCTATAGGACTTGTAGTGTGTTCCTGGCAGGCAGGCAGAGCTCCTATATTTTGTTCCCAGAAGCACCTATAGGACTTGTAGTGTGTTCGTGGCAGGCAGGCAGAGCTCCTATATTTTGTTCCCAGAAGCACCTATAGGACTTGTAGTGTGTTCGTGGCAGGCAGGCAGAGCTCCTATATTTTGTTCCCAGAAGCACCTATAGGACTTGTAGTGTGTTCGTGGCAGGCAGGCAGAGCTCCTATATTTTCTTCCCAGAAGCACCTATAGGACTTGTAGTGTGTTCCTGGCAGGCAGGCAGAGCTCCTATATTTTGTTCCCAGAAGCACCTATAGGACTTGAAGTGTGTTAGTCCCATCACACAAAGATCATATATTTTGTTCCCAGAAGCACCTATAGGACTTGAAGTGTGTTAGTCCAATCACACAGAGATCATATATTTTGTTCCCAGAAGCACCTATAGGACTTGAAGTGTGTTAGTCCAATCACACAGAGATCATATATTTTGTTCCCAGAAGCACCTATAGGACTTAAAGTGTGTTAGTCCCATCACACAGAGATCATATATTTTGTTCCCAGAAGCACCTATAGGACTTGAAGTGTGTTAGTCCCATCACACAGAGATCATATATTTTGTTCCCAGAAGCACCTATAGGACTTGAAGTGTGTTAGTCCCATCACACAGAGATCATATATTTTGTTCCCAGAAGCACCTATAGGACTTGAAGTGTGTTAGTCCCATCACACAGAGATCATATATTTTGTTCCAGAAGCACCTATAGGACTTGAAGTGTGTTAGTCCCATCACACAGAGATCATATATTTTGTTCCCAGAAGCACCTATAGGACTTGAAGTGTGTTAGTCCCATCACACAGAGATCATATATTTTGTTCCCAGAAGCACCTATAGGACTTGAAGTGTGTTAGTCCAATCACACAGAGATCATATATTTTGTTCCCAGAAGCACATATAGGACTTGAAGTGTGTTAGTCCCACCACACAGACCTATATTTTCTTCCCAGAAGCACCTATAGGACTTGAAGTGTGTTAGTCCAATCACACAGAGATCATATATTTTGTTCCCAGAAGCACCTATAGGACTTGAAGTGTGTTAGTCCCATCACACAGACCTATATTTTCTTCCCAGAGGCACCTATAGGACTTGAAGTGTGTTAGTCCCATCACACAGAGATCATATATTTTGTTCCCAGAAGCACCTATAGGACTTGAAGTATGTTAGTCCAATCACACAGAGATCATATATTTTGTTCCCAGAAGCACCTATAGGACTTGATGTGTGTTAGTCCCACCACACAGACCTATATTTTCTTCCCAGAAGCACCTATAGGACTTGAAGTGTGTTAGTCCAATCACACAGAGATCATATATTTTGTTCCCAGAAGCACCTATAGGACTTGAAGTGTGTTAGTCCCATCACACAGACCTATATTTTCTTCCCAGAGGCACCTATAGGACTTGAAGTGTGTTAGTCCCATCACACAGAGATCATATATTTTGTTCCCAGAAGCACCTATAGGACTTGAAGTGTGTTAGTCCAATCACACAGAGATCATATATTTTGTTCCCAGAAGCACCTATAGGACTTGAAGTGTGTTAGTCCCATCACACAGACCTATATTTTCTTCCCAGAGGCACCTATAGGACTTGAAGTGTGTTAGTCCCATCACACAGAGATCATATATTTTGTTCCCAGAAGCACCTATAGGACTTGAAGTGTGTTAGTCCAATCACACAGAGATCATATATTTTGTTCCCAGAAGCACCTATAGGACTTGAAGTGTGTTAGTCCCACCACACAGACCTATATTTTCTTCCCAGAAGCACCTATAGGACTTGAAGTGTGTTAGTCCAATCACACAGAGATCATATATTTTGTTCCCAGAAGCACCTATAGGACTTGAAGTGTGTTAGTCCAATCACACAGAGATCATATATTTTGTTCCCAGAAGCACCTATAGGACTTGAAGTGTGTTAGTCCAATCACACAGAGATCATATATTTTGTTCCCAGAAGCACCTATAGGACTTGAAGTGTGTTAGTCCCATCACACAGAGATCATATATTTTGTTCCCAGAAGCACCTATAGGACTTGAAGTGTGTTAGTCCCATCACACAGAGCTCCTATATTTTCTTCTCAGCAGCACCCACAGGACTTCTAGTGTGTTAGTGGCATCACACAGAGCTCCTCTATTTTATTTGCAGAAGCACCCACAGGACTTCTAGTGTGTTAGTGGCATCACACAGAGCTCCTCTTTTTTCTTTGCAGAAGCACCCATAGGACTTCTAGTGTGTTAGTGGCATCACACAGAGCTCCTATATTTTCTTCTCAGCAGCACCCACAGGACTTCTAGTGTGTTAGTGGCATCACACAGAGCTCCTCTATTTTCTTTGCAGAAGCACCCACAGGACTTCTAGTGTGTTAGTGGCATCACACAGAGCTCCTCTATTTTCTTTGCAGAAGCACCCACAGGACTTCTAGTGTGTTAGTGGCATCACACAGAGCTCCTCTATTTTCTTTGCAGAAGCACCCATAGGACTTCTAGTGTGTTAGTGGCATCACACAGAGCTCCTCTATTTTCTTTGCAGAAGCACCCACAGGACTTCTAGTGTGTTAGTGGCATCACACAGAGCTCCTCTATTTTCTTTGCAGAAGCACCCATAGGACTTCTAGTGTGTTAGTGGCATCACACAGAGCTCCTATATTTTCTTCTCAGCAGCACCCACAGGACTTCTAGTGTGTTAGTGGCATCACACAGAGCTCCTCTATTTTCTTTGCAGAAGCACCCATAGGACTTCTAGTGTGTTAGTGGCATCACACAGAGCTCCTCTTTTTTCTTTGCAGAAGCACCCATAGGACTTCTAGTGTGTTAGTGGCATCACACAGAGCTCCTATATTTTCTTCTCAGCAGCACCCACAGGACTTCTAGTGTGTTAGTGGCATCACACAGAGCTCCTCTATTTTCTTTGCAGAAGCACCCACAGGACTTCTAGTGTGTTAGTGGCATCACACAGAGCTCCTCTATTTTCTTTGCAGAAGCACCCACAGGACTTCTAGTGTGTTAGTGGCATCACACAGAGCTCCATATATTCTTCTCAGCAGCACCCACAGGACTACCGACTACAATGGCTGGAAGACCGCCAAGGGGAGGCAGAGCGTGCAGAGCCAAGAACACAGGGCAAGCAGGCTCTGTTTCTAGTGGACGTGGACGTGGACGTGGTCGTGCATCGTCATCAGCACGTGGCCATGGGACACGCGCGTCTTTGTTTTCGGCAGCTGGACATGTGGAGCCGCATCATGCTGAAGGCTTGGTAGAATGGATGACCAAGCCCTCCTCATCCTCCTCATCCTCTCTCACCCAGGCTCAGGGTACTGGCAGAGCATCATCAGCCACCCCTTCCCTAGACCCACCATGTCCTCCTGAGGAGTCCCCCGAACTCTTTGAGCACAGTGTTGGGTACATGCTCCAGGAGGATGCCCAACGATTCGAAGGCTCGGATGATGATACCCAGCTTGAGGAATCTGGCAGTACTGTTCCACCAGCTGCAGCTTACTGCCAGGTTTGCTCTAGTGGTGAAGAGGGAGGGGATGATGAGGTCACTGACTCCACGTGGGTGCCTGAAGGGAGAGAGGATGAGGAGGAGGACGAGGAGGAGGAGGATGCGGCGTCACATGTCCAACGAGGCAGGGTGCCCCTGGAGGCCAGGTAGAGGCCAGCACAGCAACTGTACAACACCGCAGAGCTCCGCCTGTGCAGGGCGCTGCCTCTGCACGTTATCAGAAAAGTTCTTTGGTGTGGGCCTTTTTTGAGACGAGTGCAGCAGATCGCACCACTGCTATTTGCAATATTTGTCTCAAGCGTATCTCGCGTGGCCAAAACATCAGCCGCTTGGGCACCACAAGCATGACCAGACATATGGCGACCTGCCATGCAGCTCGTTGGCAGGCACACATAAAGACCCACTCCCAAAGAACTAAGCGGACCTCTCCTTGCTCCTCCTCAGCTGGGATCTCCATCCCCCACTACACCTTCAGTCCTCTCTGAAAGCTGCTCTGAGAGGACTGAAGGTGTAGAATTAGGTGTGTCACAACCAAGTACTTGCAGTACACCGACGTCCGATTGCTTTCCCTGCCCCAGCTAATCAACGAAATCGGATAGGCATTCTTAATCTTGAAAAAATTGAGACCCTTATAATCAATACAAGGTCTCAGCACAGAGCTTCGGACTATATATTATCTTCTCAGTCACCTCCTATATATACTTCTCACAGCACCCACAGACTTCACCAGTCTTCCTCCTGCTGCACTTACTGCCAGGTTTGCTCTAGTGGTGAAGAGGGAGGGGGATGATGAGGTCACTCACACAAAGAGCTCGTTGGCAGGCACACATAAAAGACCCCACACCAAAGAACTAAGCGGACCTCTCCTTGCTCCTCCTCAGCTGGGATCTCCATGAAAGCTGCTCTGAGAGGACTGAAGGTGTAGAATTAGGTGGTCACAACCAAGTACTTGCAGTACAACCGACGTCCGATTGCAGCAGGCAAATTTCCCTGCCCCAGCTGCTGGGACCGTAAAAACCAGCACCAGCAGGAGACGAGGATTTGCAGATGAAACCTTGAGAAAAACTGGGAGGCTACAAACTCCTGGTCCTGGGCGACGAGTAGCTGAGGCTTCGGTCAGTAGCAGAAGGAGCGGTGGGGAAGGTGGACGTCTGACCGATGCGTTCAGACAATTTTTTAGTCCGCAGCCCCAAGGTATGATCGTTACCAGCAACCATGAATCAGTCTTGGATCACCACCAGCTACCAGGCACCTGAGGCGGATATAACCGAATAATTTTTAATGTCACATCACATCCCTTCAAGACTGCCTATGCTGATGCTGACTGTCCTCTTATGTTCACTGACTATCCTCCTCCTCAATGATCCATGCCACCACACCAGTGCCTAAGGCACAATTTTTCAGCTCCTGTTTAACAGGGGCGTGTACATACAATTTTTATAAAAAATGCTTCGCAACACTGTGCTCCAAGTACAGTATCTGTGAGGGATTGCTGTGTTGTGGCACCAGCACCAGTGCCTTAGGCACAATTTTTTCAGCCCCTGTTAACAGGGGCGTGTACTTAAATTTTAAAAAAAATGCTTCGCAACCGTCCACCACCACCGCCAAAGGCACAATTTTTCTGCCCTGTTTAACAGGGGCGTGTACATACAATTTTTATAAAAAAATGCTTCGCAACAATGTGCTCCAGCAGTATCTGTGAGGGATTGCAGTGTTGAGGCACCAGCACCAGTGCCTAAGGCACTAGCCCCTGTTGAACAGGGGCGTGTACTTAAATTTTTTAAAAAAATGCTTCGCAACACGTCTGACTGGTGCTCCAAGTACAGTATCTGTGGGGGTTGCAGTGTTGTGGCACAGAAAGTGAGAGGAAATCTACCCCTAGGAAGGGAAATTCTATCTTTACCTTCGCAACAATGTGCTCCAAGTACGGTATCTGTGAGGGGTTGCATGTTGTGGCACCAGCACCAGTGTGATAACCCCTCCCTATGTTCTCCAAAAAGCTCAAAAATAGTGATGGAGCTACACTTCATAATGTGCACAGCAGGGCCCATTCCTGCGCCCACAAGAGTAACTATGAGGGCCTTCTGGCAACACCGTCCACCACCACCGCCAAAGGCCCAATTTTTCTGCCCTGTTCATCAGGTGCTTGCAATTACAAATCTATCTAATAACTCACAGCAGGGCCCATTCCTGCGCCCACCAAGAGTAACTGTGAGAGAAACTCAGCACGGAGCACTTTTTGATCTATTAACTCACAGCAGGGCCCATTCGTGCCCACCAGTCTTGTGGCTACACCAACATATAGGGCAAATTTCTGCAGAGTATATACGCCAGGCCCCTACTTTCATACATCCAACTTACAAACGACTCCTACTTGTAACACGGAGCCAATCAAAAGAGGGGTTGTGCCTCTGTAACCAAGGATAACCAATAACCAGCAGAAACTTAGGTAAGGAAATAACTTGGAATTGGATTATCTCATGGTGAAGAGCTCCTACAGCCATGGACAACGAAACCGTCTCATGAGTCACATGGGCAGGCTGTAGAGGTCTCCTGTCAAGAGCCTCAAGGGTAAGCGGAGTGTCATGCAGCTGCAGTGGACTCGAGTGCTTCAATACAAAGGCAGCATCAATGAACAGGCCTGTAGCCCCAGAGTCGATTAGAGCCTGTATCTCAACTGACGACTCAGCCCAAGAAAGGGTGACTGAAACTAGGGGCTTATCCTTCTGGATTACTGGGAATGAAAGAACGCCACCTAAGGTCTGTCCGTGACAGGACCTCAAGGTTTGGGCGTTCCCTGGATGGGTAGGACAAGACTTCAAAAAGTGACCTGCCTGGCTACAATAAAGGCACCATCTCTCCCTTCTCCTAAAGGCTCTCTCATCCATAGAGAGATGCGTAAAACCCAAGTGCATGGCTTCATCTTCACAGATTGACTCGGTACCAGGAGGCATGGCCGGTGAGGGAGGCACAGGTGGGACTGCTAAGCTTGGACACAAATGTACAGGAGAGTCTTTCTCTGAGTCTGGAGTCAATGAGGACGGCAAACGTAATCAACTTCTCCAGCTCAGTGGGTATATCTCGGGCTGCCATCTCATCCTTGATGGTACCCGAGAGACCATGAGAAAAAGCAGCCATGAGGGCCTCATTGTTCCATGCAGCCATTGCTGCCAGAGTACGGAATTCAATGGCGTTGTTAGCAACAGTTCTCGTACTCTGTTCAATGGACATGAGGCACTTGGCAGCAGAAGCGGAGCGTGCAGGAACATCAAATACCCTTTTAAATGAAGCCACAAACTCAGGGTAGCTCAAGACAACAGATTTTTGCATCTCCCATAGAGGGTTTGCCCAGGCCAAGGCTCTCTCAGAAAGCAAAGCTATCACAAAACCTACATTGCTTCTGTCCGTGGGAAACTCCTGGGGCAGCATCTCAAAGTATATCTCAACCTGGTTGAGAAACCCTCTGCATTGGACTGGATCGCCCCCAAATCGCTGGGGAAGGGGAAGAGGAACCAGACATACCTCTTATAGAGGTAATACTCAAGGCGGGTGCCTGCACAGAGATTGGAGCAGCAGCAGGGTTGGCCTGCAACATAGGTTGTACCGGGGTGGCCATAGTGGAAGATTCCAGGTGAGCCGTGTGACTCAGGAGCATTTGTAACACCATGGCAAACTGATCCATGCAGTGATCCAGTTCATCCAATCTGGAAAAAATATTACCAGCAAGTAGATTGACTGTATCTTCTGAATTCATGGCCTTCGCTACTGTCAGAAACCATGAAATCAGGCCCAGACGAAGTACAGTTTAATCACACTTGTTTAATAATAAAAGTAAAAAGAACAAACATAGTCAAAACATATCCAAAGTTCAGTAACCAGAATGAATAGTCAGCCAAGCCAGAAGTCAGGGATCAATGTAGTGGATAGGGATGGGCCGAACACCCCCCCGTTTGGTTTGCACCAGAACATACCGAACAGGCAAAAAATTTGGCAGAACACGCGAACACCGTTAAAGTCTATGGGACACGAACACGAATAATCAAAAGTGCTAATTTAACGGCTTATATGCAAGTTATTGTCATAAAGTGTTTGGGGACCCGGGTCTCAATGTATCAATTCAATTTTTTTTTTAAAAACTAAAGTTTTTTTGGGTGTCTATAGTATGCATGTAAAGTGGCGCATTTCTCCCATGTTTAGAACATTCCCTGCACAAAATGACATTTCTAAAGGAAATAAAGTCATTTAAAAGTACTCGCGGCTATAATGAATTGTCGGTCCCGGCAATACCAATACAAGTCAGGGGACAAGGTTCTTTGGGGGGCTAACCCAAAGCACCCTCCCCATGTTGAGGGCATGTGGCCTGGTATGGTTTAGGAGGGGGGTGCTCTCTTGTCCCCCCCCCTGTTCCTGTGGCCTGCCAGGTTGCGTGCTTGGATAAGGGTCTGGTATGGATTTTTGGGGGATCCCCACACCATTTTTTTTTTATTTTGGCGCGGGTTTAGCTTAAAATCCATACCAGATCTGAAGGGTCTGGTATGGATTTTGAGGGGGACCCCTACTCCATTAAAAAAAAATATATTTTTACATTTTGGTTCAGGGGTCCACTTAATATTAATACAGACCCAAAATCCAATTTTTCAATGACTTTTATCTGTATTGCCGGACCCGACAATTCATTATAGCCACAAGTACTTTTAAAGTACAGGTACAAAATTTAAAGGGATATTTCACTTTTATTGTTTCACTTTAAGCATTAGTAAAATCACTGATACATGTCCCCTGGGGCAGGACCCGGGTCCCCAAACTTTTTATGACAATAACTTGAATAAGCCTTTAAAATTAACACTTTTGAATTTTCATGTTAATGTCCCATAAACTTGGTGTTCCAGCGGCTTTCAAATTTGCCCCGAACACCGCATATTGTTCTGTGTTCGCAGAACATCCGAACAACCAAAGTTCAGCCCGAACTTATGCTCGGGCCGAACCGTTCACCTATACCCAGTAGTGGAACAGCAAGCAGGATCTGGAGCCAGAAGGGATGTCAGCAAAGCAAGTCTTGAACAGGATCGCAGGGGATTGTTTCTGTGATGTTGACAAAGGCAACCTCTGGACTGGACGGCTTAAGTAGGCAGGACTGGCGAGCAGGATATCATCAACAGCCGAGTAACTGTGGAGAGATAGGAGCTGGCAATTAGCCAACAGCTGAGCGGCCAGCTCAGAGAAGGAAGGCTGAGCCCAGCCCTGACACAAAACCCAGCAAGCCGGCCCCAGGATCAACATGAAGTTCTTTCAAAGCAACAACGCCAGGTGCCCAGTAACGTTATTTGATTGATTACTGTCTCACATACCCAGCCAATCAAACTCTAGCCTGTTGCTACCATTTCCAACCAGCCCTTTGAGTGGCAGCCAATTAATCAGGCACATTAGAATACTACTGGTTAACCTAGGCCTTGACACCGGCCGGTATTCCGGATGCTCCTTTCAGATCGGAGCTGCCTTGGCCGCATCTCAACATGGAGTACCAGACAATGTCATTAAGAAATTGGGCAGGTGGAAATCCGCCTGCTTCGCTCATTATATTCCAAACCCTCAGATAGAAATGGCACAAGCCTTTGCCAAACTCGCTCAATAAAGGTCACAAGATCAATAAAAGAGGTACTTCCCTATCCAAGTTTTTTACCCCCTTTCTTGGCATACCGACCAGCAGACCAAGGCACAACTCAGGTCTATGTTATGTTGTAAGTCTTGTCACCTGTTTATGTGGTTCATATCCGTCTCGGTCAAAGGGCTTTGACCATAAATAAGAAGGCCAGTATGGTGGCCTGAATTTATGGGAGGAGTCCAGGGGGTATTTAAGCAGGCCACTCACCTGTGGTCTTTGTCCGTTCCAGTGCACAATACCCTCCCTCCCATTCCCCTTTTTCAGGCTACTTCTCAGCACATTTCTCTCCACAATTATCCATTACTGAAATTGGGTATGCCCCCTTTTTTGGCATACTGACCAGCAGACCAAAGCACACCTCAGGTCTATGTTATGTTGTAAGTCTTGCCGCGTGTTTATGTGGTTCATATCTGTCTCGGTCAAAGGGTTTCAACCATAAATATATATTTTGTCTATAATTCTTGGGTGATAAGTGTGACTATTGTGCTGCCTACCTTTGGTTAGCAATGGGAACGTTAATTTTAATGAACATTAGTTTTGTTAGTTGTTGTTTCTATCTGTCTATTTTTTACTTTAATTATGATGAGTTGCAAAAAAACAGCTTAAAACAAGAAACATTTTGTAAATAATCAGACAAAAATAGTTAAGGCTCTTAGTTACATTAATGAAACTGCAAATTATTGGCTTCCCTGCTATGAGTGCATTATAAATCAGAATGTTGCATTCACTTGGCTTGAATGAAAATTATAAATTTCTCCTTTTAAACACCAACCGAAGTTATGTAAATGCATGAGAAAATTAAACAAAGTTTTATTCTTAAAATACGTTTAAAATACATTTTCCATCTGAAATTGTCTTCACTGTAAGACACATTAGTATTAAAAGCAGCAAGAAAATGAATAGATGTGTGTTCTCAGCTGGGGAGAAGGCTTAGGGACTATACATACACACTCATACATCATTGCTTAATTGAGTCAAGTTAATAGACTCTCTAAAGAACTAAATTATTGAAGTATGAAGTGAAATGCTTTTTGCAAGGAGAACCTGGGAAGAAACTTCTTTTAAAAGTGTGTGCGGTTGATAGAAGCTCTTTGCATCTTAATCTTTTCATGTATTTTTCTTACTGCACAATACGTTTTCAAATCAGGATGGCAAAACAGATTACATTTTAAATGTGTAAAGAAAAAAAAAAAAAAACAAGAAACAAATATTTAAAATATTTTCAGCCATGAAGGTTATTTTGTGAAATGAAAAGCAATTCATCAGAGAATGAGTATAAACATTAAAGGAATAAGTACCTTTGTAGTTTTCCAACAAACAGATATTGCAGTTTGCCTTGATGTCAAGCTGTAGTTTAGTTAGCGGAACTTGAGGTATACATTTTGGGTGCAGATCATTAGGAAGCTGATATATGTAAATCTACCAAAATTCTTACAGTCAGCCACCAGCCCAGGCTTCTTCTGTAATCCGGTTTGCTTCTGTGACTCATTCCCCTACTTTTGGGGTAAATGCACATACAAGTTTTACATGCTGCACTTTGGAATACAGATTCCAGTGGTAAATAACCATATATTCTCTGCCTTATTTGCTCTGAAAACATGACATATGGCTCCTTTGGAGCTTTTCTGTTTTGTGTATGTACATTTCATACCTTTGATTGCAATGATGGTTCTTCGCAGCATTTTAATTTTTCATTGATGGAATTTTTCAAATTTTCAGTGGAATTTGCAAAGATATAGTACCTGTATCTAAAAACAAGATATGAAGTGGGTTGGTGATGGACTAAGTTTAAGCTGCTTGACATGACAGACATCTCTTGATATATATAAGAATTTCCCTGTCACGTGCTCATGATGTCCTCCAAGCCTTCGGTAGGGTCTCATACTACAAGGTGAACTTTTCTAAATCTTTGATCCTTGCTCTTAAAATTCCACCCAAACTTAAACTTAATCTCCAATCACAATTTCCATATACGTGGAGTACTGACGGTGTTCCGTATCTGGGTATTGTTCTGAAGGCTAAAGTTTCTGAACTCGCTAAATACAATTTAAAGCCACTTATTGCCAAACTGGAAACCCAACTTAAAGATTTTTCAATGAAAGAAGTTTCATGGTTTGGTAGAATTGCAGCGTATAAAATGCTGATCTTACCTCAAATACTATATGTTTTTCGCTCGCTGCCACTTCATATTCCACAACACTTTCTCAGAAAACTTACTACTATGTGCTGGAAGTATGTATGGAATAGTAAGAAAGCTCGATGCTCCAGAAACAATCTTATTTCACATAAGAGATTCGGCGGTGCAGGTTTACCTGACATCCATGACTAAAAGGAAGAGGGGTTGGGACTTTAAATGAAGCACCGTAAGGTGCCTCCATCCCGGTATTTGGATGAGAGCAGAAGGGAGTTGGGACTTTGAATGAAGCACTTGAATAGTGGAGATAAATTACAATATAAATAATTTATTAAGTTGCATTGATCTAATGATATAGTTCATTTCATATATATACAAATTTATACAGAGAGCGTGCATGCACACTGGGTAGGAAGTGCATGCATGACAACACATGATCAGAATAATTAAAAATAGCATGCGCCTGCCAAGAGCAACATATCCAATGCTGGCACATGCATTCACATGGTATGTGTACATCCACCCAGGATATTCAAACAACATTAGAAATAAATAATATCTGGAGTATATAGAGTATAGCAGTAAAGGATGGATCCGTATGGAGTATAGCTGCAGCATCAGGTATAGCTCTACGCGTTTCGTGGGTTTTCCCACTCGTCAGGAGCAGATGCGGCAGACATTCCTATGGGATATATAAGTATATAAATATAATAAGATGTAAGGGACTTTTATTCTAGAGAAAATGATTCTCAGACATATTTAATATGTCTATGAATGGTTAGTACGACACTCACCAACCCGGACAGCAAATGTAGTGCGGGGAAGCCGGCGTAGAGTTGGCCCGGAGCATGACCCCACCACGGGAGCTGAAGCGGCATAATCCAGGGATGCAGCACTGGGGGGTATGAGAGTGGGCAAGGTATGGCAGAGATTTCCATAAAGCGAGGAATGTAGTGTGAGCTTGATGAAGTGGAGGTGTCTGAAAACGAAAATAGTGAGTTTGTGTGATATTATGACAGTAATGTATTATGAGTGGTAGTAGTGATCATTTTGAGTGAGCCCAGTGTGGCTTGTAATGAAGTGGAGAAGTGAGGGGGTGCCAAAGGGATATTGGGGTACCTGTGTCTAAAGTGTGCACAGGTACATAAATCTATGGGAAAGTGTAAAAGACCTGAGAGAGAAATACCAAGTGCAAGAATATAATGGAAGATGAAACCAAACATGTGTTAAACTCAAAAGGTGAAGCACAAAGGAAAAAAGAAAAAAGAAAAAAAGGGAGAAAAAAATGGAAGAGTTTAGACCAGAAGGAAAAAAGCTTACCCCAATGCTGCATCGAAGCACCACCAGCAGATGATTGTAACTGGTGTGCAAGAACCCCAGAGGGAGACTGGTCATATGAACCGCTCATCTCAGGGGGAAAGAATATATGCCGCAAACGCCACGCAATGGGCCAATGGGGGAGAAGGGGCCGCACCTGTACCGAGTGAACACTCAGTAGCCGGCACGGAGACTCCCCCATACAAGCCCAAAAGATGTTGTGCCTGGACGCCGGCATAGTAACGTCATAACTGACGTCATACGCACGGCGTACGTGCCGTCACACATGCAGCGCGGCTGACGTGGCGCCGATGCGCGAAGGGGCACCCGCCCGATCCTCCCAGACATAACAGGTGCCAGGGGAGGAGGGGGAGGGTCCACTAAGCGCATCGCAGCTCCCGTGAGGAGGAAAGACCGCAGCTGCACCCAGGCGCCAATCAACCCACACAAACCACAAAGCTGTCCCAGACGGGGTCATGTGCTGGACATCTAGGAGGAAAAAACAGTCCACGTGGGTACATTGGGCCAGCGCAGGAGAATGCTGCGAGTGAAAAGTTACCATGTACAAAGCTCATAGGTATAAATGTAAAAAGACCGTGCAAATAAACATTAATAATATTAGTTTATAAACCTTTTACTAAGGCATCCTATAAATGAGGACAACTCTCACACAGGGATGGCAGGGGGACACTGCCAATCCCAATTATTCAAGTGCCTCCATCCCGATATTTGTGTAAAAGGAAGAGGGGTTGGGACTTTAAATGAAGCACCGTAAGGTGCCTCCATCCCGGTATTTGGATGAGAGCAGAAGGGAGTTGGGACTTTGAATGAAGCACTTGAATAGTGGAGATAAATTACAATATAAATAATTTATTAAGTTGCATTGATCTAATGATATAGTTCATTTCATATATATACAAATTTATACAGAGAGCGTGCATGCACACTGGGTAGGAAGTGCATGCATGACAACACATGATCAGAATAATTAAAAATAGCATGCGCCTGCCAAGAGCAACATATCCAATGCTGGCACATGCATTCACATGGTATGTGTACATCCACCCAGGATATTCAAACAACATTAGAAATAAATAATATCTGGAGTATATAGAGTATAGCAGTAAAGGATGGATCCGTATGGAGTATAGCTGCAGCATCAGGTATAGCTCTACGCGTTTCGTGGGTTTTCCCACTCGTCAGGAGCAGATGCGGCAGACATTCCTATGGGATATATAAGTATATAAATATAATAAGATGTAAGGGACTTTTATTCTAGAGAAAATGATTCTCAGACATATTTAATATGTCTATGAATGGTTAGTACGACACACTCACCAACCCGGACAGCAAATGTAGTGCGGGGAAGCCGGCGCGTAGAGTTGGCCCGGAGCATGACCCCACCACGGGAGCTGAAGCGGCATAATCCAGGGATGCAGCACTGGGGGGTATGAGAGTGGGCAAGGTATGGCAGAGATTTCCATAAAGCGAGGAATGTAGTGTGAGCTTGATGAAGTGGAGGTGTCTGAAAACAAAAATAGTGAGTTTGTGTGATATTATGACAGTAATGTATTATGAGTGGTAGTAGTGATCATTTTGAGTGAGCCCAGTGTGGCTTGTAATAAAGTGGAGAAGTGAGGGGGGTGCCAAAGGGATATTGGGGTACCTGTGTCTAAAGTGTGCACAGGTACATAAATCTATGGGAAAGTGTAAAAGACCTGAGAGAGAAATACCAAGTGCAAGAATATAATGGAAGATGAAACCAAACATGTGTTAAACTCAAAAGGTGAAGCACAAAGGAAAAAAGAAAAAAGAAAAAAAGGGAGAAAAAAATGGAAGAGTTTAGGCCAGAAGGAAAAAAAAAAAAGCTTACCCCAATGCTGCATCGAAGCACCACCAGCAGATGATTGTAACTGGTGTGCAAGAACCCCAGAGGGAGACTGGTCATATGAACCGCTCATCTCAGGGGGAAAGAATATATGCCGCAAACGCCACGCAATGGGCCAATGGGGGAGAAGGGGCCACACCTGTACCGAGTGAACACTCAGTAGCCGGCATGGAGACTCCCCCATACAAGCCCAAAAGATGTTGTGCCTGGACGCCGGCATAGTAACGTCATAACTGACGTCATACGCACGGCGTACGTGCCGTCACACATGCAGCGCGGCTGACGTGGCGCCGATGCGCGAAGGGGCACCCGCCCAATCCTCCCAGACATAACAGGTGCCAGGGGAGGAGGGGGAGGGTCCACTAAATAAATAAATAAATAAATTTGTATATATATGAAATGAACTATATCATTAGATCAATGCAACTTAATAAATTATTTATATTGTAATTTATCTCCACTATTCAAGTGCTTCATTCAAAGTCCCAACTCCCTTCTGCCCGACATCCATGACTATTACTGGGCAGTTAGATTGGACCAAATTAAACATTGGTTTCAGACTAATGACCCGCCAGTTTGGGTAGGTATTGAAAATTCATTGGTTCCACTACCTGTGTCCAATGTACATACTCTTTTACTGACTGATGGTTGGTCTGCCTGGGACTTACGTAAACTATCCCCCACAATTCAAATATCTTTAAAAGCATGGAGACACGTACTACCTACTACTCAAGATGACATCACAGACTTGCCCTGCAACATACCACTCTCTATTCTTGAGACAAAACTTCCAACCTTATCTGTAACTGACCTCATTAATAAAGGGATTACACTAGTATCTGACTTTTTCGATGGCACCCAACTTAAATCTACAACGCAACTGACTTTGCAGTATAATCTTACTACTGACATGACACTTTGTACTCTTCAGATCATAGAGTTGCTCAAAACCTTACTTCCACCATTGCTTACCATTCCACACAAACTATGGCAGTTTTACTCTCCAGGTAATAAAGAGGTGAAAGGAATTTCCTATTTTTACAATCTTTTACATGATAAATTACAATTTATCAAGACACCTGCTATGATCAAATGGGAAGCTGAACTCGGCTCTGACTTCTCGGAAGATCAGTGGCATCACGCCTTCTCTGAAATTCATTCTGCATTTCATTGTGCCAAACATTGGGAACTTACCATTAAATTATCCAATAGATGGCATTATACTCCTTGTCGATTGGCAACCTTTTTTCCAGGTTTTTCTCCGAATTGTTGGAGGGAGTGTGGCCAGTTGGGCAATCTATTGCATATGCTTTGGTACTGTCCTACGGTTAAAAGCTTATGGAATGGTGTTTTTCAACTTATATCTACTATTACGGGTATGCTCACTAACCCAGATCCTGCCTTAGGCATTCTTCATTTAAATATTGATAAGTTTCCTAAATCATTTCGACCAGTCATATCCCATATTTTACTTGAAACCAGATTACTGATTCTATGTAACTGGAAGTCTACCATTGCTATCAATGTATCAGATGTCACTTCTGTGGTACGTAGAAACTATACTTTTGAACGTTTGATAGCAATAAATACTTTTAGGTGTGCACAGTTTGATAAATACTGGTCTATATGGCCTATGGATCCTTCTCAGGGTGACACCTAGCTCCGTCTCCTGACTGCTACGATTGCTCTATATTCATTACTGAATATGTTTCTATTTTGTATGTGTTGTATTCATACCAGATAATGACATGTATTCCACACAGTTTATTTATTTTAATGTTTATTTATTTTCTGTATGTTTTCATGAAAATACTCAATAAAAAATGAATGATTCAAAAAAAAGCTGTTTTTTCTCACTTCACTGTGGATGTATGGACTGATCCCTCTGAATATAGTTTATTAAGTTTTAGACTGCATTTTATGAGTTGTGTATATGAATTTTTATTTGAAATTTTATAATAGTACTGCACAATTTTTTTTGTGAATTTGTATTCTGGATTTGATATATTGATATTGAGTATTACAGCTGCATTATTGTAAAGGAATTTGTTTTGCGCTGATTGATCCCTGTTTACTATTGGTCTCTTGATATATATAACCTGAGGATAGAAATCTCAAGGTCTACCCTGAGAAAGAGGGTTTACAACACCTGAAAACATCAAATTAGGGCCTAAATAAGATATGGGCTATGGTACCACATTCAAAAATGATGCATCCCAGAAAAAAAAGAATTTAATTAACTTTATCTATACTACATTTGAGACATGAAATCTTACCATTTCTTCATTTTTACTGATATCAATCTATCAAACATGTTGAACACAGTGTAAATACATTCCATTCCCAAGGAAAGCCTTGTATTTGTCACAAGCTATGTATCTTATTCAAACAACAGCTACACTTGTAACAGTGTCCAGTATGGATTGCTTTACAATGTAGTGACAAATGAGATGGCTTTCCACAACTTCGACATGTTTTGCAGACAAAATCTGCTTCCTCAGAATGGAACGGTATCACAATTATTACATGCTATATTGTATGTGTCTACAGCAACCCACATTCAGGCCTTAGCTACTCCCTGCGTGGGCACAGAGGCAGGCTGAAAATTAACCAGGGACAAAGATAAAAAATAGAACAATTTCCTCCATAAACTTGCCCTATAAACTGGGGAGCTGCATACTGAAAGCTTTTACCTTAATGCAGAGACTTAATTAAAGTGTTACTAAACCCAGGACCCTGCATTCACTATATATGTTATCCCACAGTACACAGACATGGAACTGCAATGGGTTTTACTAAATATAAACTGCTAAATACCTTTTCCCATCAGCAGTAGTTAGCAGTCTTGTGACTTCTATCAGTTCCTACTTGAAGCTTGTAGGATGAGTTTTAATACTACACTGAGCTGTTCTATCAGAATCCAGGACCTCTGACCCTCTGTCTGTACAGTGCTGATTGGCCCTGTGCTGATAAAATGCACACTTCCAAGAAAAAAACTAACTCTCTAGCAATACACACCAAACTGAGCATTTTCAGCATGACTCCAGTAACTGTGTCTTATCCAAACCTGTTCTGGAGTCAGTGGAAGAAGAGGAGGTTCTGTACATACAGGATCAAGCAGCCTTTTTATACAATGCAGGAGGATTAACCCCTTAGGTTCCTCAGTGAGTATAACAAGCATGCTTTACTGCATATACAGACTGATTTTACTGTTGTGGGTTCAGTAACAAAAAACCTTCAGCCTTTAGAAGCACTTTAACCACTACAATACTGGGCACTTTCGCCCCCTTCCTTCCCAGACCAATTTTCAGCTTTCAGCGCTCTCTCTCTTTCAATGACAATTGCGCGGTCATGCAATGCTGTACCCAAATGACATTTTTATCATTTTGTTTGCACAAATAGAGCTTTAGTTTGGTGGTATTTATTCACGACTCAGTTTTAAATTTTTTGCGATATAAGCGAAAAAATAGCGGAAATTTTGAAAAAAAAACAATATTTTCTACTTTCTTTTTTAAACGAAATCCAATAAAATCAAATTTTGTCATAAATTTAAGCCAAAATGTATTCTGCTACATGTTTTTAGTAAAAAAAAAATCCGTTAAGTGTATAATAATTGGTTCGCGTGATCACGGACATATGTACGCAAATGATCATGTACAGATGTGTGCAGGTGATCACGGACATATGTGTGCAGATAATCATTGGCACATGTGATTTTACTGGGACATATGTGGGGGACATGTGTTTTTTTTATTTGGGGACATGTGTTTTTATTTGGGAACATGTGTTTTTATTTTGGGGACATGTGTGTTTTGGGGACATGTATGTTTTGGGGACATGTGTGGGGACATGTGTGTTTTACTGTGCTTTTTGACACTAGACTGTATTAGCTGTTTTTTTACTCACTGATCACCAGCCGGCTGCAGCGATCCGCTCTCCTCTCTTCACCAACGACTTCCGTGTCAGGAGAGGAGAGCCGATTGCCTAGCAACCGGCTGTTTGCTTACATCACATGACGGCTGTGATTGGACACGGCCGTCATGTGATCAGGAGGGCCAATCACAGAGCCCTCCTGCCGATCCGAGATGCGCGCGATCCCGCTGCTCCCACCCGGCCATATATATACAGTGGCCGGGTGGGAAGTAGTTAAGGTATACATACCTAAAGGTTATATTCATCTTTAATTAAAAAATAATACCTTTACATGTTTTTCAGGTAAAAAATGTGTATATATTACATTCTAAAACAGGAGACTGCAAAGTATTTCACCTGTCATTAGCAGATCAGGGGTGCAATGTCAGGTTCCTGCAGACACTACCCACAGCTCTGTTGCCTACACCTCTGTATGGGCTGGCATTTTCAGAGCTGTAGACAGAGTAAATGAACTACGGATGTGCTGATCAGTGTGCTTGCAGTTAATTTAACCAGTTAACAACCGGCCCATAGCCGAAAAATGGCTACAGGGCGGTTGCTTAACTCTAAGAGGCCGTTAATTAACGGCCTCACAGAGTTCCCCTCTTCCCCTCCCCCCTGGGGCGCACACTCGAGAACATACGTGATCGCGGGTCCAGAGTACCCGGCAGATCACGGATCACGGTAAACGACCGCTCATTGCGGCCGTTTACCACGTGATCTCTCCGTCAATTGACGGAGCGATCACATGTAAGCAAACCGGCGTCATTTGATGACGCCGGTTCCTCTCTCCTCCTCTCTCTGTACCGATCGGTACAGTGTGAGAGGAGAGGGGGAGGGATCGGTGGCAGCAAATGACGGGCGGGATCTGTAGTGCCCACAGCCTGCTCTGCAGTCACCATTGATCCATCCATCCACTCTGCGATACCCTGCAATACTCTGCGATACTCTGCAATACCCAACAATACTCTGCAATACCCTGCGATACTCTGCCATACCCTGCGATACTCTGCCATACCCTGCGATACTCTGCCATACCCTGCGATACTCTGCCATACCCAGCGATACTCTGCCATACCCAGCAATACTCTGCCATACCCTGCGATACCCTGCCATATTCTGCGATACCCTGCAATACTCTGCCATACTCTGCCATACCCTGCGATACCATGCAATACCATGCTATACCCTGCAATACAATACCCTGCCATACCCTGCGATATTCTGGGATACCATGCAATACTCGCTACGATCGAAGCCAGGATCGGTTTTTATTTTATTTCAGGCTTTCCAGCCTAGAGGTGCGATGTGGGGTCTTATTGACCCCATATCTCACTGTAAAGAGGACCTGTAATGCCATATTCCTATTACAAGGGATGTTTACATTCCTTGTAATAGGAATAAAAGTGATCAAAACATTTTTTGGGGGAAAAAAGTGTCAAACTAAAATAAATAAAGTTAAATGAACAATAAAAAAATAAAATAAAATTTAAACCGCCCCTGTCCCCGTGTGCTCGCATGCAGAAGTGAACGCATAACGTAAGTCCACATATGAAAACGGTGTTCAAACCACACATGTGAGGTATCGCTGCGAACGTTATAGCGAGAACAATAATTTTGGCCCTAGACCTCCTCTGTAACTCAAAACATGTAACCAGTAAAAAATTTTAAAGCGCCGCCTATGGGGATTTTTAAGTAGCGAAGTTTGGCGCCATTCCACGAGCGTCTGCAATTTTGAAGGGTGACATGTTAGGTATCTATTTACTCGGCGTAACTTCATCTTTCACATTATGCAAAAACATTGGGCTAAATTTACAGTTTTGTTTTTTGTAAAGCACAAAACTTTTTTTTCCCAAAAAACGCGTTCGAAAAATTGCTGCGCAAGTACCGTGCTAGAAAAAGTTGCAACGACCGCCATTGTATTCTCTAGGATCTTTGCTAAAAAAACATATATAATGTTTTGGGGTTCTATGTAATTTTCTAGCAAATAAATGATGATTTGTACATGTAGGAGAGAAATGTCAGAATTGGCCTGGGTGCTCCAGAACGCCTGATGGTGCTCCCTGCATGTTGGGCCTCTGTATGTGACCACGCTGTGTAAAAGTCTCACACATGTGGTATCGCCATACTCGGGAGTAATAGCAGAATGTGTTTTGGGGTGTAATTTGTGCTATGCATATTCTGTGTGTGAGAAATAACCTGCTAATATGACAATTTTGTGAAAAAAAAGGAAAAAAAAAATCTTGATTTTGCAAAGAATTGTGGGAAAAAATGACAACTTCAAAAAAACTCACCATGCCTCTTTCTAAATACCTTGGAATGTCTTCTTTCCAAAAAGGGGTAATTTGGGGGGTATTTGTACTTTTATGGCATGTTAGGGTCTCAAGAAATGAGATAGGCCGCCAGTACTTCAGGTGTGATCAATTTTCAGATATTGGCACCATAGCTTGTGGACTCTAAAACTTTCACAAAGACCAAATAATATACCCCAATTTGTACTTATTTTTACCAGGGATATGTAGCAGTATAAATTTTGGCCAAAATTTATCAAGAAAAATTACAAATTTGCTAAATTTTTTAACAGAAACGAAGAAAAATTCATTTTTTTACCAAATTTTCTGTCTTTTTTTCTTTTATAGCGCAAAAAATAAAAAACCTAACAGTGATTAAATAACACCAAAATAAGCTCTATTTGTGTGAAAAAAAGGACAAAAATTTCATATGGGTACAGTGTTGTATGACTGAGTAATTGTCATTCAAAGTGTGAGAGCACCGAAAGCTGAAAATTGGTCTGGTTATTAAGGGTGTTTAAGTGCCCAGTAGTCAAGTGGTTAAACTACAAGTCTGTCTGCTGTAGTGGCGGGATGGCTGTAGGGACGGTGGCCTGTCCATTAGGGGCACCCGGGCGCCGCCCCCTCTCTCTTCGCCACCCCCTATATGCAATGGATAGATTCATGCATGAATCAATACATGAAAAACAAAACACAGAAAAAAGACAGCCGTGATGACCCATTGAGAGTAGGAGAACAGGAGGCCCGCACCGCGGAGCAAGGGAAGCCGTCGGTGATGGGGTAAGTGCTACCGACAGACCGAATGGGGGGAGGGAGTGTGTGGCATACTGTTAGCTGCTCCTAAAAAAAAAATTCCACTGCCCGCAACTGGGGACTTGTATTCTCTACATTCACAGATTCCTGTGAATGAATGATGCAGCTTTATGGGTGAACCCCTGCACAGCCATGCTGTTTTCAAAATCTGACAGTGAGTTTGGGGAGAAGAACCTCTGCCTGCTGTCACACTGAGAAATGGGGGGGGGGGTGCTCAGGAGGAGAGAGGGGCAACTAGAACATGAACTAAAAGATTAACTTAGCCATTAAGCTGGTACACATGCACAGTTTTGTATTTATTTTCTGCTCAGCCCACTGACTGACAGATTCCTCAGTCCACACAAGTGGGGTGGATGCAGGAATCCTCCCTCACTGGGACATTGTACTATGACAGTGGGGACTCTTCCCTGTCAGAATACACGATCAGCACTGCTGTCGTTTGGTTGAAAGCCACTAAACGAACAAGTATTTCCAGCAGTCCATTTCCTTTTGATATAATGATCAACTTCTGCCTAACAGAGAGGGCTACACACAGATCAAGATTCAGCCCCTGCTAAACCAGAATAATTTTGATCTGTGTACCCAGCATTACCGTATCCCTTGCTTCAGCAGGCTCCCCGTAGTGCTGTTACTGGTCCCCTGCAGCTCCTGTGTAAGTTGGGACTGACTGTGGTCACATTTCAGCCTCCACTTTATATCATACAGGGTTAATCTTCTTGTATATGTGATTATCTTATGGAGGAGGAGAGCAGTGGAGCTGGCTGGAGCATAGAATCAGGTAAGTAAAAAAGGCTATTCTCTCCTTATTTACTACTTTACCCTCTTAGAGTTGGGCTGGAATAAGCCATCCCATTGTTTGCTGTTTATGTTTATATTTTTTAATAGGTTAGGAATTAGTGGGACATTTCTGGTGCTACATAGATTTAATCCAGATACATTATATCTTATTCAGAAAAAATGAATGAAGGTAAAGGGGCACCTAGATATCCACTCCTTGCCAGGCAGCATGCCTGGATAAGGGCCTGGTGAAATTTTAAGGTGAGCCCTTTCCCTTTTTCTTCAAGGGACAATACAAATTTAGCATAAAAAAATAAAAAAATGAAAAAAGCTCCCCCTAATATTACAACCAGACTTTTACCAAGCATGCAGCCTGGGTGGCCAGGAAACGGAGGACAGTGAGCATGTTCCTTTCCTGTATGGACAAGGCCACATGTCTTTCAACATTGGAGTTTACCTTGCAAGTAGGGAGCGGTAAATCCTTTCCTCAATGTTGAGGGACAAGAGCTTGTTCCCCACATCTAACGTCCCAAGAAGGATATGGGGGTAATGTAATAAGGGGGCATCTAGACATCCACCCTCTCCTAAGAAAATTAGTACAGGGGTACATTGCAGGGGTACAAATAGCTAAAAACAAAGCAAAAGACCAACATCCTGACAACTGGTTAATTTAAAAAAGAAAACACACACACACACACACAAAAATACATGCACTTATGTCCTCCAATGAAAATCTACGATGCACAGTAAGGTAAATCCATTATTACAGTATCCAGTGATGTGAATTCTCATCAATTCCACTCCACCCATGTTTACCCACCTGATTTCCTTGTGATGTGTTCACATTACCATAGTGTTTTGGACTAAATATTGTCAGTAATGTCTCCTAGAATCCCCAGTGTATGTGTACATTTCAGAAAGGGGGAATTTGGGTGGCTGAATTGGCCCATTTATTCGGTGGGCCAATGAATTGTGAACAGGCTCAAACCCACCCACCCAAACATGACGCTCATTCCTATTGCTGAGGGACATGTCTGTCCCTCCTCTATTGAAAGGAGTTACCCCTTTTTCTTCCTTTCAGGTTCATATGTATTAACAAGATTGCATAATGCATATAATAAATAACATGCATTCCTTTTTTTATTTTATTTTAATCTTGTCACATTTTGCATTCTGTCTCAATTTTATAAGCTGCAAAAATTGCAGTATTCAACTATCCCATTGTATATCAATATATCCCCCATTAAACAGTAGCTTCTCTGCTTTTGCAGGTGCATTTTAGCAGGCATATCTTTTCCAACTTTGAAGTCTGACTGAAGTTTCTAGGGCTATACTTGTACATATGTATATGCTCGAGTATAAGCCAACCCAAATATAAGCCGAGGCACCTAATTTTACCACAAAAAACTGAGAAAACCTATTGACTCGAGTGTAAGCCTAGGGTGAGAAATGCGCAGCTACTGTAAGTGGAAAAGTGGGTCAACAATGCCCATTCACATGCCTCACTTTGCCCATTTGCAGCCATAGGTCCCCCGAACTTCAAACTCGGTAGTTAAGAGTTCCTAGATGCTCCCTAGCTGCAGTCCAAATTTGGGGTCTCTGAGATACGGGGCCCCAAAGTCGGTTCGGAAAATTTAATTCTCTGCTGCAGAAAAGTGCTTAACGCCAGTATAAGCCGAGGGGTGCATTTTCAGCACAAAAAAGGTGCTGAAAAACTCGGCTTATACTCGAGTATATATGGTAGTCCTTTATGAGACTATTGCTCTAAATGTCATAAAAAAATTGAATGTATTATTAGATAGATAGATAGATAGATAGATAGATAGATAGATAGATAGATAGATAGATAGATAGATAGATAGAATGTGTATAGGCAACCCAAGAGGAGAACAGACTTAAGGTACTGCCCAGAAAGTAAATATTACTGGAAAAGCCCATACAATATTTGGAAATTAAACTTAGTCTACTTTAGATTGTAGCTGTAAAATGGTGTTAAATTGTAACAGAATTCTCAGAAAACATTTAAGAAGATTAATATAACAGCAAGAAGGCAGTAATCTTAAAATCAAAGTTAATTTCCAAATACAGATTCATAAGATTCTCTGAGAGCTTAATTTCTCACATTTCTTTTGATAGAGACATTTCAAACAGGGAGAATTATAAATGAAAAAATATGTTCTCCTTAGCTGGATTTCTAGAAAGGAAGCTGAAATGTAACACAATCTTCAGTCTTGGAAGTTTACAGAGATTATGGCTGCTTGCTGAGACTGTTTTGATGAATGGTGCTGAGATGCATGAATTATGATTGGTAAATGTATTTGCTGAAACCTTATGGCACTAATGTTTATTGGGTATGTTATTTTATTTAATAAAAATCAACGACACTGTGTACATCTTCGTTGTAATATACTACAGCTATGAACTTTCACAGAAGTAGTTCTTATGGGGAAGGCTTAAACATTTTGTTTTTCTTTCTCATTCATTGCTAGTGTCTCAGGAGTATCCACACCTTTACTTTGTTGACAAAAGTTTAAAGTGGGTCTAAAGACAAGCATTTATACCCTAATGCATTCCCTGCATTAGGGTAAAAAAAATGTCTCAGTAAGTGAATCACCCCCTCAACTTGCTATATACTTACTTGAGTCCTATAGCCATCCGGCGCTTTACCAATCTGCATTGGTTCCTGCTGCTCTAAAACAAATCCCGTTAAGAAGAAACGTGGGTGGGGCTGAGCTGTGCTGTGTGTGTCCATAGACACACACAGTTCAACTCGGAGGAAGGAAACAGCTTTCTACTATGCTAGTGAACAAAAAAGATGAGCAGCCAGAAGCGCCATTGGGGGACCTCAGAAGAGGAGGTTTGGAGCCGCTCTGTGCAATACCATTGCACAAAGCAGGTAAGTATAGCGTTTTTATTATTTTAATTAAAAAGGAAGCCTTTACAACCACTTGAACTATTTTTTTCTAGCCATTTTGTTAAGATAATTTTTTTCCTAAATCAATCCACACGTTTCTTGAGCTGGTCTCTTTATGCAGCTATCTGCATACCTTTGGAGGCCATGTCTAAACGTTGTTGAACTGGAAAAACGCAGGACCTGTCTTTTCCCAGTAGATAACTTTAAAATGGATGCCTTAGAGGTTCTAAAACTACTAAAATTTTTCTGGTGCACTCGCTACTCCTACACATCCTAAAATGGAGAAGGGGAAACTTCTGACAAGCTGTTCATGGCTCTTAAACATTTTGCTGTACAATACCTATTTGAGGAGTCCTTTATTAAAGCGGTTCTGCACTCGTTTTGTGTTTTTTTTTTTTTTGGGCTATTTGGGGACTTACCTGTTCCATCTTCCATCTTGATCGCCGCCGGTTTTCCTCCGATAAAATTCTTCATCTTCTTCTTGTCTGCTGGGGTCCATCTTGCCTGTGGGCATGTGAAACCCCACAGGCACTTTAGATGGCCCAGCATGCACCGCCGTTACTCACGCGTGCACAGTAACGGCACATCTGCCGACATCTCACGAGATTTCGGAAGATGTGGCCGAAATCTCGTGAGATTTCGGAAGATGTGGCCGAAATCTCGCGAGATTTCGGAAGATGCCCGCACTGACTCCTGGGATCAATGACACCAGATCCCAGGAGACAGTGCGGCGTGACGACGATCAACGCAGAGACCCCGCCCACCCCCGAAGAGACAGAAGACAGGAAGTCATCAATTACAAGGTAAGTAAAAAAAAAAAAAAAAAAAAACACATTTCATTTAGTACTCTTTGCCTGATTTGGAAGGCAAAAAGATTTACTAAATGAAATGTGTGCCGAACCGCTTTAAGATACCCACAGATAAACACTTGGATATTCTTCCCTAAAAAATGTTTTTTGGTAGGTCCTGCATCTCAATCTGCCATGATGATGATGGTAGTCCTTGAAACAGTAACAGTAGAGCATTCAGCCTGGGTTCAGACTAGTGCGGTGTGAATTCAGGGCCCTGCGTGACTGCGCAGTGAAACGCCGGCTGTTCTGCGGATTGTACGCGTTTTCGGTGCAAAGCCGCTGCTGACATAAATTCGCAACACATTGTACTACTTCTGAGGGGGAAATCCCCATGTTGATGAGGACAAGGGCCTCTTCCCGACAACCCTGGCCATTGGTTGTTGGGGTCTGTGGGCGGGGGGCTTATTGGAATCCGGGAGCCCCCTTTAATAAGGGGGCCCCCAGATCCCGCCCCCCCCCTATGTGAATGAGTATGGGGTACGATGTACCCCTACCCATTCACCTAAGGTGTAAAGTGTAAATAAAAAAAAACACAATTTTTTGAAAATATTTTATTGCACTGCTCCGGGGGTCTTCTTCTGTCTTGGGGGGTCTTCTCGCCGAAATCCTCCGCTATTTTACCTAGCTCTTTTACAGAGCGGAGAAGCCTGGCTTTCTTATTCTTCGCCGCCGTCATCTGGGGGTCTCGATCCGCCTTCGGGGGTCTTCCGGGGTCTCTTCTGTTCTTGCTGCTGTCGTCGCCTTCTGCGCCGCCTTCTTCTTCTTCTTCTTCCGATGTTGAATCGTGGCTCTCCCTGGCCGGATTGGCAGAGCCGCGCTGTGTTGGGACTTATATAGGGACAAGGGGGCAGGGTCACATGCTCATGTCACATGGTGACCCCGCCAATATATGATGTCACAGTCCCGGAGGATGCTGGGACTGTGACATCATAGGGACCCCTGGACTACTGCATAGGATGTTTTTCATCCTATTTCCTTTATGAGTTTCCTATCGGTGAACATGCAAGGAACTTCTTGGTTGAAATGTAGGGCTGCAGAGAAGGCATGAAAATATCATTATTTGTGCATGGCCAATATCTCTTCAGAGCTGTCTTGGACACCTTCATTAAGGATGTCACTTGGGGTAAGAGTACTAATCTATCCCAGCAGACAAAGCCTAATCCTCAAGCTAGTAATGCCACATATACATGAGCGGAATTTCCATCTGAAAAATCTTGGATGGTTTTCCTGACGGAATTCCGCTCAAGCTTGGCTTGCATACATGCAGTCACACATAAGTTTGCTGAACTTTCGACCGTCAAGCGTTCGGCGACGAGCCGAGAAAATTAAGTTCAATGCTTCCGAGCATGCGTCAAACTGTTTCCGAATTGTCCGAATTGGTACAGACGGAACTTTTTCCGACTGAAAAATTGAGAACATGCTCTCAATCTTTTGCTGGCTGGAATTCCGCCAGCAAAAGTCCGATGAAGCATACACGCGGTCGCATTTTCCGACCAAAAGTGCTCATCAGTCTTTTGCTGGCCGAATTTCCGTGTGTACGTGGCATAAGACTTCTCCTCTCCCTCCCCCTTTAAAACAAGAAGAATTCCTTTTTGTTACTCCCAAGGCTAGTTTCAAGCCAGAAGCCCTGTTCAACTACAAACCAAGGGCCTAAATCCCCTAAATCTTTAAATAAGTCCTCCTAGGCACAGATGGAGGGATGTATGTTAGCCTTTGTGGATGCCTTTGGGAAAACCTGGACATACAGCATCCCAGATGCTTAGGTGTGGAAGGTAGTTTCCTGGGGGTATAAACTAGTTTTCCCTCACCTGTTTGACCAAAAGATTGTCAGACCACCATGCAGCCTTAACAGTTTTTCTGGATCATGGGGTTTTTGTCTCATTTCCTGTGGCAGAAAGGGTTCACAAATTTTATCTCAAACTTTTCACAGTTTCTAAACCAAATGTATGCTCTCAGGGCATCCCCATTATGGAATATATGGACAACCTCTTGCAGAGGAAAGAGTCAGCACAAGTCCTGACTGACAATGTGACATTTCAGACCTTGAAATATTTCAGTGGGATCCTGAACCCTCAGAAGTCTATGTTGGAGTTGGCTTATCAATTGGGTATCTGGATTTGATTCTAAACACAGCTCAAGATAGAGTTTTTCTTTTCCCAAAAACTCTCAAACTCTCAGCTTCCATACTCATGTTCTTCAATCTTACAGCCCACTAACTCTTCACTCTTGCATAATGCCCCGTACACACGGTCGGAAATTCCGACCACAAAATCCGTCGAATTTTTTCCGACGGATTTTGTCTGACACTGGTGTTGCATACACACGGTCGGACAAAGTTGTCGGAAAATCCGATCATCCTGAACGTGGCGACGTTCGTTGCGTACGACGGGACTACGTAGAGGCTAGTAGCCAATAGCTTTGGTCTTGTAATGTGATCTGAGCATGCGTGGCACTTTGTCCGTCGGCATTCGCTACACACGATCAGAAAAAGTCTGATAGGACTTTGTTGTCGGAAAATTTGAGAGCAGGATCTCAAACTTTTTCCGTCGGAAATTCCGACGGAAAAAGTCCGATGGAGCCCACACACGGTCGGAATTTCTGACAACATGGTCCGATAGGACATTTTCTGTCGGAAAATCCGACCGTGTGTACGGGGCATAAGAGTTATGGGGCTTCCTGCAGTTTACCAACTCTTCGCTCCTGAAAAAGAGTAGTGAGGCTGATGGTGGCCTCCTTGGAGGCAGTTCTATTAGTTCAGTTCCACTACAGACCCCTACAACTCATCATCCTATGGGACAAAACGATTTACCTGTCACCAAAGATAAGGCTGTCTCTGGTATAGTGGCACAGCAATTCAGCTCTGGATTTGGGGAAATTATGTCAGTCTGACAGGCTTTGGGCAATTTGTTTGTACCTACAACTTTGGACTTCCCTACTGCAAGGGCATCTGATTAAAGAGGAAGTAAAGCCTCCTCCAAAAAAAAAAAAAAAAAAACGGCACCTGCAAGGCAAAGGCATAATGAGCTAGTATGCATAGCATACTACCTGAGAACGAAGCCCCCGAAGCGATTCTCATCCACGATCTTCTGTACCGCCATCAAGCCCGGAGTGACTTCCAGGTCTTGCTGCTCCAGCGCTGTCATTCGCTGGAGCGGCGATGACGTCACTCCCACGCATGTGCACGAAAGCGGCATATCGCCGTGGTCTCGGCATGCGCAGTGCGCCTGCGCGTTGCTGTCTACGGCACATGCGCCGTAGACAGCGATGCCTGTTTTTTTCTAAATATCTCCTAAACCATGTAGGAGATATTTATTGGACCTACAGGTAAGCCTAATCTAGGCTTACCTGTAGGTCAAAGTGGTTTGTAAGGGTTTACAACCACTTTAAGATCCAGTCAGACAACATCAAAGCAGTTGCATACATCAACATCGCAGAGGAGTCATAAGTTGTGCTGTGGTTAGAGAGGTAGAAATTATTCTGTCTTAGGTAGAACTTCTCCTTCCAGCTATATCCACTTTTTACATCCCAGAGGTGGATGATTGGCATTGATTACTTTATCTGTCAAAGCCTGGATCCGGAGGAATGAGCCCTACACCTGAAGGTGTTCCAGGACCTGTGTCATGGGTAGGGGGATGTTGGATGTGGACCTCCTAGCTTCCAGGTTCAACCCTGGCAGAAACAGTGGATATTCCGGTGGATCTGCAAGACCCGATCTACACTTTTTCTCCCTGAAACTTTCTTGTCTGCTTCACAGGTTCAAGATGGTGGGGATTCCATTGGTACTCATAGCTCTAGACTAGACAGGCAGATGTAGTACTCCAAGCTGATTAGACTCTATCTGTTAAAAGTTCCAATGGCTCTGCAAGACCTTCAAGATCTTCTGTCCCAGAGACTGCCCTGCCTCATGGATGCAGGCTTTAATGATATGGCTATTGAGGCCCAGGTCTTGAGGAACATGGGGCCTTTATGAATCAGTGATTTTAAAAGCTAGGAAGGTTAAAAGCTAGGAAGTCAAGAACTACCATTGCACGTGGAAGGCATACTTCACTTGGTGCAAGAAAAAAAGTTTTGATTCCCAAGAAAATACTCTTTGGGATGAATCCTGACCTTTTTGGAGTCTGGATCTATTGTTCCACCTTAGTTATGCTGTCTGCACCTTGGCCTCTCTGACACCGGATGCTCTCTATCCTCCCCCTTATACCAATACCCCCCCCACCAAATAAACCTTGATTTATTCCAACTGCAGTTATCTCAACTACCTGTTCCTAAGAATCCGAAGACATATGCCCAAGTCTCATATAGGGGTTTGCAGGCTATATACTTATGCACCTGCCTGGTGATTTTTTTTCATTGGTTCTATCCCATGTATGGATCATCAGTGTGACCACCTTATTCGCCCACCCCTAATATGTGGACAAGCGATGGTAGCTCCAACACCTCTGATAGGGAACATCTTTCCCTCTCATGGGTTTCACTTGATTTTGCCTACCTTTATTTCTGTATATTAAGTTACATTGATTCTCACACCCTTTGCTTTTCCTCTATTCTAGATCCTCTTTGGTCCTCCTTCTTATCCTCCAAGTCCACACAGGTTGACCTGCCTGTCCACTGCATCGCAATTACTGGTAAGTTTAACCCCCATACACAGCTACTAAGGATGAGCCCGGTGTTCGATTCAAACCCATGTTCGAATCGAGCACCGGGTGTTCGCTCGCTCGGCGAGACCAGAACTATTGGGGCCGCTCGCATCAAATTCGTGTGATGCGAGCGGCCCCGCAATGCATTGCGGCCCGCGCAGTGCAATGCTGGCTGATGATTGGCCAAGCATGCACTGTGACCCCCGCATGCTTGGCCAATCACAGCGCCGGCAGCGAGGTGAGCCATAATTGGCATCTTCTTCCGTCGGCGTCGCCGTCGGTGTCAGTGTCTTCTTGGGCCGCTCCGCGCAATGGGAGGCTCCCGCTGTGTGAGGCTCCGCTCCATCTGACAGGTCTTTTAAAACGGAGGGCACCTGAAGAAACGAGAAGGACGAGAAGACCAGCGCAAGAAGAAGCGGATCGGAGGAAGAAGAAAATGGAAGAAGAAGATGGAAGAAGATGAAGGAAGGAGAAGATGAAGAAACCGAAGGATGAAGAAAGAAGAAAGAAGATTTTAATAAAGGAATTGTCAAAGACCGTCTCCAGTCATTTTTACAATTTTTGCCCCTTTTTTTGTGAAATGGTAGGGGTACTTTTGTACCCCTTACCATTTCACACAGGGGGGGGCGGGATCTGGGGGTCCAGGTCCTTCCAGATTCCGATAAGCCCCCCGCCCGCAGACCCCCACAACCACCGGGCACGGTTGTGGGGGAAGAGGCCCTTGTCCTCATCAACATGGGGACAAGGTGCTTTAGGGGTCTTAGACCCCCAAAGCATCCTCCCAATGTTGAGGGCATGTGGCCTGGTACGGTTCAGGCGAGAGGGGGGGGCCGCTCTCGTCCCCCCTCTTTTCCTGCGGCCTGCCAGGTTGCGTGCTCGGATAAGGGTCTGGTATGGATTTTGAGGGGGACCCCACGCCATTTTTTTTGGCTAGGGTTCCCCTTAAAATCCATACCAGACCTCAAGGGTCTGGTATGGATTTTGAGGGGGACCCTACGCCATTTTTTTTTTTTTGGCTGGGGTTTCCCTTAATATCCATCCCAGACCTGAAGGGCCTGGTTATTGAATTTGGGGGGACCCCTACGCTTTTTTTTTTTTTCATTTTTTTTATTTTTTATCAATGACTTTTTTTTATGAATGAGTTTCAATGAATCACTGTTCTCTGTGTTACGAGAGCCGTGAATTAACATTAGCCGCGAGAGATTTTAAATAGCTTTTTTACTTTCAAAAATGACACTTTGCGCAGAGACAGTTCTAAACACGGGAAACATGCGCCCCTTTACAGGCATACTATAGACACCCCCCAGGTACGAAATTTAAAGGAATATTACACTTTTATTGTTTCAATTTAAGCATTATTAAAATCACTGCTCCTGAAAAAACGTCCGTTTTTAAAAAAAAATTTTGCATTGCTACATGTCCCCTGGGGCAGGACCCAGGTCCCCAAACACTTTTTATGACATTAACATGCATATTAGCCTTTAAAATGAGCACTTTTAATTTCGAACGTTCGCATCCATTATAACTAATAGGGTTCTAAAGCTCGCACGGACTTTAGGTCCGTTTGCGGGTTCTGGTGCGAGCCGAACGGGGGGGTGTTCGGCTCATCCCTAACAGCTACCATGGCCCCCTTAAATATCCTCTCCCTGAATGTTCAGGGTTTTTAATATACTGTCAAGAAAGGCGTCCCACCAACCCAGGAAGACCTGCCCACAGGATGCTTACCAGGGGATCCAATCGGTGCACTTTGGCGCGCACTGGCACAGGTGGGCGCACGCTGGTGCGCATCGCCGCTAACGGGCGCGCGCGGGCTGCGCAATGGCGTTGGCGGTGCGTGCGGGCAGGCGAGCTTGCACTGGCGCGCGGGCGGGTGCGCGCTGACGTGCCGTGTGACCACACTTGCCGCCCAGAGGCCTATAAAAGGAAGCTTGTCACCTGGCCCCCTTGCTGTCCAGTCTACAGTGTTTCCTGAGACCCTTGCTACCTAAACTGCCTATCTACCTGACTCCTGTTACCCGGCCTGTTCCTGACTACTCCTGCCTGCTGCCTGCCTCCGACCCCGGCTTGTCTGACCATTCTCTGCCTGCTCCTCTGGTTCTGATCGCTGCCCGCCTGTTGCCAACCCTGCCTGTGTCCCGACTATCCGCCTGCTTCAGCCTGTTACCTGCTCTGCCCGCCAGTGGTGACCCGGCCTGCCTGACTTCGCCTAGTGCTCCTGTTGGACTACAGAACACCACCTCTCAGCCTGCTGACCAGCGTCCTTGCAGAACTACAGAACACCTCCCTGCTGCCTGCTGTTTCAGAAGTTTCTGACAAGCCTCTGAACTCTCCTGTGCTGCCTGCAGTTCCAGTTCTCCACGCTGTTCCTGTCAAGGCCATATCTGCCACCTGCCAGGCACTTGTGCTCCCCTGCACTCGCGAGCCCCTGTCTCCACTATCAGGGGTTCACGAGCAAGAGGCATACGAGAGGCCGCTCCCTGCATTCTGGGCTCCATCCCCAGGTACGTGACATATACTCCAAAAGAGCACCAAAGCGTTCCGCTCCAATAACTCCCTAAAAGCACATATATTATTACTTCAGGAAACACACTTTACAGCGCACTCTACCCACAATTTTTTTCTACCCACAAACTTATACAGCCTCAGCCACAACTAAACAGTGTGGGACTCTTATAGCCCTCCACCGTTCCGTCCCATTTACCCTCAAAGCTGAAATTAATGACCCAGAGGGACGCTATTTAATCCTCACAGGGTACATAATGAATTCGGCAATTACTATTGTTTCATATTACACCCCCAAAAAACAGCCCACACCCTTTCTCTCTCACCTTATGCATGTGGTATCCTCTCACAAGATAGGTACGATTATCACGTGTTGGGACTCTAACCAGGTCCTCCTCCCATTCCTAGACAAATCTCCTTACAATCCATCCCCCAGTCCCACTAAACTATCCTTCTCTCAACTCCTCTCCCATGACCCTACTTGGTGTCTCCCTGATTCCATGCTTAAACATCCGACCCACCGATTCGAAATCGAACATGCTTTAAAAGAATACCTAGCTCTCAATATCACTCCTGATATCTCCACGCTTACTCCTTGGAAAGCACACAAACCTGTCCTACATGGAGCGTCCCAGCATCAATCGTCACTATTCAGTCGTGAACGTCAGAATCTGGCACGAAAACTAGAGTCTGACTTTCTTGCCTCCTACACAGCGTTCAGCGCCAACCCCACACCTGCCGCAAAAATCTAATTATATAAGGCCCGCCTGGAATATGATTTATTCCTTACTTAATCTGCTGATAAATCCTTATGTTGTTCTAGACACACTTATTATATAAAATCTCATAAACCAGACACTAGCACAACCCGATAAAGATTGTGCATAAATTCCGCTCTCACCTAGCCTTCCTATACTCAGCAGAGAAGGAATTCTGCTCTTCCAAAGCCAACACCCTCTTTTCCAGGTTAAACCTCCCCACACTAGCCCAAAATTAACACGATCAATTAAAGGGCCCCATCACAATAGAGGAAGTTTATAATACAATTAAAGATTTGAAATTCAATAAAAAAACAGGCCATGATGGTTACTTGGCCATTTATTATTGTACCTTCGCAGAGATCCTCTCCTCTGTCCTAGCCAAAGCCTTTAATTTACTACTAGAGGGTCACGCATTTAGACAAGAAACTCTGTTAGCGATTGTCTGTATGATACCCAAACACCACTCAGACAACACTTCGTGTACAAACTATCGCCCTATATCCCTTTTAAACCTTGATATTAAACTCCTATCTAAAATCCTGGCCACCCGACTGAACAGAATCATCGGCAGTCTTATACATCGCGATCAGATAGGTTTTATACCTATTCGCCAAGCTAGTAATAATGTACGGCCGGCTGTTCTACTGGCACATGCAGCTAGAACACGTCATATTCCTGCATGCTCTATTTCACTCGATATTAGGAAGGCCTTTGATTCTATATCTGGCTCTATCTACATTACACTGCATTACATTGCCGCACTATACGACAAACCATGTACATATGTTAAATACGCAGGATACAAATCTGACCTCTTTAGCATAGAAAGGGGTACACACCAGGGATGCCCACTCTCCCCCCACCTATTTGCTCTCTTCATTGGACCGCTAGCCCAATCGATCAGATCAGATCCAACAAGGGCATAGAGCTGGGTGGCCATCAGCATAAGCTCTGCCTATTTGCAGATGATATTTTGTTATTTTTATCCTCCCCACGAGTTTCTGGTCCCAACCTCCTACACATTCTCAGCAAGCTTACTGCCACCTCAGGCCTAGTAGTTAACACTAAGAAGTCCTTGGTGTTAAATATATCTCTTTCCCACTTGGAGCTCCAGTCTGCACAAGCTGCGTTACCATTTATGTGGGCCTCAAAAACTATACCCTATTTGGGTATTCAGCTTGCTGCTGATTCCTCGCATCTTTTCTCTATTAACTCCCCAGCAATTTTGAGACAGGTGTCAACCTTCCTGACGCAATGGTACTCCCTTCCCCTATCCTGGCAATGTTATCAAAATGACTGTCCTACCAAACTAGTATACCTATTTAGACTCCTACCGGTTTCGGTCACTGCCTATTACCTTCGAATACTACGGAGATGAACAGCTGCGTTCGTCTGGAGCTCATTGAAATCCAGAGTACCAAAAAGTACCCTTTACCTCCCTAAGCTTTGTGGGGGGTCTCGGCTTCCCAAATTTTGTGATATACTATAAATAAGCACACGTGGCCAGCTTACCCAAATATCATGCCACTCATGAAATTCCTTTATGGGTAGCGATTGAATCTGTGGACTGCGACCCCTTATCGGTCTCTAACCTATTATGTTCGGCTGATTGCACTAATCTGCGTAACCCCGTCACCAGACATTTTATCTCCCTTTGGAATAAGCTCAAGTCGACCTACAACCTGCAATCCCCCCACAACCCCCTCCTTTCCTTCCTCAAAAACACGCCCTTTTATCCAGCCTGGTAGTCCCCTGCAGCATTCGGTAGGTGGACTTCCTCAGGACTCATAAGATTACATAACCTTGTTACTACTTCCACATTTCTCCCCTTTCCAACTCTTATCAAATCCTCCAACCTACCCCCATCGGATCTGTTCCGACACCTCAGAATCATAAACTTTTATACACCTTATACTCATACCATTACCCCCCTTAACCAATTTTCTAGTTTTGAATCTGCATGCATATAACAATGGAAGAAGGGGGGGGCCGCGAGGCCTGTGGGACTTTAAATGAGGTCTATGACAAAAAAGCCAAGGTTACCTCCATCCCTGATTCTAATAAGAAATTAAGTAAGGGGCTGGGACTTTGAATGAAACATGCACTTAAGAAATAAATAAATAATTGTTCGTAACAGATTAATTCCATGTGTTTAATTATTGATAATAACAACAAGACTCACACAACCGTGCGTCCGAAAATTAATTTCATAAAAAATACATATAGAGTCCATATATATATGTACATACACATAAATGCAGGGCACAATAGCACATGATAATTTGATGCAAGTAACTAACAAAGATAATAACATGATAATACATGAAAGTCTAGTCTGATATAGAGTGGGCACATTATTGCCCCAATCTTGGTGTTTACTGTAGATAAAAGATGCATAAATGTAGCATCTATAGCTCAACGCGTTTCGTGGTTGATGACCACTCATCAGGAGCAATTATGGACAAAGCCTATAGAATATAAATATGGAAAATAAATCAGACTGATTACATAAATAGAACATTAAATTTGCAAGAGGGAGGGTATGTAGCCTACACCTGTACTTACACAGCTGAACATGGGTCTCAGGTATGGCAGGATCACCAACAGTGGACTGGGGTCAAACCGGCATGGGAGCTGAGGCGACATATAGGGGCATGGCATCTGGGAACACAGAATTGGTATGCTGTAACCACCACCAAACCCTTGATGGTGATATGGAATGGATAGTGCCCAAGGTCTAGGGAAAAATGAATGGAAACTATGAAAAAGTGAACCCGTGTTGGATTACTGTGAATGCCTATCTTGAAATCCATGAAGGTATGGGATTAAACTACCTGTTACGAACAATTATTTATTTCTCAAGTGCATGTTTCATTCAAAGTCCCAGCCCCTTACTTAATTTCTTATTTGAACAAACAAACAAACAGGACCCGCATGCTAGAGGGCTGATCTCATCCCTTTATTCCCAACTCCTATTCAAACCTGATTCTGACAACCCACAGTATACTCATACGTGGGAGGAGGACCTTGGGGTGCACCCTTTTTTTTTACTCAATACATTTTTATTGAAAAGTTTTTCAAAGTCAAACAGGGTAAATAACACAATGTAAATAAGACAGTGTATTAGAGGTTGCACAAACATTCAGTATTCATGAGCAAAGGAAACATTAGTGACTATGGTCGCACAGGTATATGTGAACTGGGGACAAACTCTGGAGTGGTGATCACTTATTAAAGGGATGTTTCACCTTACAAAATAATTTTTTTAAAAGTCAGCAGCTAAAAAAAAAGTAGCTGCTGACTTTTAAGAAGTACATTTACCCTCCCAGGGTGCCCGCGATGTCGGTCGTGGAGGACGAGCTGTCCCTCGGCGATCCGGTTCCAGCGCCGCCATCCTCAGTAAGGGAAACGGCTTCACGTTTCCTACTGCACATGCGCGAGTCAGCGCGTGGCCTACTGCGCATGCGCGACTCTAATTTGTGAATGGGGAACGCGATGTGTTGTGGGACATAGTTCCCATAACACACCACGCCCCATTCAACAGAAGACGGAAGAAGAGAAGATCACTGCGGAGCTGGAGGAGGCAGATTAGGACAATCTGCCTAGCAACAGACATTTCTGGTAAGTAAAAAAAAAAAATTTTTTTTTTTTTTTTTCATTTTAAATGGTTACTAACATTTTTTTAAGTTTTTGTTTTCAGGGTGTCCCACCACTTTAACTTCAGCTTCATATTGGATGAACAGCTACTTGAAGAACTATTCATAATAAACCATGATGCATATATAACAGTTGTAACTATTTCAACCTTTTGCCTTAGGTAGGTTAATTATAAAAGAGTGGTCAGGGTGGTTCTCTTCTCCCGGGCACCCCCTTGGGGAACACATCTGTGACCGCGAGAAGAGGGTCGTCCCCTCCCTTTAGTACAAGCAAAAGAGACTAATAAACATAAATTATAATTTCACGCAAAGATCTTGGTTATGTCAGGGGAGTCGGTCCAGTTTTTCCATTGTGTCCACATGTGCTTTGCGTGTTCTGTATCCTTATGGTGTAGTGCAAGAATCGTCTCGTGGGTGAAGTGGACCTAGGTGGTGTGAACCACCTCAGCCAAAGTAGGAGGGAGCGGGTCCTTCCATTTTCTGGTTATATTAAGTCTAGCTGCTTAAAGGATATGGAGGATCGTATGTCTAGTCGGATTGGAGTATTTGTCAATAGATATAGATAATAAGGCTAGAGACAGTGTTTTTGTTACGGGAGTCCCCGTTACCTCCGTAGTCAGTTGGAATACCGAGTTCTAGAAAGTGACAAGTTTGGGAAAGCTCCATAGTATGTGCAGTAAGTTACCTTTCAAGCCGCACTGCCTCCAGCAGGCGTCTGTAGTACAGGTATTAAATTTGGAGAGTCTCACTGGTGTCAGGTACCAGCGGTACGTTATTTTATATGCCAATTCCCATAGTGTTGATGAACTAGTTGCCCTGTAAGTGGATTTGCATGCTTTTTCCCAATCATCACTAGAGTAGGTCTGGTCTAATTCCTTTTCCCATTTGTATAGAGGGGTTGACTTAACCACTTGCCGACCGGCGCACGACGATATACGTCGGCAGAATGGCACGGACAGGCAGGAGGGCGTATATATAAGTCCCTCCTTTCTGCCTGTCCGTGCCATCGGGAGCACGCCGGGAGTGGCGCGCTCCCGCGCCGGTCGGGACCCCCGTGAGTCCGGTCGCGATCGTCTCACGGGACGGCTGAACGGGGAGATGCAGAGATAAACAGCATCTCCCCGTTCTGCCTAGCAACTAGTGACGCCGATCTCTGCTCCCTGTGATTGGAGCAGAGATCAGCATTCACTAGCTGACAGCCACGCCCCCCACAGTAAAAAACACACCCCTAGGCATACTTAACCCTTACACTGCCCCCTTGTGGTTAACCCCTTCACTGCCAGTGTCATTTATACAGGAATTAATGAATTAAATAGCATTGATTTCTGTATAAATGACAATGGTCCCAAAAATGTGTCAAAAATGTCCGATGTGTCCGCCATAATGTCGCAGTCACAAAAAAAAATCGCAGATCGCCGCCATTACTAATAAAAAAAAAATTATTAATAAAAATGCTATAAAACTATCCCCTATTTTGTAAACGCTATAACTTCTGCGCAAACCGATCAATAATCGCTTATTGCGATTTTTTTTACCAAAAATATGTAGAAGAATACGCATCGGCCTAAACTGAGGAAAAAAAATGTTTTTTTTTATATTTTTGGGGGATATTTATTATAGCAAAAAGTAAAAAATAATGCATTTTTTTTTTCAAAATTGTCGCTCTATTTTTGTTTATAGCGCAAAAAATAAAAACCGCAGGGGCGATAAAATACCACCAAAAGAAAGCTCTATTTATGGGAAAAAAAGGACGTCAATTTTGTTTGGGAGCCACGTTGCATGACCGCGCAATTGTCAGTTAAAGCGACGCAGTGCCGAATCGCAAAAAGGGGCCTGGTCCTTTGGCTGCAAATTGGTCCGGTCTGAAAGTGGTTAACAAATGAAGATTTTTGGTTGAATAATTTATAGAATAAGGAAATCCCTTTACTGTGTTTCGGAGCTGACGTAAGGAATATCCACGCTATTTGTGGAATGTTAATGATCCAGTTCTCCAGAGAAGAGATACAGTGTTTGGTGCGAATGTATAGAAAGATGTCGGAGCTGGGAATGGAGTATTGTTCTTGAAGAACGGGGAAGAGTTTGATTTCATTTTTGTCTATTATGTCGGATATTGAGGTGATGCCTAGTGATTTCCATCTAAGGAAAGAAGAGGATTCCATTAGGTGGTGTAAGGATTCAATGGGGACATGGAACCTAGAATTAATGGGGTTTGTAGAGGAAAGTTGTACTAGTTTATTCCAAGAAGTATATGTAGCTATTATCGTGGGCGGTAGATGAGGTGGGGGTTTTGCTCCTAGAGATAGTGCCATTAACCATGACTGGAGATTTTTACCTGGGATTAGGGTGGTTTCAATGTCCTTCCATAAAGTTGGGGACGAGGAGCTTGAGAACCATTCTTTAGCTTGAGTTAGAACAGATGACCAGTAGTAGTCTTGGAAATTAATAAAACCCAGTTCCCCAGCTAAGCGGTCAGACGAGACTTTTGCCTTGCCATACATATTTCAGAAGGATAGATTATAGTGACCGGAAGTATTTGGTGGTTATAGGGATGCGTATGGTTCTAAATAGATATAGTATTTGGGGAAGGTGGAGCATTTTGAACGACGCTAGTCGTCCTAGCCAAGACAGTTCAATTGGTGCCAGCCTGGTTAGATCCACTTGGAGTTTGTCACGGTAAGGTAAGTAGTTTGCTGTGAATAGAGAATTCGTTGTGGGAGTGAGCTGTATGCCAAGATAGGTTGGGGTGCACCCTTGACACTGCAGTCTGGTCCGAGATTTGGTCAGAAACTAAATCATCCTCGCCTAATATTCTGGCAGTAGAAAACAACTATAAAGTGCTGACCCGCTGGTACTTAGTACCCTCTAGAATTACTAAATATGTCCCCTCCTGCTCAGCTATCTGTTTTCGTGGCTGCTCGGGGCCAGGTACATATATACAGTACATATCTGATGGTCCTGCCCGACAGGTCAAACCTTCTGGAATGCTATTTTTGTTCTCGCCTCCAAATTGTTTGAGGTCCCTGTGCTAACAGACCCAGCCACTGCACTTCTCAGTCTAAAACCAGATTCCCTTACGTGCATACAATTTAAGCTTTTTATTCAAATTCTCACAGCTGTGAAACAAACAGTAGCTAAAGCGTGCAAATCCCCCTCTTTATTTGTAGCTTAGACCAAGCATAGAGTAACCAATACCATGATACATGCTAAAATGGAAACCATTGAAAGAGATAAAATTCTCAAATTTGACTGGATTTGTAAACTCTGGGTCGCGCACTGTTTACCGCCGACCTTTGACCAAACTTTCCTTCTGTCTTGGTAGCTGTCACTTCACCGTCCTCATCTAGGGTACCGCTGGCAACCAGGTCATCCTTGTGGACTTCCTTTCTTCCCCCACCTTTCTCTCCTTGTTTTCCCTCCTCTCTACATATGGAGCTTCCCTCTCTCTGTACAATTTCTTCTCTGCTTCAACCCCTTTAGCCGCTATCAGGCAACCATACTGTGTCTGTATCCCAACCATTATTGAGTATATTGTTATTCTGATACACATATTTGTGACTATACTGTATAATAAATTGAAAAAAAGGAATAAGGAAAAAAAACGCCACAATCCAAATTCCAACCACTGCGCCTCAGATCTGACCAGGAAAAGAGAGCAAAAGACTAAAGCAGCCACTTACGAAGAAATATATGGAAAAAGGATCAAGCGGTGGTCCTATTGGACTGAAGCTTGAACAGTAGCGCTCAACTAATATTAACTTTACACTAAGCAAAATATAGTGCAATCACAGACTAAAATAAATGAAATAAAATAAACTATGATATGTGCACACACCCACGTGTTAAGTGAATTATACAAAATGAAAAGAAAAACAATATATAATGTAAATAACATTCAGGGAGATATATATTTTGAAACAATATCCCCAAAATAGTGATAAATTGTGCCACACTGTTACACTAATGATGAAGTCACGTGACCGTGACAAACACGCGTCGGGACATACACAGATACCGGAAGTGAGGTACGAGCTCGACGCTCGTTTTTCTATGCTTGAATTCTAACATACAAAATGTGAGTGTTAATTTTTCTTTCTGCTATTACTTGAAAATAAAAAAATGTCAAAACATACTACACTATCGAGTATCCCCTCTCTACTCATTTGCGAGGCACATACACCAGCAGCAGGGTTAGAAAGGACCCCCTAAGGAGACGTACACCACCTGGAGGGAGACGCCGCTTAGAGGAACCAGAGGCCCCCTGAGATCCAAATACATACATACACGCTGTTACCTTACAGCGGTAAGGTAAAGGGACACCTGTACCAGATTACACGGAGGAGCAGAAGTCACCCACAATTATCAGTCACCACTTGATGAGAAATAACCACTAACACCGATATAATTTTCACTATAAATCTGACTTTTATCCAGTGTCAAAGCAGCTTGCACTATAGCCCCAATAGAAGAAGGGCTCACACCACAGACTTTTTTGCACTTATTTATTCACATTATACTGCTCTGTTGACACTGAAATATTTCCGATGGACTACCATTGATGTTCTATGTGAATTTTTCCGTGAATTTTATTTTTTCACTTACATTCACCTATGCAATTTGATTGATTGATTTTTATGCGATTCCCTTGAAGCTACCCTTCTTATAATCCTAATTTTATCTAGGTTATCACCTATTTATGCACACCCAGCACCGACTCACGATTTTATATGTTTTTTCAAATGCAATTCTTATGCGATTTTATGCTATCTTTATATGTTTTTTTGCTTATAATCTGAAATTTACCTGAATTTTATCACTTATTTATGCACGCTAAGCACTTATTCACGATTTTATTATTCTTATCTCCATGCGACTTTGTGCGACTTTAATGCGATTTTCTTGAAGAAACTTTATATTTATCGATTTTTTATGCGATTTTACATAAGAAATCTATATCTACCTGAAGCTATTTATCTATTTATGCACATCAAGCACTTTCTTAATATCATTTGCCCACTTTGTCGCTATACCTCCATTATTTCTATTTGTATTTTAGTCTCTTTAGTTTAGTTTAAACATACAGCGCAGCACTACCTCTCTACTATATTCACTCTTTTGGGACCGAAATCTCCTACCAGTGTTTGTCGCAGTATTAGATTAGTTTTGCATACTAGGCAAGCGCAGAGATATACATTTTTACATATACTGTTACACTAATGTTCCAGCAAAAAGTAATCAAAACAGAAAAAATTATTAATCAAAAAGAAAAGTTCCTCTGACGAAACCATGAATCTTCTCAAAATAATAATAATATAATCTTCTTATATTCCACCACACCGTTGTGCTCAATGTGCCACTGCCATAGGAAACTCACTCACCACAATATATTGCCCGCACTTTCGCGCCAGGCAAATCAGCTTAAATGATCTCAAACAGCCAATCGGTGGTCCTCCTGTCTTATCCACTCAGTGCTTATAATGTTGCACTTAGCACTGAGTGGATAAGACAGGAGGACCACCGATTGGCAGTTTGAGGTCATTTAAGCTGATTTGCCTGGCGCGAAAGTGCGGGCAATATATTGTGGTGAGTGAGTTTCCTATGGGAGTGGCACATTGAGCACAACGGTGTGGTGGAAGATAAGAAGATTATATTATTATTATTTTGAGAAGATTCACGTTCACGTTTCGTCAGAGGAACTTTTCTTTTTGATTAATAATTTTTTGTTTTGATTACTTTTTGCTTGAACATTAGTGTAACAGTGTGGCACAATTTATCACTATTTTGGAGATATTGTTTCAAAATATATATCTCCCTGAATGTTATTTACATTATATATTGTTTTTCTTTTCATTTTGTATAATTCACTTAACACGTGGGTGTGTGCACATATCATAGTTTATTTTATTTCATTTATTTTATTCTGTGATTGCACTATATTTTGCTTAGTGTAAAGTTAATATTAGTTGAGCGCTACTGTTCAAGCTTCAGTCCAATAGGACCACCACTTGATCCTTTTTCCATATACTGTATAATAACATCTCATTCACTGCAAGCTCATGTTAACTAACAGAACCATAATCTACTGTGGTCCACCTTCTTTGTTCATGTCTGTCTAGTACAGATTTTTGTTATGTTTTGTAAATCCAATACAAACTCTTTAATAAATTATTGGTGGCTAAAAATATATGTTTGTTGAGTTAATTTATTATTAATGGCTTGTAAGTTAAAAGAACAGGCCTCTTCCCAGTCCTCTCCTCTGTTAAATCTGGTATGATCTGTTGCCATTTAGATTGCACCATCACTGGAATATTACTAACAGTAGGATCTAGAAGGTAGGTGTGTATAGCCTTCGCTAAATGCCCCATTGCTATCATGTATAATAGTGAAGATAAGGGAAAACACTGACTTTTTCTATTACTCAGCCTAAATGGGGGCGAACGAGTGCCATTGGTTCGAACCTGTGCAGAGGGAGTTATGTATAATGCCATTATTTTATTGATCAAATTGTTGCCAAGATTAACCTGGCAGAGTGAATGGAGCAAAAATCAGCAAACAGGCCAGAAACTGACAATTCTGAGCTAAAGAACTTAGAGAGAGAGAGCCTTACTTTATTTTTTTTTAAATTTCAAATAACAAGCCGCTTGCTATGAGGGCATTTGTTTACATGCTTACTCCTGAGTCCCGCTCTCTGTGACCATAAGACACAGAGAGCGTGGCTCAGCCTCACCTTATATTCCTTTCTTACTGGCTGTGATTGACAGCAGCGGAAGCCAATGGCTCCTGCTACTCTATCTTAGCCAATGAGAAGGGAGAGACCTGGCATAGCCACTACTCTTTTGCACATCGCTGGAATGAGATCAGGCTTAGGTAAGTATTAAGGGGGCTGAGGGGGTAGCTTCACACTGAAGGTGTTTTACTTTCATGCATAGAATTCCTGAAAATAAAAAAACCTTCAGCCTTTCCCTTTTTATAAGTAAAGCACAGACTACAAGTCTGATAACACAGCCACCTCAAAATCTTGTTTTATAATTGTACATTGTGAATGTCATTATTGGTTATCTTAATACTTGTTCTTCATATCTGACTTATTTGTTTGATTTGCTATTTTGCAAAAAAGGGAGATGCAACATACCATGGTAAACACAAGGTGGCACCATAAGAGGTTTAATCACTTACCTATGGGGAACTTTTACGCCCTTTCTACCCAGGCCAATTTTCAGCTTATAGTGCTGTCGCACTTTGAATGGCAATTGCGAGTTAATGCAACACTGTACCTAAACTAAATTTTAGTTAGTTTGTTTGAGAAAGATAGAGCTTTCTTTGGGTGGTATTTAATCACCACTGTTTTTTTTTTTGTTTAGCAAAAAGACAGAAAACCTTATTTTTTTTCAAAATGTTCAATATGTCTGTTATAAAATTTTGTAAATAAGTAATTTTTTTTTTAATAATGTGCACTGATGAGGCTGCACTGATGGGCATTGATTAGGCAGCACTGAGGAGGCGGCACTGATGGACATTGATTAGGCGGCACTGATAAGGAGGTAGTCATGCGCACTGATGAGGATGCACTGATGGCACTGCACTGATAGACAGCAGTAATGGGCACTGACAGGCTGCACTAATGGGCACTGATAGGCGACAATAATAGGCATCACTGATGGGCACTGATTTGCAGCCTGGATTATTAGTGTGTGGATTTGCTGGTTATTGGCTCTCCTATCCTCACGTACTGTTAGCATAGGCAGAGGAATGCCGATAACTGGCAAATCCTGTTTACACTGTGATCAGCTGTGATTGGACACAGCTGATCACATGGTAAAGAGTCACTGTTATTGGCTCTTTAACATGATCTGTGATAAGCTGTGTCCCAAGGACACACCGATCACAGATGTGCGCCGCAGAGAGTGCACGTGAAGCGTAATTATGGGAGGACCTCATATGAAGCCCTCCCAGCAATGTGCGACCATGCTGTAATCGTCATTTGGCTATAACGTGATCATGAAGAGCTAAGGTGGTAATGCTATGTTGAGATTTGTTTGTTAAAGCCATTGCTTGAACTATTTAGATATTGTAAGTCTGATGCAGCAGGGGTGGCAAGTCCCATGTTTTCATTTTCTCATAAACAGTGAAACTAATTGTTTCTGACATCCCAGAATTAGAAATTTGGTGGCTTCTATTTGTTCAAAAATGATAGAATAACAGCTAAAAAGAGAACATTTAGAAATTATGCTTACTTTGAATTTTACTGCAGCTCCACACACCTTCCTGCTAAAAATGTATCTATTCATTCTGTTATCCTTAGAGATGTGTCCTATATAAGACTTTACCCAAAGATATAAGCAATTGGTAATTTGTGTGTATGATTTCAGGTTTACCAATTGAAACCTATTGAGGCACATTTTTGTATATCAATACTAAGTTAGCATTACAGTTGGAAATAGCAGTTGGTACAAAATCATTAACAATCTGGATCTTGAATTTAATTAGACAAGCTATTCGTGTGTGGAAGCATTTTAAGAAGCCACTAAAGAAAAGTTTAGAGAAGCAAGGTCAGAGACAGAAAAAGATGCTATGCTGTATAAAAGCTGTCATAAAATAAAATACCTACCAGTTTCCTTGCTTGATGATTTGTGTTTTTAATTAAATAATTAGTAAATGCAGAAAAACAAATATGGTACATAGTATGTACATGCCTCGAGGATTGTGAAAAAAATATTTGGAAAAAAGAAAATCACTATGAACTAAGATTTGTATGCATTTTCAGGATAGCTTGAAGGATAACTAATAATAATAATAATAATAATACCCACTGTATACATGCATGTTAAATATTTTCTTCTCCATTTCGTTAATTATAGCAGTCCAACTTATGACATTTTTTCAAAGAACAGGTTGTATAAATTGACACAGTTGATACCAATACGACATCCGCTTCTATTTGGAGTTAATCCTTGTTTGGTGGGTTACTGTAGCTAAAAGTTGAATACTGTCTACATACTTCTGTAAGTGGTTGTTTTTAAATGCACAACTCAGCTGTTTAGTTATTTTCCATAGGAAAGATGGTTTCATAATTTTAACCCATCTAAAGCGTTACTTACAATTTAAAGATATTTTGATTTATCTTCCTAACAGGGTGGACCTAGTGCTTCATCTTTAGTTATGTCATCCACCATGAACATTATCCTTGTTCAGGTCACAGAAAGGGTTCACAGGCCTGATAATATGAGCACTGAATTCACAGTCTATGTCCTACATAAAGATTTTTCTTTTAACCACTTGCCGACCAGGCTTTTTCTGGCACTTTTTGTTTACAATTCTAAATCAGTATATTTTTCTAGAAAATTACTTATAACCCCCAAACATTATATATATATATATATATTTTTTATATATATATATATATATATATATATATATATATATATATATATATATATATATATTATTTTTTTTAGCAAAACACCTAGAAAAGAAAATGGTAATCGTTACAATTTTTTTGTCCCATGGTATTTGCACAGCAGTTTTGCAAACGCAATTTTTTGGGGAAAAAAATAGACTGTCATGAATTAAAAAAAAACACAATAGTTTCCCCATTGTTTGTTTATATTGGGGAAGATGATGTTACGCCGAGTAAATTGATACCTAACTTGTCATGCTTTAAAATTGCACACGCTAGTGGAATGGTGACAAAATATGGTACTTAAAAATCTCCTTTTTTGGTATCACTTTTATCTAACATTCGTGGTGATACCTCACATGTGTGTTTTGAATACAGTTTACATATGCTTGAGTGACTTACGTATGCGTTAACTTTTGTGCAAGAACGCGGAGGGATAGGGGGGCTTTACATTTTTTTGTAACTTTTATTCCTATAAAGGATGATAGGATAATAAGGATGATAGGTCCTCTTTATGAAGAGTTTTGGGGTCAAAAGACACCAAATCTCTTCTTTACCTTTAAAAGCAAAAGATCAAGAAAAAAAGATGATCTTTCACTTTAATCTTTTATTTTTTTTCTTCCAACCTGGATCAGAAGTGATGTCACTTCAGTCCTCCGAGGTCCAAGAGTCGATCAAAGAGTGCCGACTCTTTTATCAGGGTTTACTTCCTCTTTAAGAGACATAGAGAGACCAGCTATGAGCCAGTTGCGATTGATGGGGTGGAGGTTGAGAGAGTACAGCAGTTCGGTTTCTTGGGAGCAATAATTAGGAAGGATCTGTCATGGACAAGGCACATATCCTGTCTGGTGGGAAAAGTTCATCAGAGATTGTACTTCTTTAGGAAGCTGTGAAGGGCAGGCTTTTTAGAGCGGGTCCTCCTTAGCTTCCATAGGGTTGCCATTGAGAGTGTGCTGACTTATCACATCTATCTGTGGCATAGGTGTGCACAGCCTATTGCATTAGGGTGTGCACGCCAAAGCGCAAACACATATGCGTGTGTATGTGTATACAGTATATACTGCCGGTGTCAGTAGTGCAGTGGACAATGTCAGTGTGGCAGAGTTTGATGGCAGTGGACATTGTCAGTTTTTATTTTTTTTTACTATTTTATTTTTTATTATTTTTTACAATTTATTTATTTTTTTTACAATTTTTAAAATGTTTTATTATTATTTACAATTTTAGTTTTTTCATTTGTTTTTTACTATTTTTTTGGGAGCCCCATTAGGGGGATTTGGTGAAATACCGTGGGACTAAACAGGGGGCATCTGCAGCACACAAGTTGATTAGGGTGTGCCCACCCCTATGATCTGCGGCAAGGGATGTGCATGGTCTATGACAGAAATGCCCACAGATGATGATAAAAACAGGGCAGAAGATTATGAAGGTGGCATATTTACTGATTGTTGAAGAACTGGAGGCAAAGAGGTGCCTTCAGAGTGCTATTAATATCCTGAAGGATAGTTCCCATTCTGCGAATGCCTTTTTTAACCACTTCGCAACCAGGCCAATTCTGACATTTCTCTCCTACATGTAAAATTCATAATTTTTTTGCTTGAAAATTACATAGAACCCCCAAACATTATATATTTTTTTTTTAGCAAAGACCCTAGAGAATACAATGACGCTCGTTGCAACTTTTTATCTCGCAGGGTATTTGCGCAGCAATTTTTCGAACACGTTTTTTTTAGAAAAAAAAACAATTTCATGCTTAAAAAAAAACAAAACAGTAAAGTTAGCCCAATTTTTTTTGCATAATGTGAAAGATGAAGATACGCTGAGTAAATAGATACCCAACATGTCACGCTTCAAAATTGCACGCGCTCGTGGAATGGCGCCAAACTTTGGTATTTAAAAATCCCCATTGGCGACGCTTTAACATTTTTTACTGGTTACATGTTTTGAGTTACAGAGGGGGTCTAGGGCTAGAATTATTGCTCTCGCTCTAACGTTCGCGTCGATACCTCACATGTGTGGTTTGAACACCGTTTTCATATGTGGACGGGGCTTACGTATGCGTTCACTTCTGCGTACGAGCTCACGGGGACAGGGGCGCTTTAAAAATTTTTTTTTTTTTAATTATTGTTCATTTGACTTTTATTTTTTAAATTTGACAGTTTAAAAAATAAAATAAAAAATTGATTACTTTTATTCCTATTACAAGGAATGTAAACATCCCTTGTATAGGAATATTACCTGATCGGACCTATTAACAGTGAGATATGGGGTCAATAAGACCCCACATCTCACCTGGAAAGCCTAAAATAAAAAAAAATAAAAAACGATCACCGCCTCCCAGCGGAGGCGGCGCCGTTATTCGAATGCAGAGGCCGGGCGTGACGTCATCACATCGCGCCCGGCCTCCGAACGATCATAGAGACTCCGGCGACCATCTGGTCCGCCGGAAATCTCTATAGTGATCATCCGGTGCCGGCAGTTCCTGTGTCCGACTCACCGATGGAAGCGGTGAGTCGGTAGAAGCACCGGAGGGCGGGCGGGAGGGGGGGGCGTCCCCTCCCGCCGCCCATAAGAACGATCAAGCGGCGGAACAGCCGCTATGATCGTTCTTATGGTGCAGGGAATCGCCGGCTGAAACCGGCAATATCTGAATGATGTCTGTAGCTACAGGCATCATTCAGATATACCCCCGCAAACCGGAGGCAGTCATATGACGGCCTGCGGTCAGGAAGTGGTTAAACTGTTGTCCTCTGTCAGGTGATTTAGGAGCATTTCCTTTTGTACCACCAGGCAGCAAAACATCTCCTTTCTTCAGCCCATACATTTTTTTGAATGCTAAAGGATCTTCAGGGTTGAATTAAATAAACAGTATGTATTATGTTATGTATGTGTTGTTTTTATAAAGATACTGTCCGGGTAAGGAATGTGATGTCTTCTATGTGAGGAGACTGCATCTGCATTTAATTTTATGATTTCTATTGTAAAATGATAATAAAAGACTCTGATTTCGAAAGTTTCAGTGACTGTGTTTGTGGGCCTACGATAGAGACATACCCTAGTAGTTTATCTAATTTTGTTCATTTGCTTAAGTAAATCAGGCCCTTGGTGTTTAGTGACTACTATCTTTCTGCATTGTTAAAGGGACTGCAGTAACTAAAGCCAACTCAATTTAAAACATTTTGTTAAGGCTGCTTTATTTATATAGTTCAGAATATGTACTTGACTTACTATATTTAATCATTTGCAGATAAAATAAGTAAACAGAGATTTTTCTTCTCACATGATTGGATAATGGAGTGAATATACACCTGATTTATTGTATGAATAATCTCAACTCTTTTAGTAAATCTGGTTTGAAATATATCTACAATTGGGAACAAATACTAAGTAGGTCTGACAAAAATAAAAGAGGAAAACGGGGAAAAGCTGACATTTCTCTCTATGACAATTGCCTCTTGACCCTATATTTAAACAAAAAAGTCCTAATATTGAAAGGTAGTGATGAAAATTCTGTAATGCAATAATAATATATGCCATTTATAATTATAAAGTATGTGGCATGTATAGAAGACTTCATCATATTGTGTATTCTTCTACATGTACAGATACTATGTATGCTTTTCATGTTATTTTATACCCCAGGCAATGAGGGATGTTCTGACAAGATCAATGACCATTGTAGTGGAACATGATATATATTGGAGCAGAAATCAGATTACTGTTGTGCAGCTTTGTTAAGTTTCTAGTGGAATTATGCACTCACCACAAAGTTTCTCAACCAAATCAAACTATATATTGATTTCTCTTGGTAAGGCAGAAAACAACCAAAATAGAAATGCATGTTTAATTTCTTTAGTATTCTTTAGTATATGATCCAAATTCAGTTGCTCAGTTGCTGAAATGTCGCTGTCATTACTTTCAGTGTTTGATGATGGATTTCCCCACGAATCACTATCGCTAAATTCTGCAAGTGATTCTAATTTATTATCGCTGTTTTCTAGCTGGTCTAAAACCGCTTTTGATGTAAAGGGACAATTTTTGGTTGCTATGGAAAATCTCCAGTTTCCAGGCAGAAAGAACAGTATTTATAATATATAACTGCATGCAGGGCACTGGACAAACCACTAGGGACAAAAGGAATGTGAAATAATTTTATATAGTAATGTAATCTGTAAGATTACATCTGTAATTACAGTTTACTGTATGTATTATGTGTTTTTTACTTTTTGAATTTGGCACCGGGCTCTGTCCCCATGCGACGCAATGCTCGCAGGGAAAGGAGCTCGGCAGTGTGATAGATCCAGCGGAGGACACAGCTAGCACACACAGTGGAGAGACATCGCAGGATCCTGGGGACAAGGTAAGTAACTTTGCCTGGATCCTGCAAGGCGATCCTGAGTGTGGCTCGGGGGTTACCCCTTTTGGTACTGAAAATTCACCCAGAGCCACACACGGGATTACTGCTAAGGAGGTTAAGGCAAATCCTGCGGGTTTGATATTTCGGATCCCAGTGCATCTATGTGCATTTTCATCCCAGGGAATTTTGAAACCATAATGCACTACATTGCCTTTGAACTATGAATAGAAACTTACAAGGGTCAATATGGGGGCTTTTGGTTAAGTCAACCCTTTCAGTATTAAAGAAGGGGGGGGGCATAGATCCGCTAAAGTGTCAGTGTATTGGTGGCTGCTGCAGGAAATGTATATGAAATAATGACAAACTGGATAGGATGAGATTAGGGCCAGTTAGTAAACTGTACTTTAATTCTGATTGCAAACTGTTTGTACAACGAATCCCTTTTTCTTTTTTAGTTATCATTGGGGTATTTTCATAGGCATGCGCAGGGGGTGTGCCAGGTGTGCCAGGTGTGCCTGGGCACACCATAATCACTATGTTTGGTGCCGTGTTCTCCTATTGCACGGGCTTCCCCCCCTGTGTTGTTCCCCCTGCCTCTCAGTGATGCTGGCTTCCCTGTGCCCCCCCCCCCTCTGGCTGCTGCGGGGGATGTTTCAGGATGGAGAGCGGGGAGAAGGGGGTTAGTAAATATGTAATTTACTGACCCCTTTCTTTTCTAAATGAACACTAGCTCACTGTGTCCATTCATAATTTGGGGTGGCACAGTGGTGTAGTGGTTAGCACTCTCACCTAGCAGTAAAAAGGGTCACTGGTTCAAATTCCAACCACAACACTACCTGCCTGGAGTTTGCATGTTCTCCCTGTGCCTACGTGGGTTTCCTCCAGGTACTCCGGTTTCCTCCCACACTCCAAAGACAGGCTGGTAGGTTAATTGGCTTCTGTCCAAAATTGGCCCTAGTATATGAATGGGGACCTTGGATTGTGGGCTCCTTGAGGATAGGGACCGATGTGAGTGTGCAATGTACAGGTATAGGGAAAATTGTAGACACTCACTCAGGTTGAACCAGATGGACTGGTGTCTTTATTCAACCTTACTAGCTATGTAACTATAATGGAAGAATAGTAAACAGTGTTTACTGTGCTTCAGTTTGTGAATAAACATGAAGTCATTCTGCACAGAGCACTTCCCATTCATTCACTGCCCTGTGCAGCTGAGGTTGCAGAGAAAGGCATGTGTGTTTGAGCTTTGGGGTGCACCATCTAATGCAATGGGCTGCACACACACCTATGGGTATTACATTGTGGTTGATATGAGGTCAGCAATAACTTTTAGCTACTGTTCTGTCCATTTGAAGCTTATTTTTGTTTGTTATTTTTTTTACTGCACGTCTTTGCTTCAGGAGTGAGTTTTAATTTCTTCTGTTCCAGGGAGTGTATTTTTTTTATTTTATTTTTTTAACATTGGTATGGCCTCTTTAAAGTTTTGTGTGCTCAAAGTGGGGATGTTGTCAATGACCACTGCAACAACAGTGTGCATCTAAAAAAGGCTAATTGGTAGGTTAGGTTATGCTTGTCTAAATTGCCATGGGCACATACGCCGTATCCAATCTCTATCTAAGGAGTAGAGATGAGTTTAAGATGAATTCTAATCACATGTTCAACCTTGGCTTTTTAGGCATTTGGACGAACACCAAAACATTTAGGCATTCAGTGAAGTCTAATGTACAATATAATAGCAGTATTCCCACTGTCAATGGTTGTTAAGGGTGCTGGCGAGTGCAGGCACCCCACAATCCTTAAAGAGGAGCTCCAGGTTCCTTCAGAAAAAATGAAAACTCAGCAGCTACAAATACTGTAGCTACTGACTTTTAATGTTAGGGCACTTACCTGTCCAGGCAGCCAGCGGTGTCCTCACCCGAGCTGGTGCTGCTATCTTGACTAAGGGAAACTAGCAGTGAAACCTTACGGCTTCACAGCCAGTTTCCTACTACACATGTGTGAATTGTGCTTCGCTATGTGAATGGGCCACAGTCTTCTGGGACCTGTGAAGTGTCCCAGAAGGCTGCAGTGGAAGGAGGGGGCCAAACTTCCAACTCAGTTTACCGCAGCGAACTGAGCCAGACGTGGGAGCAGGTACCTGTCAAAATCAGGTACCCACTCCACCCTCCCCCCAAAAAGGTTTCAAATGTGGTAGCAGAGGTGGGGATAAGGTAGCCAACGGAGCTTGCCCTTTTGGGTGGAGCTCCACTTTAACAACCTCTGATGTCCCCATTCCCCTGTTCACTAACATGGCCGGGCAATCCCTAGCCAATTAAGCAATGGAACTAGGGGTAATTTAAAGAAAAAATGTGTCATTGAAGCTACCCCAAAATTAATTCCAGGTCCTTCATGTGTGGTATTAATTTAAGAGGGGACCCTAAGCAAAATTAATCTGGCCAGGAAAGGGGGGCATGAGCGTGACCCCCCCGCTGAACCATATTAGGCTACATACACTCAACATTGGGGGGCAGCCTTGGTAAAGCACCTTGTCCCTATGTTGTTGAGAACAAAGGGTCTCTTCCCCACAACCCTGACTCGGTGGTTAAATAAGGGGCACATTAGTACTCTTTTGACAAGTGCTTTAATAAAAAATAAAAAAGGATCTACATTCATTGTCAACCACGTTGTCCAGCAATGTAGATGCACATTAATCACCAGATTCCTGCCAACCCCCAGTATGAAAAAAAAAAAGATTTGCCCACCCACAATCTTACCTGCTTGGCCACTTTTGACAACTCTGGTGGATAACAACAAATAAAGAAGTGGCGTCTCCCAGGATGTCAGGGCATCCCCCATTTCACATACATTGGTAGTAATACATGTAATATTTCGACAGATGTTCCAACTGGAGCATAAAATTAATTTCAACTCATGAAACATATTTAGAATAAGTAGCAAAATAGTCAAATTCAAACAAGGTTGTAAGGATATGTCCACAACTGTGAGCATGAATGGAGATGGCTCCAGAAGGGGGGTGGGGGTGAGGAGTGAAGGGGGAGTGTGAAGAAGAGAGGGGGAGTACCAGCATAGCAGTCAGTCAAACACGGTTCAATGCAGGAAGGGTACAAAAAAACATTATATTTTTACAGTGCATCCAGGATGTGATAACCAAGAGGACCATTTGAAAAGAAACTTGTCCATGGTTAAGTTTTTCCTGGCTACTATTCTCTCTGTCTCACATTGGAGATTGAGGTCTGCAAGAGTGGACGCCAGGGAAGGGGGATCTGTAGCTTTCCATTGTCTGGTAATATTTAATTTTGCTGCAAGTAAAAGATGTATTATTACTACTCTTGACCTGGGCGGACAATTTTCTATACCCAGGTGGAGTAGAGCTAATTCCGGAGAAGGCTTTGAGGGTATTTGTGATATAGAGAAGATTAGGGAAAAGATTTGTCTCCAAAAGGAGCTACGAGATCTGCAAAACCAGAGGAGAAGTGCTACAGCACATATGCTGCCGCAGGCCCTCTAGCAAGTATTAGGTGAGTTTGGGAATATTTTTGATAATCTGTAGGGTGTTAGGTACCACCTATGCACAGTTTTCTGATTTCCCAGTGGTTAGATCTGATTTCCCAGTGGTTAAATCAGTGGGATGCGGGGGGGCTCTGGTACCTTCACGAACAAAGCGGCCTAAAACGGCACTCTCAGACCCCAGTCTCCGTCATATCAGCTGGCGTACCGACCCGACAGCACCAGGAGAACATGGCGAGCAAACGAAAGGGAGCAAACAAGCCACAACGCCTTACGGATTACTTCCACCAGCCGCGGCCTGGAGGTAGGCAACATGGCGCCGGCCCCGCACACGCGGAGGCCCACAAACACAGGCCCAAGCCCAACACATCCACCCCATCGCCTACAAATGACGATTCGATCGTCAACCGGTCATCCCCCCTGAAACATTCCCCAACAGGGAGCCCGGCCAAGGCAAAATTGAAGCTAGATGGGGACGGATGCAACTCTGCCCCAGGCCCTGCATCAGCATCAGGGGATGACACCAGGGAGCTCCCGGATTCAATTACTTCCTTCCCCACGGCCAACCAACCTGTACTAGACACTGTTCTCAAGAATATGTTGGTTTCCTTGAGGAGCACACTTCAAAACGGCATGGTAAACTGTATGCACAGGTTTAGTGGAGAGCTCACTGCAGTTGAAACTAGAGTTGAGCACATTGAGAGCAAGATGGGGGAGTATGCCTCCACCATTAACGATCTGATAGATGCTAATGAGGAAAAGGATGATGAAAACGCATGGATTAAAAACAAAATCACAGATATTGAGGACCGTTCAAGAAGGAACAACCTTAAAATTAGGGGGTCCCCGAAGCAATACTGCCCCCAGACCTGAGATCGTATGCCAAAGATCTATTTTCCTCCCTTCTGCCCGACCTGTCACTAGTGGAACTTACTATAGATAGAATTCACAGACTACCTAAGCCCTCACACCTCCCAGATGCAGTCCCCAGGGATGTTATCCTCCGCCTGAATTTTTTCCATGTGAAGGAGCAACTAATGCAAGTTATGCGCAAACATGAAAACATCCCTTCACAGTTTCAAAACCTGCAATTTTGCGCAGATCTCTCCCAGCACACTCTACAGAAGAGTTCGGCTCGCACCAGAACCCGCAAACGGACCTAAAGTCCGTGCGAGCTTTAGAACCCTATTAGTTATAATGGATGCGAACGTTCTAAATCAAAAGTGCTAATTTTAAAGGCTAATATGCATGTTATTGTCATAAAAAGTGTTTGGGGACCTGGGTCCTGCCCCAGGGGACATGTATCAATGCAAATTTTTTTTTTAAAAACAGCCTTTTTTTTTAGGAGCAGTGATTTTAATAATGCTTAAATTGAAACAATAAAAGTGTAATAATCCCTTTAAATTCCGTACCTGGGGGGTGTCTATAGTATGCATGTAAAGGGGCGCATTTTTCCTGTGCTTAGAACTGTCCCTGCAAAAAGTGTCATTTTTGCAGGAAAGAAAGCTATTTTAAATCACTTGCGGCTAATGTGAATTGACGGTTCCCGTAACACAGAGAACAGTCATTCATTGAAAGTCATTCATAAAAAAAAAAGTCATTGATAAAAAATAAAAAAAAATAAAGCGTGGGGGTCCCCCCAAATTCAATAACCAGGCCCTTCAGGTCTGGGATGGATTTTAAGGGGAACCCTAGTCAAAAAAAATGGCGTGGGGTCCCCCTCAAAATCCATACCAGACCCTTGAGGTCTGGGATGGATTTTAAGGGGAACCCTAGTCAAAAAAAATGGCGTGGGGTCCCCCTCAAAATCCATACCAGACCCTTATCCGAGCACGCAACCTGGCAGGCCGCAGGAAAAGAGGGGGGGACGAGAGCGGCCCCCCCTCCCACCTGAACCATACCAGGCCACATGCCCTCAACATTGGGAGGATGCTTTGTCCCCATGTTGATAAGGACAAGGGCCTCTTCCCCACAACCCTGGCCGGTGGTTGTGGGGGTCTGCGGGCAGGGGGCTTATCGAATTCTGGAAGCCCCCTTTAACAAGGCCTGGTTCGGTTCAGGAGGGAGGGGGGCCGCTCTCGTCCCTCCCTCTTTTCCTGCGGCCTGCCAGGTTGCGTGCTCGGATAAGGGTCTGGTATGGATTTTGAGGGGGACCCCACGCCATTTTTTTTTGGCTGGGGTTCACCTTAATATCCATCCCAGACCTGAAGGGCCTGGTTATTGAATTTGGGGGGACCCCCACGCTTTTTTTTTTATCAATGAATGACAGTTCTCTGTGTTACGGGAGCCATCAATTTATTAGCCGCGAGTGCTTTTAAATAGCTTTTTTCCTGCAAAAATGACACTTTTTGCAGGGACAGTTCTAAGCACAGGAAACATGCCCCCCTTCACAGGCAACCTATAGACACCCCCCAGATGTGATACTGCAATGCTGTACTAACAGCACGCACACACAAATCCCCAGAAATACAGCACATATTGTCAGCAGTCAGCAGCACACTGACACGCTGACACTGAAACACAATATGCGATGCCGCCGCCGCCGCGGCCTCTTATACCGTGGGGCGTGTACTAAAGCCCCTGAGCTATAATTGGCTACAGGCATCCTGCCTGTAGCCAATTATGGCTCTCCTCGCTGCCGGCGCTGTGATTGGCCAAGCATGCGGGGTCACAGTGCTTGTGTCAGAGAACTCACGCTTTCCATGCCCGTCCTCGTCCAGTAGGAGTGAATCCCCACTCTGCGAGCGCCAATACCCATGCGCAGCCTTCCCAACGGAACCGAACGTGCGGGCGTACCTGCGTACCAACGCTAACATGTGCGCGTCCTCGTCTACCAATACGAACGAGGGCACGCACTCCCACGTCAGCACGAACGTGTGTGCGCAATCGCGCACGGACCCTCACCTCCACCAATCCCAGCACAAGGCGCCCTATATAAACAGGGCCTTCACATGGTGTCAGTGCTGGATCGTCTTCAGTCTTATGTCCTGAATACCTGCCTGAAGTACCTGCTACCTTGTTCCTGATTCACCCGGTTTTCCTGTTACCCTTCCTGGATTGAGCCTGCTTATTGACTGTTTCCTCTGGTTTGACCTCGGCTTGGATTCCTGGACTACGTCTCTGCTCTCCGATTTGGTACCTCATCACCTGCCTATTGCCAACCTTTTGCCTGCTTTTGACCACGAACTTGCCTTCCGCTTTGTACCTTGTTTGCCAGCCAGTTGCCAACCTTTTGCCTGCTTTTGACCACGAACTTGCCTTCCGCTTTGTACCTTGTTTGCCAGCCAGTTGCCGACCTGTTTCCTGTCTTGACCTCGCAGTGCCTACACCCACCTGTTCGGCCTTCACTGAGTACAGCCTTGGTTACCAACCTATACACCAGCTCTCCAGAAGAACCGGTACTTCCAAGCACCAGTCTACCAGCCGCAGGCACTTGCACCCTTTCGTGCCCCAGCACTCCCTGTTCCTACCACCAGGGGTGTTGGGACCGGAACCGTGCACGAGGCCACCCCCCAGCATCCGGACTCCGCTGTAAGGTACGTGACAGTACGATCCAGCCAGAATGGAGTCCGAAGGGGGTGCCTCGCCTTTGGAAGCTCTGTGCCAACAGATGTCGGCCCTTACCCAGGCAGTCCAGGGCCTGCGAGATGGCTATCATCAACTGGAACAGAGAGTGGAATCCATGTCCCCAGGCTCTGCAACTCATCAGGCCCCCTGACATCCCGGCTTTCCGGCTCAGCAACCTCTGCATCAGCACCCACAGTAATGATGCCACCCCCAGAACCTCGTGTGCCCCCACCGGAACGGTTTTCAGGGGACCGCAGCAAGTTCCGCTCCTTCAGGAATGCTTGTCGGCTCTACTTCCTGCTACAACCCCGTACCTTCTCCCTGGAGAGCACTAAGGTGGGGTTCATAGTCTCCCTACTCCAAGGGGAGCCTCAAACCTGGGCCCACCGTATGTTGGAACAAGCCAGCCCTCTTCTGGATACCCTGGACTCATTTTTGGATGAAATGGCCAAACTGTATGATGATCCTCAGCGCACCACAACAGCAGAGGCCAGCCTCCATGCCCTCCAACAAGGGCGCCGGCCAGTAGAGGACTACGTAACAGACTTTAGGCGGTGGAGTTCCGACACCTCTTGGAACGACGCCGCACTCCTCTATCAATTCCGCATAGGCCTCTCCGAAGCACTGAAGGATGAGCTAGCCCGAGTGGGAATCCCTAGTTCTTTGGAGGATTTGATTCAGCTGTCTATCCAGATAGACCGTCGCTTGAGAGAGCGGAGGTCCGAGAGGTCCAGCTTGACACGCCCCACATGGGTGTTACCCAAAGGTCCCAACTACCCTCCTACTCCCGTCTCCCATGTGCCTGCTGCCACCTCAGGAGCACCAGAGCCCATGCAAGTCGGCCTACTCCGCTCACCATTATCACCCGAGGAGAAACAGCGGCGTCGCCAGAACAACCTCTGCCTCTACTGTGGGGAAGCTGGGCACTACGCCAACACATGCCCGAACAAGATCCGTAAGTTCAATTCATCATCCCGTGTGCCTTTCGCCTTGTCTCTAATAAAAGCCGCTCACATCGCTGTTCCTATTTCCTTACAGCTCCCAGAAAAAATACTCCGAGTCCAGGCTATAATTGACTCTGGCACCTGTAGCTGCTTTGTGGATCATGCCTTCGCTCTACAACATAACATCCCACTAACACCTAAGCAGCATCAACTCTCCATACGGCTAGCAGACGGGTCAAACATCAAGTCCGGGCCTATTACTCTGGAGACACAACCCCTGTTCACCAGCATCCCACCAGGTCACCAGGAGCTACTCCGTCTAGATGTCATCTCCTCACCTTTGTTTCCTGTCATCCTAGGAATGCCTTGGCTACAGGCCCACAATCCCCAGGTCAATTGGGTCACCGGTGAGGTGACTTTTCAGTCCTCTTACTGTCTACAGAACTGTCTCAAAACCTTCCACCACATTCCACCAGTCATTGGGTGCCTAAGAACGGACTCTGAATTCAAAGAGTTGGTGCCACCAGTGTACCATAACTTCTTGGACGTGTTCGATAAACAGAAAGCAGACACCCTTCCTCCCCATCGGGTCTACGACTGCCCGATTGAGCTACTACCTGGGGCCGAAATTCCTTTCGGGCGGATCTTTCCCCTGTCCGAACCCGAACTCCTGGTTCTCAAGGAGTACATCGATGAGAACCTCAAAAAGGGGTTCATCCGACATTCCTCCTCCCCAGCAGGAGCCGGAATATTCTTTGTTGAAAAAAGGGATCGCTCGCTCCGCCCATGTGTGGATTACAGGGATCTGAATAAAGTGACAATTAAAAACCGGTACCCGCTTCCACTAGTCCCGGAATTATTTCAGAGACTCCGCTCAGCAAAAATATTCACGAAGTTGGACCTACGTGGGGCCTATAACCTGATCAGGATACGCAAAGGGGACGAATGGAAGACAGCATTCCGAACACGTTTTGGCCACTTCGAATATTTAGTCATGCCATTTGGACTATGCAACGCCCCGGCCACTTTTCAACATTTTGTTAATAATATTTTCAGAGACTTTCTAGATTCCTTTGTAATAGTCTACCTGGACGATATCCTGATATTTTCCACCTCTCTAGAAGTACATCGTGATCATGTAAAACAAGTTCTGGGCATATTAAGGCAACATGGACTTTACGCAAAGGCCGAAAAATGTGAATTCGAACGCCAGACCATTCACTTCCTCGGCCTGGTGATATCAACTGGGGGTGTAGCCATGGATCCCCAGAAGGTCTCTGCCATCATGTCCTGGCCGCCCCCAAATGACAAGAAAGGGGTAAAACGTTTTATCGGATTCTCTAACTTTTATAGGAAGTTTATCAAGAACTTCTCCAAGATCATCGCACCCATCACTCAGCTCACCAAAAAGCAAAGCCGCTTCCAGTGGACTACAGCGGCCCAAGCCGCCTTCGACCAATTAAAAAGGGCATTTACCTCCGCTCCAGTACTAAAACACCCTGACCCTGCATTACCCTACACTCTGGAGGTCGATGCTTCGGAGAGTGCGGTAGGGGCCATCCTGTCTCAACGCCAAGGACCCAAGTCTCTAATGCATCCGGTGGCCTTCTTTTCCAGAAAACTAGGTGTGTCGGAAAGGAACTATGACGTAGGTGACCGAGAACTCCTAGCAATAAAGCTAGCCTTGGAAGAATGGCGGTACCTCCTGGAAGAGGCAGCACATCCGATACTGATCTTCACAGATCACAAAAATTTAGAGTACCTCAGAACTGTCAGACGCCTTAGACCCCGACAGGCCAGATGGGCTCTTTTCTTTTGCCATTTTAATTTTCATATTACTTATCGCCCTGGATCCAAAAACGTTAAACCCGATGCCTTATCCCGAATGTTCACAGAACTTGAAACCCTGTCTCCACCGGATACTATCCTACAAGCAGGGAATTTCCTACTGACCCAATCCAGTTTCATGACACAGCTCCGCCAAGCCTCCGTGAAAACACAGTTACCTCCGGGCACCAACCTTCAGGAGAGGGATGGGCTTTTTTGGCTAGACAATAAAATTTTCATCCCTCAAGACCTACGCACCACCGTCTTACAGGCCTGCCATGACTATCCTCTGGCGGGTCACTTTGGGGGCCACAAGACTGTGGATCTAATCCAGAGACACTTCTGGTGGCCAAATCTGGCCAAGGACTGCAGGAATTATGTCAACTCTTGTCTGATCTGTCTAAGAAACAAGAGCAGTAAAAATAAATCATGGGGCCTGCTGAAACCACTGCCCATTCCCGAAAGGCCATGGGACAAAATCGCCATGGATTTTATTGTGGAGCTTCCCCCCTCTAAAGGGTTCTCTTCCATTTTTGTGGTGGTAGACCGCTTTTCCCGGATGGCACATTTCATTCCCATGAAAGGGACACCTTCAGCTATTGAAACCGCCAGGATCTTCATTAAAGAAGTTGTCAGACTCCATGGAATCCCCAGTGACATTGTCTCTGACCGTGGAGTACAATTCACATCCAAGTTTTGGAGGTCATTATGCAAGGCACTAGGTATTAAATGTAGTCTCTCTTCAGCTTACCATCCACAGACCAACGGGCAGACCGAACGTACCAATCAAACGTTGGAACAATACCTACGTTGCTTCTCCTCGTTTTCCCAAGAGGATTGGGCCTCACTGCTTCCTTTGGCAGAATTTGCATTCAACAATTCCATCCACTCCACCACGAACCAATCACCATTTTTTTCCAACTACGGATTCCATCCCTCCTTTCTACCCGCACTTGTGCCCGAATCCTCTGTACCGGCTGTTCAGGATAGATTGGATTTCCTTTCCTCCAACAACCAGGTGCTCAGGGAAACTATTGCTAAAGCACAGGAGGATGATAAAAAATATTTCGACAAGAAGAGAAGGGGAGAATTGAACTTGGAGGTAGGAGATCGTGTGTGGCTATCTACCACAAATTTAAAACTGGCATGCCCCTCCAAGAAATTGGGACCTAGATACTTGGGCCCTTTCCCTGTCAAGAGAAAGGTCAACCCAGTGGCCTATGAACTTGAACTCCCGCCTCATTCAGGATACATCCGGTATTTCACGTTTCCCTACTTAAACCTGATGTTCCAAATTCCTTTCCAGATCGTGAAGTAGGGCCTCCGGAAGCTATCAGAGTGAATGGGGAAGAAGAATTTGAAATTGAAGCTATCCTGGACCACAGAAAACGGCAAGGAGAGGACCAATATTTAATTAAATGGAAAGGTTTTGGCCCAGAAGAAAATTCCTGGGAACCAAGAACGAATCTTCATGCTCAGAGACTCATACAGGCTTTTCACCGTTCCCGCTCCTAGGATCCGTTTCAAAGAGGCATCCGGAGGCTGCCCCTAAGGAGGGGGCAATGTCAGAGAACTCACGCTTTCCATGCCCGTCCTCGTCCAGTAGGAGTGAATCCCCACTCTGCGAGCGCCAATACCCATGCGCAGCCTTCCCAACGGAACCGAACGTGCGGGCGTACCCGCGTACCAACGTGTGCGCGTCCTCGTCTACCAATACGATTGAGGGCACGCACTCCCACGTCAGCACGAACGTGTGTGCGCAATCGCGCACGGACCCTCACCTCCACCAATCCCAGCACAAGGCGCCCTATATAAACAGGGCCTTCACATGGTGTCAGTGCTGGATCGTCTTCAGTCTTATGTCCTGAATACCTGCCTGAAGTACCTGCTACCTTGTTCCTGATTCACCCGGTTTTCCTGTTACCCTTCCTGGATTGACCCTGCTTATTGACTGTTTCCTCTGGTTTGACCTCAGCTTGGAATCCTGGACTACGTCTCTGCTCTCCGATTTGGTACCTCATCACCTGCCTATTGCCAACCTTTTGCCTGCTTTTGACCACGAACTTGCCTTCCGCTTTGTACCTTGTTTGCCAGCCAGTTGCCAACCTTTTGCCTGCTTTTGACCACGAACTTGCCTTCCGCTTTGTACCTTGTTTGCCAGCCAGTTGCCGACCTGTTTCCTGTCTTGACCTCGCAGTGCCTACACCCACCTGTTCGGCCTTCACTGAGTACAGCCTTGGTTACCAACCTATACACCAGCTCTTCAGAAGAACCGGTACTTCCAAGCACCAGTCTACCAGCCGCAGGCACTTGCACCCTTTCGTGCCCCAGCACTCCCTGTTCCTACCACCAGGGGTGTTGGGACCGGAACCGTGCACGAGGCCACCCCCAGCATCCGGACTCCGCTGTAAGGTACGTGACAGCTTGCTTGGCCAATCATCAGCCAGCATTGCACTGCGACTGGCGCAATGCATTGCGGGCCGCTCACATCACACGAATGTGATGCGAACGGCCCAAATGGGTTTGAATCGAACACCGGGCCCATCCCTACAGAAGAGGAGAAACCTGAACACCATCACGAAGGTGCTCAGGAATCATAACATCCCTTACAGATGGGGCTACCCCACAAAGATCACCATTACAAAGCAAGACAAATCTTTCACAGTGGATAATCTAGAGAGAGGCATCTCCCTCTTGAGAGAATAGAAAATCCTCCCAGAAAATGATGACGTCTGTGAACATAAAACCACCCGTCGTTCACTCAGCCCAGAGTGGACACCAGTCACATAGAAACGCCAAGTCGCACATTTAAATGACCCTCCTGAAAAGTGGTCTATAATTCCCTGACAAAAGGAACCGGATCACTCACTCCTTAGGCCGGAACTTTTACTCCGATTTATTGGAGCAATAGTTAGCTCCTCACAAGTTACAAGTTTCAGATCCCTGATAAGGATCTTCACCCATTGTCATTTATGACGTTGAAAAAAAAAAATGTTGAGCTACCTAACATGCTCGCTCGTATTTGTTTGTCTCTTCTCCTCTTGTTCTTGTCGTTTTTTTTTCTTTTTTTCTTTTTCCTTTTTTGAAGTGCACAGCCTACCACCAATCATCAAGGACTTGATCTCGAGACCTCCGCACCGCATGGAAGCCAGAACACCAAACAATCAACAAATGAAATTCAACACACCCATCAACAGCTACCCTGGATCCAAAGTGAGTACAGATATTTTAATACAAACACCACACCGCTTACAACACCTGGGAGAGGGGACTCCTGCTCTATGTATGACCATCAAACCTTTCTACCTAGCTGTTCCTCGATATTATACCTATGGCCATACGCTTTCTCTCCATTAATGCCAAGGGGTTGAATCACCCTATGAAAAGGAAGTCTCTATGGAAGGAAGCATTAAGTAACAAGTCTGACATTGTATGCGCACAAGAGACACACTTCTGCAAAACGTCTGCCCCTAAGTGCACTCACAAGAACTTCCCTCATATTTTTTTCGCAAATGCGGATAAAAAGGTTAAGGGGACAATGACAGCCATCAGAGATACTGTAGCGTTTACGCTCCACACCGAACTTATAGATCCTCTAGTCCGTTACATCATTCTGATCTGTGATATTAACCAAGTTACATATATATTAACCAAGTTACATATACAATCTCTATGCCCCAAACAAGCATCAACTACGATTTTTCAACAAAATTATGAAAAAAGTAAATACCGTTAAGAAAGGGCTACTTATAATATGTGGGGACTTCAACATTGTTCCCGACCCCTCCATGGATTCAACTACCAAAACGAGACGCCAAAACCCAGTTCCTTCAGGACACCATCCATAAGGAAAATCTGTATGATGTATGGCTGTGCCATCACGCAGGAGAAAAAGACTTTTCCTTCTTTTCCGTCCCACATCATGCGTATACACGGATTGACTTGTTCCTCACTGACCAACGCACCCTATCCAAATCTATCTCCTCGGTCATAAACACCATTACATGGTCGGACCACGCGTCCATAACTCTTCATATTAAGAACTCTTCCACGGTGGACTCAGTTCCACTTTGGAGAATTAACTCCTTTCTCTTACAGCAACCGGACACAAAAAAAGTCATTGAAGACCACCTCTCTGAATTTTTTTCCTTTAATGGTCCCTCTATGCAAAACAAATTTACCTTATGGAATGCCCATAAGGCATACATCAGAGGGATCTTTATTCAATTAGGAGCTAGGGCGAAGAGGCGAAGGCAAAACAGATTGAAAGATATCACTGAGAACATACGAAAACTTGAGGCAGATAACAAAACACAAACATCCACTACCCTCTCAAAACAATTTAGCCAACTGAGGCATAATCTCAGACTCCTATTAATGGAGGAAAAATACTAAAAAACTCAAAATGTCTTACTATTCCCAAGGGAACAGAGCTGGCAAGCTCCTAGCCCACCAAATTAATGGGCACAGAGGGAAAACCAAAATCCCCTATATCCTACATCCCACAAAACACACAAAAATGCATCATCCACAGGATATAGTGGATGCCTTCAGTAATTACTATGGCACCCTCTATAACCTCAAAGATGACAGAGAAACACCTCAACCCACTTCCAAATTGATAGAGGATTTCCTACAAGTCTCACTACCAAAGCTATCTCCTCAACAATTAGATTGCTTTGACGCCCCGTTCACGGCAGAGGAAATCCACGATGTCATAGGCTCTATTCCAATCAATAAATCCCCAGGTCCTGACGGCTTTATAGGGGAATACTACCAAACATTTAAATCTATTCTAACTCCTCACTTATCAGATATCTTCAATGCAGCCGCTGCCTCTTCCTCCTTCCCTCATGAGATGCTGAAGGCTATTATTGTCACTATACCCAAGCCAGGGAAAGCTCCCAATAACCCTGCTAACTTCCGTCCCATTTCGCTGTTAAACACAGACCTGAAAATTTATGCAAAATTACTAGCTAAACGATTGATCAATCTAATGCCCCAACTGATTCATGCTGATCAAACAGGCTTCACTAAGGGTCGCTAAACCTCTGACGCTACCAGGAGATTGACCAACATTTTTCACTTGACCGAGACCTGTCGGAGGCCTTCTCTGCTACTGGCTTTAGATGTGGAGAAGGCCTTCGACAGGGTCCACTGGGGCTGCCTCCTTAGGGTGTTGGAGAAATTTGGTTTATCTGGATCCATTGTATCAGCAATTATGGCTCTTTACTCAGAACCATCAGCCCAAATCTATACAGCAGGTGTACTGTCAACGCCCTTTAAAATTACTAACGGCACCCGGCAAGGTTGCCCATTATCACCCCTGATCTTTAACTTAATTTTAGAACCGCTAGCGTCCCTCATCAGATCACACCAGGACATCATAGGAATCTCATCCCATGGCTCTGAGCATGTCATCAGCTTGTTTGCTGATGACATAATTATGATGCTCACAAACCCTGAGAAATCTCTGGCTTCAGTGTATGACGTATTACAATTGTTTAATAGAGTCTCAAATTACAAAGTCAATGAAAGTAAATCTTATATTCTCGGCATAGGTATAAGCACTCATCTACAAAATTCAATCAGTTCACGGTTTCCATTTGTCTGGAGCAAAGAAGGTATTAAATACCTGGGTATTACCTTGACGTCGTCCACAGGTAAGCTATACCAGGCTAATTACATGTCTTTCCTGAATGCCCTTCCGTCAAAACTACAAATCATTGCCAAAACAGAACTCCTATGGTCAGGACGCTTAGCAGCATTTAAGATGACAATCTTACCCCAACTAATTTATCTGTTCAGGACCCTCCCCATTCCGGTCCCTAACGTTTTCTTTTATAAATTGCAATCTCAGATAAATAAATTTTTGTGGATGGGGAAAAAAGCGAGAAGGTCAAATTACCAACACCAACCTATTTAACCATTTAATGGCATCTAATGGCATTTAATGGCATCCTCGTACGGTCACAGAACTACTACCCCTTTAGCACCCTCAATTAAAGCATCTCTTCAAGCATGGAAAACACTGCTGAAGCAGACGTTTATAACACCCCCTACCTCCTCACTGCCAATCCCTATCACATGCCTAGCAGGAATTATTCCTGACCTACACATAACACATTGGACAGACCAGGGAATTCATAACATCTCAGATCTTATGGTTGGGCCAGCAGTGAAGACATTTAGGTCTTTACAACTAGAGTATGGTCTGGGCAACTCAGAACAGTACAAATACATCCAAATTAGCCATTTCCTCCGATCCAACACCAAAGTCTCCATCCATTTACCATGGAAGGTGATATTATTTTTCACTAAACCCACACCTAACACTAAAGGAATATTATTATTCTATAACACCCTTAACAACAAATTAACATTTGTTAAAAACCCTACTATAATAGCTTGGGAGCGAGATCTGCACACGTCTTACACATCTGAACAATAGCAAATCCATAAACCTATGGAAATTACATCAAAAATGATTACTATGTTGGTACATAACTCCACAAAAAACTTCTAAATTTAACAGTCAAGCTTCACCGATGTGTTGGAGAAACTGTAACTTTGTAGGCACCCTTCTCCACACTTTCTGGGAATGCCCTAAACTTTCCCACCTATGGGACGAGACATTGAAACTGCTCGAACTCATATTACAATGCCCTATCCCTAAAACCCCAGGACTAGCTGTTCTGTCCTTGGGTATTGAATAAATATCTAAAGCAAATAGGACCATAGTATCCCACGTCTTACTTAGTACTAGATTAGTAATAGCCAGACATTGAAGGACTCAAGACCCACCCCCAATGAAAGAAATAATAATGACTACAAACACCCATGCCAACTACGAAATTATATTTGCCTCCTCCCTGGGTAAATTCCAGATCTCACAAGCTCTTTGGAAACTGTGGACTGACTGGATATCCAAGAATGGATCTCAGTATTACTAATTCTCTTTCTTCTTTAATGGGAAGCTATGCACTTGTTTGTTTTCTTTCATTTTTTTTTCCTTTTATCTATTTGTTTACCTTTCTTATATATACCTTAGCAAAGGACCATATATTTGAATCCACACCTGACGAATACAGTGGTTGAATACTGGGGCTCCCCTCCTATGGTACAGTTAGATCCCGCTCGAGGTACCTGAGGGGAGGTTCACCTTCTCCACGGTAAACTCCAATGACAACTTGCTCAAAACCACATGCGGTTATCTCAATGCACATTGCTTGATATGACTCCTAGCATATATGTTTTACTAGAATACTAGTACAATTTGAAGATATATGAAGTTATGCATTCTTCTTGTTGCTATGTTATGCTGTGTTCTGTTATGTACTATACCCTTTTATGGTATTTCTGTATTTTATCCCTGAAAAATTTAGTAAAAAACTACTGAAATAAAAAAAATCTGTGGGATGCGGTGTGGGTGGATTTAAAGGCCTTTTGCCACATAATAGGGGTCGCCTTGACATTTAGTTCTGCTTTGGGAGTATGGTTGTTGGTCATTTAGAGTCTTGTACATCGTGGAGATAACATGCTTTGGATATATGGGTTGGGAGTAGAATCTGTGGAATGTTTCAGGTATAAGGACTGTAGAGGGGAGTTTAGAGGCTTTGAGGAAGTGGTATATCCTTATATAGTTGTAGGTCTTGGAGACAGGGAGACTGAATTTGTTTTGGAGGGAACTAAATGCTTTCATCGATTGCTGGGATCTGAGCTTGATTAGGGAGCTTATCCCAAATGCTTGCCAGTGTTGGATTTTAAGGTTTGAAATTTGACTTTCTAATGCTCTGAGAGGAATGGGGTAGGTGTGTAATGGCTGGTTGGGGGGGGGGGGGTAATTGTATGTTTTTTCCATGCCAACAGTAATACGCTGACTGCTGGGGGGAAGGGTGTTATTGATAGAGAGGAGCCTGCAGTAATGAGAAGGAGGGTAAACAGGAGTTTATTGGCAGTGGAGTGTACTCACTTTTGTGAGATACTGTGTATATATATATATATATATATATATATGTATATAATTTACACCGCCTGAAGTATGTTAGAAACAGTACACCACATATACTAGACTATATATATATATATATATATATATATATATATATATATATATGTACATACATACATACATACATATATACATACATATACACAGTATCTCACAAAAGTATATTTATATATTAATATACTGCCTGAAGTGTATTAGAAACAGTACACCACCGAATGCGCTGTAGATATAGGCTAGACTGGATGCATACTGGACTGTAGTGTATATATAAATATATTTATTAATACACTGCCTGCACTGACTAAATATAGGAGTAGACACTGAATATAAAGTCTATGCTAAATGCAGAATATATATATACTAGACTGACTGTATACCATCATCATACAGCAATGCACTGCAATCTTGCAATGAATTATGAAGAATTCTGTGGCGCATGAATTTGCTGCGAACGCCCCATATGTTCAGTTTAGAACAAACGAACACCCGATGTTTGAGTCAAACTTACGTTCGACTCGAACCGCTGGTTCATCCCTAGTCTATCACTAAATCACAAACCCTTAACATTACTGCCCAAGACTTCTTAATCATTCAACTGAAGGAGCACTTTGACTTCTCCTGGAGCAAATCCACCATACCCTACTTAGGTGTGCATCTTCCTACCAGGGGGCTATATACAGCCAATTTCCCTCTGCTTTGAATTGAAACAAACCTTAGTTGCTGGTCTCAGCTGAAACTTTCATGGTTGGGATGGATACATTCTATCAAGATTACATCACTTCCTCTACCTCTTTCACTCTCTTCCCATACCCATCAACAGGGATCAGAGTAGCTAAATGGGTCCCCTTCCGAGCCCCAGACAAATGGGGTCTAGGTTTGCCTAACCTTCTCTGGTACTACCAAGCTGCCCAGCTGGCCCAGATTTCAGTCATCTACTCACACGCTGCCAAACCTGACTGGGTGCATTTTGAACGACAGGCGGTGCCACACTTTACTCAGGACTACCTGATGTGGTGTCACCCTAAAAACATCCAGCAATCCTAGCCCAAAGACTCTTTCATCCAATTGCCCTGTGGGATAGTCTCAAGGGCCACTCAGAGTTAGTCTCCCATATATGTCCACTTGCCCACCACTTCCACAAACCCCAATTCCCCCCAGGTATGAATATCAAAGCTTTTAATGGTGGCTAAACAAGGGGTGGTACAGGACTGGCCACTATTTCCACTCCACTTACCTGCTCACTCTCAGTTATTGTATTAGAAAACTTTAAATGCCCATGTCAGAAAATTTGACTTCTCCAAACCTCATACTTCTTCTGACAGGAGTGGAATTTGGAGGATTGGCATGGAGCTGTTGCATGCATACTGAGGCATTCTAAACATCTCCTTGATTGAGGACCTTAAGGTTCTAACACTGTGGTATCTAGTCCCTTATAGATTGGCCTCAACCCTCTGCCTCAGATATTGCTCTCACACACGCTCAATGCTACACATTTGGTGGGCCAGCTACAACTACATGAGCTGGGATGAGCTCCATTCCTTGCCGGCACTCCTGCAGCACATTTGGTATAATCTACATTACTCCCTTACATCATATGAGCCTGAAGAACACACTAACAAACCATGGGTCACAGGAGTTACCTGCTGCTAGGAAAAAAATTCTGACCCAGAATGCAGAGAGATTTTATCCAAGGGCAAAAATGTATCCCTACCTGCAGGTGACCACTGGATGTACAGATACATATGGATACATGTTTACAGCAGTAGTCTTGGCTCTTTTCAGCCCATCACTCAGGTGTACAGGTTGAGCAGATAATGTATTGGAACATCTGAGATCCGGGGTGCAGGTATTTGCAGTATACTTGCTGCACCCTGGTCATGTAGGATGTATGAATGAGAACCAAGACTGGATTTTAGGTAAACTTACTGTGCAAGTTGAGCAGGTGCAAGGGCAACATATTGTGGTAGGCAGTAAATTCAGTGATTTATTTAAACCTTAAAAAACTGTGTCCTAAGAAATTTTATGAAATGTTTTAAGAAAAATATTGTGCACTGCCTACCACAGGATGGTGCCCTTTGCACCTGGTCAATATGGTTGATTTTTATTTAGTCTTAAACTATAAAAAACTCAGCTTTTGAACTTGTACCTACAAGTAAGCCTGTAATACTGCTTACCTGTAGGTACAGTTAATATCTCCTAAACTTGTGGAGTTTAGGAGATATTGACATGGAAAGCAGCCGCAATGTCATCGGTTCATGCACTCTAAAGGGACAGCATACTGCTTGGTTGTACTTCTTCTGGAGGGGAGAGCAGTCCATTCTGCACTTTTGTGACCCATTTTTAGCCAACAGCCTGCGACAGCCCGCTATGGCCCACTGTCAGCTGACATCGCTCAGCAAGTCCAGGCTGTGGAAGGATCCTAACTTTAAAGTCTGTATTCACCCAGATGCCAGGACCAGCAGCTAGCCAGCCACTCCTGCCCTCTCCACAGCCTGGAATTTCAGTGAGCTTGGGGGAGGGGGGGCAGAGCCATGGACTGACAGTTACCACTCTTTGCTCACTGAAGGCTGAGAACTGAGTGATCAGTGGTCTTTGATCGCTCTGTGTGTCTAAGAAGCAGCTGGGGACAGATGCAACATTGGATCAATGCTCCATCCACCTGGGTAAATATAATAAAAATAAAAAAAACATCCCTTTTAAAGGAAAAAAAATCCCCCTCTCCGTCCTAAGAAGCCCCCCTCCCCAAGCAAAGATCCCCACTGTAAAACATCTCCCTCCATCAAATATCCCCCCAAAAATTAACCCCCCTGTCTCTAAACTGATCCCCCAAAGCAAAACATATCTCCCACAGTCAACACTCTTTCCCCAGCAAAGATTCCTAATTATGAAGAAAATCTCCCTGCATCCAATCAAACTCCCTCCCAAAAGCAAATCCCTGCCATTAACCACCCACTGTAAGCTTCTCTACAGGAAATGCCCCCTTCTCCAAAAGCAAACCCACCCCATTTCCTTAACCCACCAAAAGAAACTCCCTCAGGCTGGAATTCTCACTTCCTCCTTCCCAAAACAGAAAATTGATGCCTCCCCACTTACCAGACCTCAGATTCAGCATGGCCCAGAAGTAGGGAAACTTCTGAATCCCCAGTCTCCCTTCAACTGTGTCATGTAATACCTTTAGGAGCAGTCTAGGAGTTCCCTTACCTGTGCACTGTCAATTGCCGGCATCTGAGACCTCGTAATTTCATGCTTTTCAGGGGGACCCCTTATTAAACTGAGGGGGTGGGGCACAATAGAAGAGGGGCTGGCTGCTGCACTCCGAAACTCTGATTGCTTCTACTGTGCTGATGCTGAGGCTAAACAGCAGGGACACTGTGCATTTTGCCAGGATGCTCTGGGGGGGGGGGGGTTGAACACCCCTGACCCCCCCCCCTTATCTACGCCCCTGTACATTACTATGCAATGTAGTTTTATACTGTGAAACTTTTTCGTTTATGTTGAAGTCATTTCTCGAACCTTTAATAAAAACTGATTGTAAGGAAGTTTAAAAACCTTCTGCCTTCAGAACCACTTTAAGGTCTAAGTTCAGTAGAGAGTTTAGTTCCTCTCTTTTCCTATCTTTTCAATCATTTGAACAGCATTTACACATTTCTTAACCGCTTCAGCCCCAGAAGATTTTATTACCTTCCTGTCCAGAGCACTTTTTGCAATTCGGCACTGCGTCACTTTAACACATTTTTTTCCCACAAATAGAGCTTTCATTTCGTGGTATTTCATCACCTATGCGGTTTTTATTTTTTGTGCTATAAACAAAAAAGAGCGACAATTTAAAAAAAAAAGCAATATTTTTAACTTTTTTCTATAATAAATATTCCCCAAAAATAAATAAAAAATATATTTTTGAGTCTCTTGTAGAAATGCTATCGAGCAGGCAGAACGTTTCTAATTCTCTAAGAATTTGATGCCTTTTACTAGCTTGGCACCAGACCCTGGATCTCCCCAGCAATCACCCTACAGAGGTAAGAGGGCAGCACTGGCCCCAGCACTTTCCCCTACTAAAGAACCTCTGCTTAAAAAAGCAACACTGGGAATCACAGGCAAACACGCCCTGAGGAGAATCATTCATATTCCCTTGCAGCCCTCCCTGCTAGTGACCAGCCAGCATCAGAGCACACGTTAAAGCTCATGCTGCTATCTCTGCTACAGCATAGAGTTGATCAGGTAGAGGAACGCACAGCGGACTTGGAAAAAGTGGTAACAGAACACACTACAGTTTATAATGAAATGGCAGACGCCTATGACCACAACACTGAAGAAATACGTTTTCTTCAAGCCAAAGTGGCAGATTTAGAGGATCGCTCCAGGAGGAATAACATCAAGTTCAGGGGCATACCAGAAACCGTAAAACCTCAAGATCTAATTACCTACCTACAACAGTTATTTCTCCTGCTCCTCCCCCCACTGAGCCAATCTGATATATCCATTTAACGCGCACACAGAATTGCCAAACCAAATCATCTACCTGCGTCAATCTCACGCAATGTATTGGCTCGCGTTCATTTTTTTCTAATTAAAGAGAGCATAATGGCAACCGCTCACTCTGTCTCTCCACTACCAGATCTATACTCATCAGTCTCCCTGTACACTGCTATCTCTGCTGCCACAGCCTAGAGACATAGAGAATTCTCTTAAGTCATCGTGACTCTTCGAAACTACATTTTTCACTACAGATGGGCTAATAGTAACCTTCCAAAATCAGCCTATCACTTATTTCACACCTAGGGAAGGCATTAAACGGCTACTAAACTGGGGCCTGCTTAACTCTCCTCTGCCTGCTTCTCAGATGCAGCGACCACCTGCACGACCTCCGGATCCACGGTACACTACACCTGCTCTGACTCATCTCTAACTTTCATCAAGCTCCTGAAGTGCTCAACCTGAAAGTGAATAGGGGGTGTATTTGAATAAAATTGACACCCAGTGCGGCTGCCAACCACTGGAAAATCACTGGAAAATGTAAAACAAGATATGCAGAAACAAAGGCAGCGCTCTATGGGAAAAAGTAATAAATATGTATGTCAATATATGTATTGATATTATTAAATTGTATACACCTTGGATTCAATTTAAAAAAATCTATTTATTGCACTTAAATTATAACCCAGCAATGTCCATAGGGCTATAGATAGTGGTGTGGACAGCAGTAGAAGAAAAATTGTAACTTTACAATAGATCAGAAAAGTTTAAAAACTGTACCACCATATGATCTTGAAAGAGAGGAGTCAACTGCTCTCGGGAAGTTTGCCATTCACCGATGGAAAGAGGTCATCCTGAGGTGCGTGGAGAACAATCTGGCTCCAATCTGAAGGAGTGGGGTGATGTAAAAACCCACCTGCTGACACAGGATTGATAGGTGTGCAGATGGAAAGTAGAGGGAACTCCTGTCGGCCACAGCAGTGGTCGGAGCTCACCTCTATGATCCCCAAGCACAGCGTCTGACTCTGGTGGCATGTGGGCGTCCGTCACTACGGTGGAGCCAAGCCAAGACAGACAGAAGTGTCAGGTGGAACTGGGCATGTGCGAGGATGTACATGTGATGTCAGCAATCCTCCAGGAACAGGAACCTGGTCAGTTAGGGTGGACTGCAACCTGAAGAGTTGCTGTAACTGACATGTTTTACGTGCATGCGCTTTGTCAACAAAGGATGTTAAGGCTAAGGAGTAGGAGAGTAAAGGAGGAGGAAACCTACCGAGTGATGTTAATCCCTCATACTCACAAGCCCATGTCATATATTAATAGAGGCTGCAATTAGAGATGCATCACATGTGAAGATTGGTTTGGAGTTTTGGGGAGTGTCTACTGTTAGATGAGCTGGTTGTCCAGTTTGGTGGTGGTGATATTTGTAGAGCCATATAGTTTCTCAAGACACTGTAGACTTTTCAGAAGACAGAGCTCCAATAAAAGGGATCCAGACAGGGGCAGTGCCTTTGGCTGGTCAATAGTAATGGCGTGTTTGTCAGTCCAGGTCTGGGAAACCTGATAGGAAGCCAAGGGAGTGCTTCAGGAGGATTTGCAGAAGGCAGACAGGTGGTACTTCTGCTTGTAGGCTGACAACTGACCTTGTGTTTGGTGCAATTAACTTGATCCAAGGAAAACAGCAGGCAAAGGCATTGGTGGCGGTGGGGTGGCATAGGCTGGTTAAAGCAGGCGTGAGTGGGGTCCAGGGAGATCCAACCTGCTCTGTTGTAATAGATTGGCACAGAGCAGCTCAGATCCTCTTCTCGGGTCCCTCTTCTGTGCTTCTGGCCTCTCCCTCCTGACGAGTGCCCCTTACAACTCCTTCAAAGTGTAATTTACACGGTGAGTCCCTATGTCTCCCAGGTGAAGCAAGGGCCTTGGCTGGCAATGGCGTTTTTATAATGCATTATAAATGCAATATCGAAAATAATGCCCTTCTTAAACTTCAAGCTCAGTGACGAGTTATGGACCTGAAACATACTGCGGCAGCTTCCGTAAGTGAGGGTTCATTACAACAAATGCTGAAAGTGAGGTAGAAACAGAATCAGGTCAGACACAGGAAACTAGGGGAGCCTGATCTACGACCAACAAAGCTGATAAGTAAATCCTGGGAGGAGATCCCACAGAGGGGGATGATCAACTACAGAACAGTAAAGAAAGGAAAGAGGTAAAAGTATGAAAAGAAGAAAAGGCAGAGAGAGAAAGTACAGGAAATAGGGGGGGGGGGGGTCACCGGGAAATTACATACAAGTATTAAACAAGCAGCAGGAGGTAGCGGTATCTGCAATTATTTTTGGTGAAATCCTTGCATTGCGTGTAACTTACATTGAGTGGATTATTTCATTTTCTCAAAAAAAGTAACACTTTAACCTCCCTGGCGGTATGATTATGTCAGATTTTTGATGCTGAAAGCAGTACAATTATTTTGCATGGAAATTTGGTGTTTCATATTATAGGCCTGTAATTCTTATGCGGCGTACACACACTCGGACTTTCCGGCGGGATTGTCCGGACTGCCTGGTTTCCTTTTGGATTTTCCTTCCAGTGTCATCATGCTTTGAGCAACAAACCACGCACATCCTTGTGGGTGCTGACTTTTTTTCAGTTGGCGAGATGTGGTTCATGAAGTGACAACCAGTCCGGTGTTCCAGGTTGACAACACCAGCAGCACAACGTCCAGCTCTATTTACAGCCGTTGGTGTTTGGAAAGTTGCAGAACAGATCTTTCTGAACCACCAAACAAAGTCAGCATGAACCCACAGGCTTGTCACTCTTTTTTTTTTTTTTTTTTTTGCAGAATGAAGCCATTCCACAAGCATTGCTCAAAAAGATGCCTGAAGATCAAATGTCATTGCCTGGTTGGCTCTCTCAACACCTCCCATGGTGTTGTTGTAGTCTATCACCACTTGTGGTTTCATGATGTCTTTCCCACCTTTTGTGTGTACCATGACAGTGGATGTGTTATGAACTGTACTCATTAGGCACACATCTTTTTGTCACGCTATCGCAGTGCCATCATTTGCCTTTCTGCCAGGCAACCATTTCTTCTGTCTTGAGCTTCTTATTGCCAAAGATTGGCAGCATATCATGCCGGTTAGCCCTAACGGTTCCGTAGGCATCTGTTTTGTTTTGTAGAAGGAACTCATGGCAATGGCTCAATCAATGAAAGAACTGAAGATGTTGCCATTCCATAAAGACTGTATTTTTGTTTGAATTTAGTTCCTTTCCCAGTGTATAGGACAGAATTCCAAATGTAACCAGTGATCGATTCACATAGCACAAAGGATTTGATGCCAAATCATGCTCTCTTTGATGCCATATATTGTATCCAGCTGAGCCTTCCCTTGTAGACTATTATGCCGCGTACACACGATCAGAATTCTCGTCGGTTTTTCCGACTGTCTTGCCTACACACGATCACACCAAATTCCGACGGTCAATAACACAGCGGCATAAAACACGTTCGACAGCACTATAAAAGGGAAGTTTAATGCTTCCGAGCATGCGTCGGAATTTTGCGTGTCGGAATTGCATACACACGATCGGAAAATCCGATAGAAAGGTTTTCCGTCGGAAAAATTGAGAACAGGTTCCAAATTCAAAGTCTGTTGGAAATTCCGATAGAAAAAGACCGTTGGGCATACACACGGTCGGAAAATTCGATGAAAAGCTCCCATCGGACTGTTTCCATCGGAAATTCCGACCGTGTGTTCGCCGCATTAGACTTTTGTCTATGCTGATGTCTCTATCTGGCACATAGCTCTGTTGGAAATTTTTCTGAATCATTTGATAAACCTCCCAAATCTTCTTGAGTTTGGGTGCTGGATGAGTAGTTTATTAGTTCATTATTTTCAAAGTGCAAATACTTCATTATCAGGGAAAATTTGTACTCCAACATGACCGTGCCAAAGAATAGAGTTGCTAGTAATTTATTGGTTGTCCAATACCACTTCTTTAGGGGTTTCCCCACAACTCCCTGAAGAATTATTAGGCCTAGACATTTCCAAATGTCCTCTTTGGTCACTGGTTCCCCCTTTCTGCTCCTTGAAAACCTTGGATGTGTAGCAGCTTGTTGCTCCTGGTACTGGTTTGTCTCTGTAACAATTTTTTTAATAACCTCATCGGTCAAAAATAGTTGGAGGTATGCAAAGGGGTTGTCATCGTCAACATCCACTTTGATACCAGGTACTCCAGTAAATGAGAATCTTGGTGGTGCTGTGTGATCCATATCACAGTTAATGGAGCACCAAGTCCGCACATCACTGAGGTCAGTCACAGGATCGTCACTGAAATCACTTTCTGTGTCTGATGACACATTTCCCCACAAATCGCTATCACTTAATTCTGCAAGTGACTCTGTATGGCTATTTCCAGCATGTCATAAACTTCTTTTGAGGTAGAGGCATGCTTTTTTGATGCCATGGTCGTTCTCCAGTTTCCAGACATTAAGTACAGTAAAAATGCAGCCAAGGGCACTGGACAAAGCACTGGGGGGCAAACCGAGGTCAAATTATTTTATGCAGTAATGTAATCCAATAAAATTACAATGTATTGTGTGTGTAGTGGTTTATATTTTTTTGAATTTGCCGTCGGCTCCACCCCCTGAGTTGGGACGCTCGCAGGAAAGGGAAGCCGGAACACACCGAGCATTGGGCGGAAGGTCCAGCCGCCATACACAGCAGGAGTACATCCGGGGATCCCAGGGACAAGGTAAGTCACCTCTCCAGGCTCCAGCAATGCAATCCTGTGGCTCTGGGTTATCGCTAATGGTACTGAAATTTCACCCCACACCACACTCTGGAATATCGCCAAGGAGGTTAAGTTTAGAAATGTAGGAATGTTCTATTGATTGAAACAAAAGGATTGAGAGATTTTTAAGGGTCATATCCTAACTAATAGCATGTGGGCAATTCACATATCTTCTTTATAGCACATGTGAGTTATATGGATAAGATAAAGCAAGTTGGTGTTATCACAGACTAACAGAAGACACCTCTTCAAACTGATACACATCACTTCACGAGTGTTTGTAATGGTTAATCTTAAAATGGAAAAAGGATAATATAGATAAAAAATAATTCACAGGACCCTAGAGGAGACCTCCCACAGCTAAGATGTTAATTAGATGAAATGCAGCAAAATAAAGCTCAGGTTTTTACACTTCTACCAATTTATTTTAAATACCTGTGAGGATAGCTTGACATTTACCTGCAATGTAAGTGAAGAATTTGACTAGTAAAGTAAAGTAGTTGAACAAAAAATGATACCAAAATCCCAATAAATTCTGTAAACATGTATTTAAGGGGGATAAAAGAGGCCACATGCCTCTGGGATTTTTTGTTAAGGTATCTGGGTTAGAATTAGGTACACAGTAATCGTAGAGATGTATATAAAAAAACAATTTTTATTTTCCAAAGACGGATAGAAATATAGAAAAGGACACAAATAATACATCCATATATTACAGACATATGTGTTATAACAGGCGAAAAGTTACGTAGAGCTTCACCATACTCGACATGTTTCACTCAATGGAGTTTCTTCAGGAGATTGATAGGTTAAGCTCAAGGGTATGCTGAAATAACAGAGTTGCATGAACATGCATCCTTTTGAACAGTTTTGCCACAAACAAAGTGTGCATATTTAAACATCGTATATATATGAATCGGCTCTAAAATATACATCTGGGGATAGGAGCAATTTTTTACAGACTATAGAGTTACATAACATTCTGAAAAGTATGGGGCATAGAAAGCAAGTACATATATGGAAATATGGAATAGGGTAGAACTTACCACATATGCTTGGAAAGTTTTAAAGAAGAGACGGCATGTATGAAATTGATTTCTTGGTAAAAAAAAAAAAACCACAAATATCGGGGTAAGAGATGATTCACTCCCAGGATGCCAGCACAGACTCTATGTCACTTGCAGAGAGACAACACTAAACGAATTTAAGTGGAAAGCGCAATTAAACAAATTGTTAAGTAATGGGGTTCAAAGCACAATGAAGTATTAATGAGGGACTATACCTCTTGAAAGTCATGTGGTACGCTATAGGTAACAGGGTTCAGGTTTGTGCCATTGCCGAAATGAAGTGCAGGTGTATACTGCACCATCAATCATGAGACATTTCAGTTGATTATCTGAAATGTACCGAGTAGATGAATTAATATCCAACAAACGCTGGTTAAAAAAGGTTAAACATGTCTATATCAGTCCAAATGGGACTGTGTGTATAAAGAAACTATATGAAGATAATAGTAATAAAGTCTTACCCCAGGGGTGGAATGGAGGGATGGTAGCGGATTGGGCTCTCTGGGGAAGGCGATTCAAACGCCTCACTTCCCAGTAAGCTTAGGCTCCTGACAGGGATTGAACTGGCAGAGGGGGCTGCCTTTTGAAGTGTGCTCTCCAACCCGGCGGCGTCTGACGTCACCGCCGGGTCGCGGGCGCTTAAACGGCCATACTGTGCGCCTGAGGTACTGTGGTGCATGGTGCGCATGCGTCGGCGGCGAACCATGCCGCCGACGCATGACGTCAGACGTCACGCCGCTGGACGGCGGCATGACGGCGGCCATTTTGGGAAATCCTGTTTGCCCTCTCCTCGCTATGTGAGAGGGTAGGACACGGGATACCCAAAGGGGGAGGAGGAACAAAGCGGAAGGCGTGCATCCCCGCTCTGACCTGCCCACCCAACCGGGAAGGAAAAGGACCCGATTAATGGACGGAGAAACCAAGGCGCCGTAGCAGGCCAAAAGGATGGGGTAGCTGAGGGGGAGCAAAGGAAGGGGTCTATCCCATTGCAACCCGACAGGGACCCCAGGGCGCCCGTACAAGTGACTTCAGATACTGGCTGGACATCTTGTGGGGAGCATCTCGTAATCTGTTTTAAATATAGAGCATTGAACTGCTGAAAGATAAACAAATATACATGATTAAGCCAAGTTTCATTTGTGTGGCAAGTGAGCCCATCCCATTCCATAATCTGAAATGCTTTAAAATACAAGGAGATTATTTATTATGCATAACATACATAAATATATATCATATCATATAAAATGACATTTGATTTTTGTCCAATATTGAATAGTTAGACAAGAAAAATAGAAAGAAATGGGGAAAAAAGAAAGGGGAGAGAAAATAGATTGATTGTGTTGCTGTCGTAATCTAAAGCTGTATTATTTCAAAGAAAGGACTTATAGCTGAGGGCATCGTTTAAGCCAGGGGGGGCGGTGGCCTTAAGGTCAAATATCCAACGAGCCTCGCGTTGGAGTAAAGTACGATCATAGTTGCCACCCCTTTCCCCTGGGGGAACATGCTCAAGTGCGAAAAAATGCATTTTTTTGTCATCATGGGCATGAAAGAGTCCCATGTGACGGCTGATTGGGGTCTCCATTTTCTTTCCCCGTACAAGGGTTACATGATCCCTTATGCGATGGAAAAATGGTCGTTTTGTTTTCCCAATATAGAAGGCTGTGCATTCACATAGCATAATATAAACTATACCGATTGATTGGCAATTGGCCAGAAATTTTGGTTTGTAAACTCTGTTGTTAGGTAACGTAATTTGTTTAGATGCATATATATAACGACAGAAATTGCATTTATGACAAGGCTTACTTCCCACATTTCTACTCAAATTGGGACAGCCTTCTTGAGTAGGGATGTAATGACTGCGTACAAGAGTGTCTCTAAGGGACTGAGATCTCCTGTAGGTCATTTTTGGGTGATCACCCACATGTTTTGATATCAAGGGGTCAGCCTTGAGTAAATACCAATATTTGTCAAAGATTTTTCGCACCTGAGCATGATGTCCAGAGAAACGGGTGATGATTCTGATGCCAGGGTCATTGGTCAATGCTTTAGTTCCATGAATAAGATTAGGCAATATCTCCGTGTTAGACGAAACTGCAGCCAAGACTCCCACTTTAAAGTGGAAGCCAAAAAACTGCAGCAGCGTTTACAACATCGGGGCTATGGCTCAACATGTTTAAAAAAGTCATATTTGAAAGCCAAGCAACAAAATCGTTCTAATCTTATTCATGGAACTAAAGCATTGACCAATGACCCTGGCATCAGAATCATCACCCGTTTCTCTGGACATCATGCTCAGGTGCGAAAAATCTTTGACAAATATTGGTATTTACTCAAGGCTGACCCCTTGATATCAAAACATGTGGGTGATCACCCAAAAATTACCTACAGGAGATCTCAGTCCCTTAGAGACACTCTTGTACGCAGTCATTACATCCCTACTCAAGAAGGCTGTCCCAATTTGAGTAGAAATGTGGGAAGTAAGCCTTGTCATAAATGCAATTTCTGTCGTTATATATATGCATCTAAACAAATTACGTTACCTAACAACAGAGTTTACAAACCAAAATTTCTGGCCAATTGCCAATCAATCGGTATAGTTTATATTATGCTATGTGAATGCACAGCCTTCTATATTGGGAAAACAAAACGACCATTTTTCCATCGCATAAGGGATCATGTAACCCTTGTACGGGGAAAGAAAATGGAGACCCCAATCAGCCGTCACATGGGACTCTTTCATGCCCATGATGACAAAAAAATGCATTTTTTCGCACTTGAGCATGTTCCCCCAGGGGAAAGGGGTGGCAACTATGACCGTACTTTACTCCAACGCGAGGCTCGTTGGATATTTGACCTTAAGGCCACCGCCCCCCCTGGCTTAAACGATGCCCTCAGCTATAAGTCCTTTCTTTGAAATAATACAGCTTTAGATTACGACAGCAACACAATCAATCTATTTTCTCTCCCCTTTCTTTTTTCCCCATTTCTTTCTATTTTTCTTGTCTAACTATTCAATATTGGACAAAAATCAAATGTCATTTTATATGATATGATATATATTTATGTATGTTATGCATAATAAATAATCTCCTTGTATTTTAAAGCATTTCAGATTATGGAATGGGATGGGCTCACTTGCCACACAAATGAAACTTGGCTTAATCATGTATATTTGTTTATCTTTCAGCAGTTCAATGCTCTATATTTAAAACAGATTACGAGATGCTCCCCACAAGATGTCCAGCCAGTATCTGAAGTCACTTGTACGGGCGCCCTGGGGTCCCTGTCGGGTTGCAATGGGATAGACCCCTTCCTTTGCTCCCCCTCAGCTACCCCATCCTTTTGGCCTGCTACGGCGCCTTGGTTTCTCCGTCCATTAATCGGGTCCTTTTCCTTCCCGGTTGGGTGGGCAGGTCAGAGCGGGGATGCACGCCTTCCGCTTTGTTCCTCCTCCCCCTTTGGGTATCCCGTGTCCTACCCTCTCACATAGCGAGGAGAGGGCAAACAGGATTTCCCAAAATGGCCGCCGTCATGCCGCCGTCCAGCGGCGTGACGTCTGACGTCATGCGTCGGCGGCATGGTTCGCCGCCGACGCATGCGCACCATGCACCACAGTACCTCAGGCGCACAGTATGGCCGTTTAAGCGCCCGCGACCCGGCGGTGACGTCAGACGCCGCCGGGTTGGAGAGCACACTTCAAAAGGCAGCCCCCTCTGCCAGTTCAATCCCTGTCAGGAGCCTAAGCTTACTGGGAAGTGAGGCGTTTGAATCGCCTTCCCCAGAGAGCCCAATCCGCTACCATCCCTCCATTCCACCCCTGGGGTAAGACTTTATTACTATTATCTTCATATAGTTTCTTTATACACACAGTCCCATTTGGACTGATATAGACATTTTTAACCTTTTTTAACCAGCGTTTGTTGGATATTAATTCATCTACTCGGTACATTTCAGATAATCAACTGAAATGTCTCATGATTGATGGTGCAGTATACACCTGCACTTCATTTCGGCAATGGCACAAACCTGAACCCTGTTACCTATAGCGTACCACATGACTTTCAAGAGGTATAGTCCCTCATTAATACTTCATTGTGCTTTGAACCCCATTACTTAACAATTTGTTTAATTGCGCTTTCCACTTAAATTCGTTTAGTGTTGTCTCTCTGCAAGTGACATAGAGTCTGTGCTGGCATCCTGGGAGTGAATCATCTCTTACCCCGATATTTGTGGTTTTTTTTTTACCAAGAAATCAATTTCATACATGCCGTCTCTTCTTTAAAACTTTCCAAGCATATGTGGTAAGTTCTACCCTATTCCATATTTCCATATATGTACTTGCTTTCTATGCCCCATACTTTTCAGAATGTTATGTAACTCTATAGTCTGTAAAAAATTGCTCCTATCCCCAGATGTATATTTTAGAGCCGATTCATATATATACGATGTTTAAATATGCACACTTTGTTTGTGGCAAAACTGTTCAAAAGGATGCATGTTCATGCAACTCTGTTATTTCAGCATACCCTTGAGCTTAACCTATCAATCTCCTGAAGAAACTCCATTGAGTGAAACATGTCGAGTATGGTGAAGCTCTACGTAACTTTTCGCCTGTTATAACACATATGTCTGTAATATATGGATGTATTATTTGTGTCCTTTTCTATATTTCTATCCGTCTTTGGAAAATAAAAATTGTTTTTTTATATACATCTCTACGATTACTGTGTACCTAATTCTAACCCAGATACCTTAACAAAAAATCCCAGAGGCATGTGGCCTCTTTTATCCCCCTTAAATACATGTTTGAAGAATTTGACTGTTTTCTCTCCCTCATTAAGAATTAAGCTTCATGATGTCAGTCCCACATTAACCTGAGACCTAAACAACTGGAAGATCCTAACACTCAGCATCAGAGGGCTTTTGCTAATGAAGCTTTTTTTTTTTTTTTTTCAAAATCTTCTAGGGAGGGTATTGCTCTATAAATGAAGCCTGCTATCATTTCTCATCTACTGTCTACTAATGTCCAAACTCTCCAAAGATCTAATTACTTGAACATCACACCAAATTGACTGGAGCCATCATAAATAAACACAATTACATGTTTTCATTTTCAGATATAACAATCAGATTTGACTTTTACACAAATTAAATATTTATACAAATACATTGTAGTTATAGTAGAATTTTTAAGCTGCCAATAAACAACACTTACGTTTAAAATATGTTTTGTTTATTCCATACAAACATGGTGAAATCACATAAGAAGGGTAAATAAAATGGTTCAATACTGCATGATTTTAATCATACAGTATCTCACAAAAGTGAGTACACCCCTTACATTTTTGTAAATATTTTATTATATCTTTTTAAGTGACAACGCTGAAAAAATTACACTTTGCTACAATGTAAAGTAGTGAGTGTACAGCTTTTATAACAGTGTAAATTTGCTGTCCCCTCAAAATAACTCAACACACAGCCATTCATGTCTAAACCTCTGGCAACAAAAGTGAGTACACCCCTAAGTGAAAATGTCCAAATTGGGCCAAAAGTGTCAAAAATTTGTGTGGCCAACATTATTTTCCAGCACTGCCTTAACCCACTTGGGAATGGAGTTCCCCAGAGCTTCATAGGTTGCCACTGGAGTCCTCTTCCACTACTCCATGGCGACATCACACAGCTGGTAGATGTTAGAGACCTTGCGCTCCTACACCTTCCATTTGAGGATGCCCCACAGATGCTCAATAGGGTTTAGATTTGGGGACATGCTTGGCCAGTCCATCACCTTTACCCTAAGCTTCTTTAGCAAGGAAGTGGCCATCTTGGAGGGGTGTTTGTGGTCGTTTTTATGTTGGAATACTGCCCTGCGGTTCAGTCTCCGAAGGGAGGGGATCATGCTTGGCTTTAGTATGTCACAGTACATGTTGGCATTCATGATTCACTCAATGAACTGTAGAGCTGGCAGCACTCTTGCAACCCCAGACCATGACACTTCCACCACTGTGCTTGACTGTAGGCAAGACACATTTGTCTTTGTACTCCCCACCTGTTTGCCGCCACACACGCTTGACACCATCTGAACCAAATAAGTTTATCTTGGTCTCCACCGTAATCAGGGGCTAATTTTAGCTCTGATCGCTGTATACATTTTCCTTTGTATAACTAGATCTAGAAAACCAAAATTTGACTGAGCGTGTCAATGTTCTACCTGCCTAACTATCTTAATACAGCCAGAGTTGGACACAAAAATTAAACATATCTTGTGGTTTTACTTTGTAAAAAGTTCTCTTATTTAAATTGACTTTTCATGTTTAATTTTTTTTTTTGGGGCTGACAAAAAGGAAAGAAGGAAAGATTCTTGCCAGAATCCACTGCGTGTATCAAAGGGTGCTGACAATGGCTTCTGTATAATGGTACAATAAATGTAATATTTGCAGGCATTTGAAAATATTAGCAGGTATTTATTAAAGTGGTTGTAAAAGCTAAATGTTTATTACCTTAATGCATTCTCTTCATTAAGGAAAAAAAACTTTTATGTTCAGCTTCTAAGAGCCCTCCCCAAATACTTTCCTTAGCCCATTGTACTGTAGATCCAACGCTGCGCCTGAGAACAGCAGAACTGCTCTCTCCTCTCAGAGGACTCAGTGAGAGCAATGGGAGCCATTGGCTCCTGTTGCTGTGAATCAAATCCTGTGACAAGGGAGCAGGGGGTGGGGCCGAGCCACGCTGTGTGTGTCAGCCTGCATGTCTGCCTTCAGGGCAAGTGCTTGCTGTAGGGGCAGATACAGAAGAGAAGGAGGCAAGAACACCAGGGAGGGACCCTGGAAGTGGAAGTTCAGGGGCCACTCTGTGCAAAACCATTTCACAAAGCAGGTAATTCTAACTTATTTTTTATAAAAAAAGAAAAAAAAACAAGCCTTTACAAGCTATTTAATACATTCACTGTAATGATATTGTTGTTTTGTATAGTGTTGCGTGCAAATCAAACAATTATTCTTAGATTTGTGCTAAATGTAATTTACAGAAAAACCTGCAATTGTGAAACAAAAAACGAAAAATAAAATGTTTGTTTAATCACACTGAGATAATTCTAATTCGTTTTCATTATGTAATATTCTATGAAAATTGATATCATTGCTGTTTGGACACAAACTGAAGTGCGACACAGAGGGCGCATAGGCCTAGCACAATATCCTCAATACATGTTTTTATTTAACCACTTCAGCCCCGGAAGATTTGGCTGCTGAATGACCAGGCCATTTTTTGCGATTTGGCACTGCGTTGCTTTAACTGACAATTACGCGGTCGTGCGACGTTGCACCCAAACAAAATTGACGTCCTTTTTTTCCCCACAAATAGAGCTTTCTTTTGGTGGCATTTGATCGCGCTAGTGTGTACAGTGAAGTGAAATCCTACATCTATCTCGATGCAACAAAAACAAATTGTGTTAAAACTAGGGTTGAGGGAACCCAAACTGTAAATTTTGGGTTCGTACCAGACTTTTGGGTTTTTGGAACCCGGACCCAAACCCGAACAATTTACTGTATGTTCGGGTTCGAGTTCGGTGTTCGGCAATGTAATGGCGCATTTAAAAAATCTGCAGGGCATTAAATCAACATTTGTTTAACTCGTGTGCCCTTAGAAGCCAGCCCTGCCTACTAATGGCATGGCTGTGATTGGCCAGTGCAGCATGTGACCCAGCCTCTATATAAGCTAGAGGCACATAGCACAGCACGTCACTCTGCTTTAGATAGTGTAGGGAAAGGTTGCGGCTGCTGCTTTGAGGGAGAGAATTAGATAGGAGTCCTGATTCAGAAATCAAATTACTCAGCGATCTACCTTGATTTTGTTGTGTGGATGGAGTGCACAATCTTTTTACCCTGCCCTGAGCCCAGTGCCAGAGAAAAGATAACTTTTATCCATCTGTTAGTTAGGTTGGCGTCGGTGGGCATTTTATGCAAGCTCAGTGCACCAGCACTGCATATGTTACTGTGAGATACACCCTTTAGATACTGTTTGTCTATTCTGCTATTCTAAAAACACCTATTTAGGGCAAAAAATTATATTTTGCAGTGTTTCCTGCATATCTGTACGTGTGAGATACACACTTTAGATACTGTTCTTCTATTCTGCTATTCAAAAAAAAAATTTAGGGCAAAAATAAATGTTTTGCTGCATTTTCTGCATATCTGTATGTGTGAGATACACCCTTTAGATACCGTTGCTCTATTCTGCTATTCTAAAAACACACATTTAGGGCAAAAAACATTTTTTAGCAGTGTTTCCTGCATATCTGTACGTGTGAAATATACCCTTTAGAAAATGTTGTTCTATTCTGCCATTCAAAAAACACCCATTTAGGGCAAGATCCTAAATTTGAGAAATATGAGGAGAACGTCAAATAAAGGGACGTGGGCGCGGTTGTGGTGCTGCTGGTGGAGCTCCTGTTGCAGGGAGAGGACGTGGTTGCCAGCTACACGCACAAGTGAAACACCTTCCTCAGGTGTGAGTAGGCGACAGAGCCTGCATCGGTATTTGGTCGGGCCTAATGCGGCTAATGCGAATGTTGAGGCCAGAACAAGTACAGGCGATAGTAGACTGGGTTGCTGACAGTGCCTCCAGTTCCTTCACATTGTCTCCCACCCAGTCTCCTGCTGAAAGATCAGAGTTGGCACCTGCAGCCGATGTCCATCAGTCTTTCACCTCACCACCTTGCAAATCAGCCAAGCAGTCTGAGCCCCAAATCATGCAGCAGTCTCTTCTGCTTTTTGATGACTCTGTTAGCAGCGTTTCCCAGGGCCATCCACCTAGCCCTGCCCCTGTTCCAACCTAAAGTGGAACTTCCGCTCATCGGAACCCCCCCCCCTCCGGTGTCACATTTGGCATCTTTCAGGGGGGTGCAGATACCTGTCTAAGACAGGTATTTCCACCCACTTCCGGGCATAGACTCCCATGGGAGTCTTCGCCTCTTCCTGTCCCACTGCGCTGTCTGCTGGCACACACACGGGTCCCAGAGACAGCGTGGAGCATTCCTATTGCATTGTGCGACTCGCACATGCGCAGTAGGGAGCCGCAAGGCTTCATTTCCTGATTCCCATACCCAAGATGGTGGCGGAAGCATCCAAGGACCAATAGTGCAGACATTGCTGGACCCTGTGACAGGTGAGTGTCCTTATTTTAAAAGCCAGCAGCTGCATTATTTGTAGCTGCTGACTTTTAAAAAAACATTTTTGCCGGAGGTAGCAGTCCACACAAATGTGAAAGGGGAAAAAAGGGGGGGGGGGACTCTTCTTATTAAGGTGACACCATACCAATGGGGACAGAAAAACAACTTGTCTGTAGTCACTCTCAGCAGTACTTTGCAGGTAAGTAAATAAACACTCTTACCAACTGGGGTGGACACACATGTCATACGACAGTGAGTCAGAAAGGCTTGTAATCCTATAAAAGCTGAAGCTGGTGCTGTACCCAGGAGATGGTTGGTTCGATCCGGTGTGGGATCCCTGACTCTCGATTCCAAAGCTCCACAAACAGTTTACGCAGCAAGATGATATCCCCACAAAACAGCTCCTCATGGATCCTGAAAAAACATGTGGACAGAAAACGGGAAGGAAAAAAGGCTCCAGTGAAAGTCAAACCAGGAGGTTTATTGAAATATGTCATATGTAACAAATGGACAACAAATTCTCCTGCGCTCTGGTGTCTAGTCTCTTGGTTCATGAACAAATATATATGTATAATTCCTCAAGGCAATGTCCAAAATCTTGCAGCCCTCCTCTGAACAATGGGTGTTCATAACACTAAGAAACATTTGGAAGTCAATAGAATCCCAAGGGGGTTGAGGATCACTAAAATCTGTAGCTTTTTAGATGATGATATTAGAGAAGAATGGACTAAAGAAATGAGGTCATTCAATAAATCCTGGTTAAATTTGATCATTAGCCAAAGGGAGAGGAATCTAGAACACATAAAGCAAGATATAGTTGGCATTCAGGAGCAGCTATCAGAATTCACAGATCTTGAATCCTTCGCTGTATGGGATCTGAGGATCAATGAACAGACTATGGAATTTGAAGCTGACCTGATAGTCAAAAAATCCGGCAAATTTGAGAGAGACAGGCATGATTATATGATGGGATGTGAATTTCACTGGAAAAAGGACAAAATGGGATCCAAGGGGATAGGGGGCGATATAGAGCAGTCCGATCATCCAGTAGATACTGCCCTTAGTGGCAATAGTAGAATGGAGAGTATTATAGATGAGAATATAGGCCCAAATAGCAATAGATATAGAAATAAGAATAAGAATAATTATCGGAAGAAGAACAATAGGAATAGAAATAGAAATAGAAATAAAGATAAAGATAGAAATATAAACAGAGATTATATCTATAATAAAAATTGGGGAGACAGTTATGCCAACAATAGGAGGACTAAGGATACATTGCTCTATGGTCCACCTAGAGGTAATGTACATGATGACTTCCCACCCCTCCCTCAGTACGAGAAAGTTCATTGGTGCATCTTGGCCCAAGGGTCCTCGATGGAAAAATAAATGAAAAAGGAAATGAAGGGGTACAGAAAACTTTGGACTACACCAGGCAGGACAGAGGAGACTGCATCAATCCAGCACCACAGGAGGAAGAAGAAGGGGTGCAGGAATTGGTCACGGATCCATCTTTGCGAATACGCCAGATTAGAGAGGAGACAGAGAAAGAATCGGCACTCCCACAAAGTTCAAGAACGAATGTAACTTTGGGAGGGGGGTGTAAAGTTAGAGATACTAAAGGACCACAACCAAAAGTAGATGAGTCTTTTTTTGTGGATGGAGCTGCGGGGAAGACGAAACCCGCAGCGCAGAGAAACAGTACATCACGAATGGCCTCACCTCCCAATACCAGGAGACAATTACAGCAAAAGCTACGAGGAGAGGTCGCAGGGGAGGGCGGCGAATTTCAAAAGATTACAAAGTAGAAGAAGGCCACTCCACAATAAGAATATTTAACTTATCAAAATGTGAATTCTCAGAACCCGAGTTAAAGTTGCTTAGAAGAGGGCTTAATTATGCCCCAGAGAGTCCACCCAACCTGTTTGAGTTGTTTATAGATTTAAACAAGTTTATACGGAACTTGACACTTAAACGTCACTTCAAACTAAAGGAAATCAATGGTTTGGTGGACAAAAAGGCTGAGACAACTGTTCCCCCCTCCCCTGGAGACTTCGATGATGAAGGAATATTAGAAATCTTGAAAGAACTATATGCCGAAGGGGGTAGGGATCCTATGGAGGAGATTCCTCCTTGGAGCTGTGAGGATAGGATCATCAGCACTAATTTTAGACCAAAATCAGGATTCTATCCTCACTGGAACAAGGGCAACTGTATCCCAGCATTTTATGAGGTAGTGATGGGAGAATTTAGGAAAGTATGTGAGAACCAGACTCGTAAGTTCAACAAAGGACATGAGGCAGATCTGGATGGTCCGCTTAATAGCCTGAAGAAAAACTCTGAGATAATCATAAGGAAAGCTGATAAGGGCAGAGGTCTGGTTATACAGGATAAGGACCAATATGTGGACGAAGCATCAAGACTCATTGGAGACAAAAGCACCTATGAGAAACTGACTTGGGACCCCACGGCCCTCTATGGTACTGAGCTTAAAATACTTGTAGATAAAGCACCTGCCAACAAAGTTATTACCAAGAACGAGTATTATTTCTTGCTTCCTAAACATCCTGTAGTACCCCATTTCTACCATATTCCGAAGATCCACAAGAATATGGAGAAACCCCCGGGTAGACCGATCATAGCTGGAATTGATAGCCTCACTAGTAACTTGGGATGTTACATAGACTATTTCCTTCAAGGACTTGTCACGAACCTACCATCCTATATTAAAGACTCAGGCCACGCCTTGGAGATCCTTAGTACATACACATGGGAGAGAGGCTACAGATGGCTCTCTTTGGATGTGGCATCTCTGTACACTGCCATACAGCATGAATTTGGGTTAAGAGCAGTGGAGTATTATCTGGCCGACACACGTCAGTACAACCCGACACAAGCCCAGTTTCTATATGACTGTATCGAATTCACGTTAACGCATAACTACTTCACCTTTATGGATGGATTCTATAGGCAGGTTAAGGGCACAGCAATGGGGGCTAGATTTGCCCCTAGCTATGCAAATCTGTTCATGGGCTATTGGGAACAAAACTATATTTGGGCTAATAACCCGTTTGGTGGGAATTTAATCTTGTACTCAAGGTACATTGATGATATTCTCATCATTTGGGGTGGAACTGATGAGGATCTGGAAGGCTTCTTAAAACATTGCGCAGAGAATCCTTTTGGTATTTCTTTTACACATGTGGTGGACGACTTTTCCTTGGTCTTTTTAGACCTGGAATTACGGTCAGACGATGAAGGGAAAATTTACTCAAAAACCCACTTTAAACCAAGTGCCGGGAATTCTTATCTTCATGCCCGCAGCCATCATCACCTGCAATGGATCCGTAATGTCCCCTTCGGCCAATTCTGTAGACTGAAGCGCACCTCTACCCTCAAACAGGATTATGAAGAACAAAGTGTAGTCCTCAGAAACAAATTTAAAGAGAAGGGGTTTACAGACGAACATTTAGAAGAAGCTTTACAGAAGTATCTCGTGCAATATGATAACACTGAGATGGAGGAAATGAATGAATGAATGAATGAATGAATGACTTGTATAGCGCAACCTATGCGAACTGAATCGCCTCAGGGCGCTTTTGAAATAAGAAAGGTGGTACCCCAGGGGGATGAGCTTTTACAGGTTCGGTTTTGCACTAGGTTTAATAACAAAGCCAGTGCAATACAGAAAATTGTTAAAAAGAATTGGAAGATTTTGGAGTCAGACCCAATTCTGAAGACGCATCTCCCTCAGCGCCCGAATATAATTTTCAGGAGACCAAAAGATCTCAAGAGTTTTATTGCCCCAAGCAGGATAAAGAAAACTAGAAATAAAGGTCCCAACAATCCTTGGATGACGCTATTCGACCAAAAAGGGAATTATAGATGTGGGGTCACTAACTGTGGGAACTGCCTGTACATGCACCACAGAAAGAAAGAACTAATAGGTGCTGATGGCAAATTACACAAGATCAAACAGTTTATCAACTGTGGGACCCCATATGTCATATATGGGCTCTTGTGCCCTTGTGGCCACCTCTATATTGGTCGTACGTCAAGACAGATGAGAACAAGGATGAATGAGCATAGGAGCAATATCTTGATGAAAAAAGACAAGTACTCCGTACCCAGGCACTTTAAAGAGGCTCATGGTAGTAGCATAGAAGGTCTTAGAGTTTTTGGCATTGAGGCTATGCCGAATGAACTAGATAACGGAAAAAAGTACCAGCTTTTATGCAAAAGGGAAGCTTATTGGATCTTTACCTTGGATACCATGGCTCCCAAGGGCCTAAACGAAGAAATAGAACTACATAATCTGGTTTGAGATTTGCAGTTGGGGCAGAGGGACAGTTAGGTCTGGGGTCAGTACATTGAATATAGAGTCGTATTTTTCGTATACTGTTTGTAGACCTACATACCGATTTCTGCAGTAATAGGGACTATTAAGCATCTTGAGCACAAGTCCATGCTAGTATAGCACCGCAGCCATAGTCTTCCAAATAGGGGTGAGTCAAAGGGCAGCTAGGGATTCATTTAGATTTCTGCAGCACTAGTAAGTCTCACATGGGGACTGTTTTGGAGTGGGTTAAATGGTCTTGTCATTGATGTAGAGGTCGAGGTAGAGGTCCTAAGAGGTTATATGGAAGTGTGCACCGCATTTTGATGTATACTGTCATGTGCATTTATCCATCTAAGTAAGGTTCGGTGTTTAACACATCTAGTCCTGTAGGAGTGAGAGTGTGCTGAGGCTTTTAAATTTTAAAAAAATTATAAATTGTAAAGGAATTTTTTATACATATGCATACAGTTTGCCACATATTTGGTTTTTAATATTTATTTATTATCAAACAGTAATACAATAAAACATAATATAACATGATTTTATCTATGTATCTATCAAATTTATTGATTTGGTGATTTTTAACTATAACTGGTTTTACATCTATATTTGCACATCCACTCTCTACAGGTGATGATCCGAACACTGAACCTGAATGCTCGTATATGTATCAATATGCCAACTGCATGTGGGTATTCTTCTATGGTTTATAGTCATTGCCAGTGGCACTATTGTGTATTGTATATTATTATGCACACCTTTTTAGATAATACGGTGGGGCACCTTCTATATCCCCCCCTGTTTCTTTAGATCTATATTAATTCCCCCTTGCATGGTTTCGTTCCAGCAATACACTGTATGGGTTTCTCTTCCCCCCCCTGATCTGCTGTTTCCCTTGTGGTGATCAGCTGGGCCAGGGTGCAGGAGCTCCCCCTGTAGTGGCCTGGGGATGTCGGCGGATGCTTGGGTGGAGAGTGTTTACATTGATGCCCCCCGCACAAAGCCGCAATGTATGTGCGCGCATGCGCGGTAATAGCCAGTAGAGTTGAGGTGCGCGGGCACAGTAGAGGCACATATAGCTCTACTGGGCTCCTGGCCGCTGCATGAGCGAGGCTTGGGCGGACCGGAAGTCGCGGGTGGAGCGCAAACACACCCGCGCTTCCGGGATTTGGTTTATCATTATTCTTAGAGCCAGTCTGGGAACGAGGCGTGGTTCACCGGAAGTTGCGGGTGGAGCGCAAATACACCCGCACTTCCGGTTCAGGAGTCGCCAGCCATTCAGCCAATGAAGGGAACCACAGGACGAATGGGGAACACGCCGGCCAAGGACCTGGGTAGGATAAACAGATCCTTTATGTCTTGAGAAGCCATGGGGGTTTGGGGATGCCACTGGATGATCATCTGGATATTGTGATAGATTATAGAGGTTCCTTTCATATTAATGTAAGTTTGAATGGGAGATGGGAGTGCCTATGAGGAGGAGGGGCTAAGTGCCCAACCACGCCTATCTGTACACCCTCCCTACAAAAGGAGAGTAGATGGGGGGAGACAAGACCATTGCCCGCTTGTAGGCTCTGAGGAAAGGGGTACTCCCCTGAAACACGTCAGCCATTCACTAGAGGAACCATCAGATCCTCCCGGTAACCAAGAATCGAGGTTGGAAGTTCATAGCAGTGGACGTGTTCATCTATCCATGTTTTTGCCTGTACCGTGTACTCGTTTGTGAGTAGTAACTTTGCTGTTTTTATCCATTTTAATAAAGCCTTTTTAGTGGTAATGCACAAAGGTCGGTGCGCCTATATGTAACAAATGACAAGATAAAATTGATCACAAAGTTAAAAAATAACGTATAAAAGCAATGTAGGGTGCAGTAAATGCTAGCCTCCAGCCCCCCAATATTTAATCTCCGAATCAGGGAAAGTCCGGAGAGCCTCTGCCATTGGCTCTATTGCTATAGCAAAGAGGGCCGGAGTGAGAGGGTAGCCCTGCCTCGCTCCTCTATATAACTAAAAAAAAGTTGACAGCCTTCCTCCCAGCTTAAACGCTGACATAGTTTTATTATATACTGTTTGTATCTAATTAATAAACACTAATGGAAATCCCATCCAAAGTATTTCCCATAAAAAGGGCCATTCGATAGTATCGAAGGCCTTCTCTATATCCAAAGAGGCCACCGTTCTGGATCCCTCATTAGCATTAGTATGTAACCTAAATAATTTAATATCCGTCGTCTTCTGAGGCATAAATCCCATCAGATCTGAATCTATAATGTTTTTTTTAACAAAGGTTGTATTCTCAATGTTAATATTTTAGTCAGTATTTTAATGTCTATATTCAATAATGCTATTGGCCTGTATGAAGCGCATCATTTTGGATCCTTCATTTATTTATGTATAAGGGGTATGTGTGTCTGTCTCATTGAATCTGGAAGTATATATGGTAGAACAGTTTTTCCTCTTATGGGATTTTAAAAAAGGCAGGAGTCTTCAGAAAAAAACAAAAAGTTAAAACAGAGAAGTAATACAATTGGATGCAAGCTTGGTAAAGGGTAACATACACAATCAAAAGACAAAATAAGTGGAAATATGATACAGAATAATGACCACGCAGCACTGTTAGGTCCTAAGCAATAAGCTAAGGCACTAGGCGGCCCGACGCGTTTCAAGGCTTTTTTAAAGGATAACACCTCTTCTTCAGGGACTTGTAGTGTGATCACTTCTTATCTGTAGATGTTATAAAGACATACAGTAAGCAAACAATAATCACAATTAGTAACCATGGTTGTATACATATAGTGTCAACTAACGTCCATAATTTGCGTTATATATATAAATTCTGACCATATATGGTTGTAGGTCACCATCCAAAAAGCATCCAACGTGTACAAATTGGGAGTAGGGGGTAACGTGTGTTTCCAGGGGCCAGATCCGTATGCTGGTGTGGGGCGCCATGGGTCACCAAGATGCCGGAGAGAATTGGGCAGACACAAAGGACGTATCCCAGCCACATATAGAACACCCACTTCATTATATGAATAATAATCCTAACAAAAAGAAACCGTAATGGTAATGGATGAAAGAGTATGACTTATTGATGCCAATAATTATATATATAGAAAAAAAAGGGGGAACGGAATATTAGTATGGTTGATAAGATGATGGGAAACACTGCACGTATATATATATATATATATATATATAATATTGCATAATGCAGTGCCGCTTGCTGCATAGCCTACCTGTTGTAACATAAGGAGGAAGATTTGGTAAGTATAGATCCAATCTACTCCAACCAACACAGATGAAATATGGGGTGAATAGCCATGAACAGTACCAGAAACAAGCTCAGCAGATGGTTATGTCCTGGTCGGGATTATATAAGGGCAAAAAATGAAATAAATACATATATTTTATATATGGTATATAGTATTGACTAATGTATCAAAAAGTCAATATTTTTTTTCAAATATGTTTGCAGCCAGAGGGAACACAGCAAACGTGGGTAAACTTGCACATGAAGAGGATTCCCATATTTGCTATGGAGGACATGAATATATCCACACATTATTAGTTCCAAAAGCAAGCAGCAGGTCAAAAAATCTTCCATACAAAAAGGGAATCCTATCCATTTACCTGATATGTACCTGATATTGGTCATACAGCAGCGCAATCAGTCCAATGCGTGGAACAGCATAGGGCTGAATGCGCTGCCGCCGATATATATAGTCATATGTGTTTATTATGATCTAATACAGCTGGTGATAGTGGGCTGGTCAAACTGGGTGAGGTGGGAGGAAACGCCCCCCGAGCCTCTGGCGCGCAGGCCCGCCCACACATCCATCCATCAGATGTAGTTACACACATTGCCGGCGTCATGACGTCATGTGCACGGCGTGGGGTGGAGACAGAGGGAGAGGTGACTGGCGTCCGCGTAAGTGCCTCGCAGCGCAAACCGGTCACCACGGCAACGGAGGAAAACAAATCCTCCGGCCGTGTGTATTGGGCGGCCATGGAAGACTCATCTCGTGAGATGACACCATGGCCCCCATGCACCGAGTGAACCACCCAATACGCCAGCATCACAGGAACATCCCCACAGCGCCACCACTGAGCAAAGGAACGGAACTGCCTGGAAAAACACACACTTGAAACATTACATACAGAGCAGAAAATGCACATAAAATAGGGAAAAGAGGGGAAAACAGGGAAGGGGAACAAATTAGATGGAATAATAAAAGGATATTCCATTACTTGCACAGAATGTAATGATATAATGAATTCTTGGAAAAGCAAAACATTTAAACGGTCTCCAAAAATACAAATCGCATCAGACTAAACCTGTAATTAAATATCCAATTATTTGCACGCAATCTATCAGGAATATCAAAAATGAACATTATGGTTAGACAGATCATGATGATCTGTGGGGAAATCACGAATAACCACAAGGGGCACATATCCACAGGTGCAATAAAATCAATGATAGCCGAAAGGCATAAATGTATTCAAAATACTATTCCCATTATGAAGTTGGAATCAGACTGTAGCTAGAATAAGCTCACAGAGGTCAAGAAATTTGTGATATGCTGGCCTCCATGAGATCCCACTCTGACCCCCCCGGAGGTGTACCCCTCCAAAAAGGGTCAGAATGAGATAGCATCATTGAGGCCTGGTGGTTTGCTCATGCAAGGATTTTATTCCAGTCGCCTCCACGCAGCCCATAATGAACCCGATCCAAAATAATAAAATACACCTGTGGAAAGATGCCCGAATGGATTGCCGTGACATGTCTACCAAGGGGCAAGCCTGGATTACAGGATTTCTTTTGCTTACTGTATGTCTTTATAACATCTACAGATAAAAAGTGATCACACTACAAGTCCCTGAAGAAGAGGTGTTATCCTTTAAAAAGCCTCAAAACGCGTCGGGCCGCCTAGTGCCTTAGCTTATTACTTAGGACCTAATAGTGCTGTGTGGTCATTATTCTGTATCGTATTTCCACTTATTTTGTCTTTTGATTGTGTATGTTACCCTTTACCAAGCTTGCATCCAATTGTATTACTTCTCTGTTTTAACTTTTCCAATAAATATTATTTTTGATATAATTTTCTGAAGACTCCTGCCTTTTAAAATCCCATAAGAGGAAAAACTGGTCTACCATATATAGTCTACCAGGGATGTGGGCAGGCAGTCTGTATCCACTCAGTCTTTGGCAATACCCATATTTACATTGAATCTGGAAGAATCCCTTTTGATAACCCATTTGTGAATATTTCCGCTAATTTGGGGGCTAAAAAGTCCCCGTATTTTATATAAACTTCTACAGGGATTCTATCAGGGCCTGGGGCTTTTCCCCTTGGGAAAGTATGTATAGTCTTCAAAATCTCCTCACTTGTAATTGGGCTAACCAATGTCTCTCCCTCCCTATACAACAGCCACCCGAGGGCTATCTGGTCCAAAAGGTCTGACATCTCCCCCGGGCATAGGTCAGAGGGGAGGGAAGCGGTATATAAGGCACCATAATACCTCTTAAAAGTCTCCAAAACATCCTCAGGATTGACTACCATTTCTCCTTCTAGAGTCCTAATCTCTGGTATAGGCATAACCTGATGTACCTGTTGTGCCAACCTTGCCAAGAATCTCGCTCTTTTATCCTGTTGTTCAAAAATGTTTTGTCTATTTTTATATCTTCTAACCTAGTTATTTCCATCATATGCAAGTGTAAATCCCTTTGCACGGCTATCATTGTAACATAATGAATTATACTTGGATCCAGTCTATATTTTTCCTTCTGTAATTCTATCTGTGTTTGTAATACCTGTATATTAATCTTCTGTTTCTTATTATTGCCCTTGCCAAACCATATCTGAGGATGATGATCCAGCATTGTTTTGCCAAAATTGCACTAACATGATAATGATATTTTTCTGCTATTTCTGGGTACAACACCCACTGAGGAGCCAATTGCTACAGTGATGCATTTTTTAACTGATTCAACCCCGGAAGATTTTACCCCCTACCTGACCAGAGCATTTTTTGCAATTTGGCACTGCGTCTCTTTAACTTACAATTGCGCGGTTATGCAATATTGCACCCAAACAAAATTGACGTCCTTTTTTCCCCCACAAATAGAGATTTCTTTTGGTGGTATTTGATTACTGCTGCAGTTTTCTTTTGCGCTATAAACAAAAAAAGAGCATAAATTTTGAAAAAAAAGCAATATTTTTAACTTTTTACTTATCCCCCAATTATATATATATAAAAAATGTATTTTCCTCAGTTTAGGCCAATATGTATTCTTCTACATAATTTTACAAAAAAAAAAAAAAAAACGCAATGAGCGGATATTTATTGTTTTGCGCAAAAGTTATAGCGTCTACAAAATAGGAGATAGTTTTATGGCATTTTTATTATTACATTTTTTTTTACTAGTAATGGCGGCGATCTGTGATTTTTATCATGACTGCAACATTATGGCAGACACATCAGACACTTTTGACACTATTTTGGGGACCATTGTCATTTATACAGCGATCAGTGCTATAAAAAAATGCACTGATTACTTTGTAAATGGCACTGGCAAGGAAGGGGTTAAACACTAGGGGGCGATCAAGGGGTTAAGTGTGTCCTAGGGAGTGATTCCAACTGTGGGGGATGGACTTCAACTCACATGACAGCGATCACTGCTCCTGATGACAGGGAGCAGTGATCTCTGTCATGTCACAAGGCAGAATGGTGAAATGCCTTGTTTACATATGCATTTCCCCGTACTTTGGCTCCGTGACACGATCGCCGGAAGACCGGCGGACATCGAGTCTGCAGGTCCAGCGGGCACGGTTGCGCTGGCCCGCCAATTAAAGGGGACGTACAGGATTGCCCATTTGCCCACCGCTGCCATTGTGACGACGTATATCGGCATGCAGCAGTTGGCAAGTGGTTAAAGGGTTTACAAAAATAAAGGAGAGTGGTCCCAAAAGGCCACTTGGTAAATATGTAGCTTCCACAATATCTGTGGCCATTGTCGGATCTGCAAAAGCTAAATCTATACGGGAATATACCATACTCTTTTTTGTGGGTTTCTCCATCTCCAAATTTCTATTACGCCTGTTGCCTGTGCCCAATTATATAAATCAGCTAAATACTGCTTGGGAGGCTTTGGTCTATCTAAATCTGGGGATAGAATAGAATTACAGTCTCCGAAGAATAGTCATTTTGCTGGAAAATTTTGGATAATTTTCTCTAATATTGCATTTAGTATTTCAACGGAAGAAGGGGGAGGAATATAAATTGCTGCTATGACATGTCTGCTTGTGATCCTGTTCTAGTTTCTGGAGTTTGTCCAGTAGGCCAGATATTTGAGCATTTCTCAGTCTCTTGACCCTCGCCCCGTGCTTTATTAGCACTCCGCAGATCACCGCTTTGTGTGCTTCCCAGATGAGTCCCATGTCGCAGTCTGGGGTGATATTTGTATGGAAATACTGACCAAGTTCCTTTGTGACATCCGCTAGAGTCTCTGGGTCTTGAAGAAGGCTCTCATTAAGCCTCCATGTCTGTTTCTGTTTGGTCTGATAACCCGACAGTGTGTAATGCATCTCAACTGGTGCATGATCCGACCACGTGATGGAACCTATTGTTATATTTTTTACCGCCTGTAATTGGTGGTGTGGGATCAGGAAGTGGTCTATTCTTGAGTAAGCCTGATGTGTACGGGAGAAGAACGTATAATCCCGTTCGCCGGGGTGAAAGAGGCGCCAAGCGTTTACTAATCTTGCACTATGTAGGGCCGTGTGGATTACTTTACGTGTCCCTCTAGAGGACGAGGAGGTTCCTGTGGATGTGTCTTCTGAGGGAATTAGGGGGATGTTAAGATCACCTCCTATGATAAGTTGGCCCTCTGAGAAGCTTTGAAGCATGTTCAGGTGTTTCCTAATGAAGCTATCTTGTTGGTTGTTCGGGGCATACAGGTTTGCAATAGTTACCTTTACTCCCCCGATCAGCCCCTTCAAAAACAAAAATCTCCCTGCTGGATCTGCCCTCCTGTCTACCAGAGTCCATGGTACCCTTGCTGCAATCTGAATGGATACCCCACGGGATTTTGCATCCGAGTGGGTGGAGTGGTATACTGTTGGGTAAAACCTGTTCTTCAGTAACGGGAACTTGTTGTCCCTAAAATGTGTCTCCTGTATTAACACAATGTCCGCCCTAATTTGTTTCATGTCGTTTAGTAGCATCCGCCTTTTTTCCGGGATGTTAAGTCCCTTTGCGTTTAGCATGACAATACGTAACGCGTCCATGTCTACCCGGGCTCGGGGGTGTAGTTTAGGGGTGTGTGAGGGGGGTGGGGAAAGGTAGAGGAGAGTTAGGACTATAGAAAAAGTGCGAGAAAGAGAAGAAGAAGAGAAGAATGGACCTTCCTAGAAAGTCCAAATTATTCCGTGAGCTAATTTGCTCTCAGTACGTTCTGACCAGCAGAAACGCACCCTACGTTCACAGAGATGTTGCTGTACCAACGTCCGTCGGCTCCAGCCGACAAAACACTAACCTAGGTGAAGGTTTGTCTAGCGAGGGACCTCGGGGAGAGCTCCCTCCCTCCCCAGGTCCCCAGACCTTTCGTTGTGTATAAGTGTGAGATTATATGAGGCAGTAAGAGTGTGAATGTGTAAATGTGGGTACCATCTAAAAGTGCAACAAGAAAACATCATCACATGTTATATCTGTGGTGCTTACAGATTCCAGTCTATACGCTGTAACTTAGACAAAATAATGGAACAAATAACATTCAACCCACTAACCGGCCATACTATAACTGAACTTTGTAAAAGGGTTAAGGCAGGCTAAAATAAAATACAAGACAAAATACAAGTCTCCCCCATGCCCCTCCCCTCTGTCTCCTTCTCCCCTCTCCAAGCTCTTGGACAGCTAGGCTCCTGAAATTTTTAGGAGAGTCCTAACAACTGGAGAGAAAAGAGGACACTTTTATGTAGCATAATCCTCCCCGTACACCTCCCCTCCGTCCGCCACTCCATAGTCAGCATTTGCAGAATGTCACTTCCATTAATAACAGACCTGGATAACTTGCTGTCATAGGTTCATAGTTCGGCAGTGGACTTATAGTTTCTGGTCTTAACTTCGATCCAGACAGAGCCGAGGTGATCATGTAGAGACGTGGCAACCACCCTCTCCCTCCCCCACCCCAGCATCCAGCAAAACTTAGCCATCCCCGTACATGGAACTGATGGAGGAGCCTATCTGTCCTCTTTTCCTCGTAAGAAACAGTATCTGGCTTGCCTGCATGGGCCAGGGGGGTCCGTAGCTGAGCGGGGGTGGTGTGGAGGCAAGGACCTGGTAGTCAGTATGGTGCCAAAAAAAAACCCTCCCAACCATAGACATCATAGGGAGGGGAGTGCAGGGGTAAAGGGGGAGCGGACCCCCACTGATGATCCCAGTAAGTTCCCGGGTCACTGTCAGGCCCTGTGTGTCTCTAGGGGTGGTCATCTGTCAGGCCACTGCATGTGCAACAAACAATGCGCTGCTTGGGTGTCAGAGAGCTGCATTTACTTGGGCTGCAGGAGGGGGGGGGGGGGGGTCAGGGGTGTATTGCAACACGGGCCACGGGGGAATAGTAGCCTGAGAGTAAATTGGCTGGTCTGGGAGACAGAAAGCTGTCTATTTAGTGTGATGAGCGTAGTGGGCTTAGGACTCACGTGTACCCTCAGCAGCTGCAGGTCTGGATCTTCCTCTCATTCGCTGCGTGCGTGCGGGCAGGTTGGAGGCTCCTCTGGATGAATCCCATCCATCCTGGTGCTCTAGGGAGTGGTGCCAGCCAATTCGGGACTGGCACCCGTTCCGCTCCTGCAAAGGCAAAGAAGGCTGGGAGATCCTCCGTCGTGCGTATGGTGAAGGAGGCACGGTCTTTGCGGAACATCACCGCCAGGGGGTACCCCCACCGGTACGTGCATCCACGCCCCCTGGCAATTTCGAGGACTGGTTTCAGGATGGCTCTGCGCTGCAATGTGGCCCTTGACAGGTCCGGCAATACCTGTATCTGTGTGCCGTCGAATTCTATCTCCCATGGTCCCAGGCCTTGCACAGAAGCATTTCTTTCAAAGTGTACCTGTGTAGGCGGCAGAGGACATCTTGGGGGCGGTCCGGGTCCGCCGATCTGGGGCCCAAAGTGCGGTGCACCCGGTCAAATTCCAGGGTGGGAGGTGGGCTTTCCAGGAGGGTCTGCAGTATTGCCGTCACAGTTGCGGCCAAACCTTCGGAGCCGGTAGCCTCGGGGATCCCCCGCAGCCGCAGATTGTTACGGCGGCTACGGTCCTCGATTTCCTCCAGGCGTAACTGCATCTCCTGGGCCTATCTCGAGTTGGTGTCTTGGGCCCGCTCCAGCTCTTGTACTCTAGAGGACAGTGATGCCAGCAGGGTTTCTCCGGAGGATACCCGTTCCTCCACTCCATGTAATTCGTCCCTCACCTCTTGTAGGTCCCTGTTGTGGGCCTCCTCGATCCTCAGTATAAGGCCCTCAATGTCCGCTCTCGTGGGCAGCGCCTCGATATCGGCCCGTGTGGGGAGAGCTCTCAGCATATTACGGAGGTCTTCATCCATGCTGTGCTGGTGTTGAGCTGAGCCTGCCATGCCTGCTCCGATTGCCGCTGTAGTGCTTTCAGGGGTTTCTGGGTTCGGAGCGGGAGTTGTGTCCCAGTCAGCGCCGCCAGCTTCTGTGCTAATTGCACGTGGCACGGCTGCAATGGCGCCCGGAGAGGCACCCTGGTTACCCCTGAAAAACTGTGTTATGCCCGGCTGGGAGGCAGAATTCCGGTTCCCTCTTGTTGCCGAGCGTGTCCTGCACCTGCTGCTGCTGTTCATGCCTCTCTCACTTGTATCTTTTAGGGTTTTAGGTCCGTTAGGCTAGGTCGGGACGGGAGCTCCTCCAGAACACGTCTTTACCCGTCCATCGCCAGGCCATGTCCTCTGCTTTGCTCTTTTAAATTACAAACCTCCCTTCTCTTCTTCATACCATAGGACCATTGTGATGTGTGCTTCATGGATGAGAACTGGTGAAAGTTAATAATGATAACATGATACGATTTCAGTTCAGTGCATATAAGGTTACAAAGACACTGCATTTTTGGAAAAAAATAAGTTATTAGACTGTAAAAAGAAAACCAATGCAGTCACAACATCTAAAAAAATGTGTAAACAGCAAGGTATTGCATTTTTGTTCTTGGGTTTACATTAACTATAAAATGCATCTATAATGACTGCATTTATGTGGGCTGCCACTGCTGGCCTCCTTTGACAATAAATAGTACTTCCTTGGATTTTATGTTGATGGTTCAGCTTCATTATTTTGAGCCATTAACTTAAAACCTGTAGTTATAGGTAGCTCTTTCTCAAACTTGTTCCAGGTCTGTGACTCAAAAGTAGTAGGATAAACACAGCCATTCAACTAGCATTTTAAAAATCAATTTCAGCCCCTGATCCATCTCTTGTGGTGGATTAGAGATGAAGTGTTTCTAGGCTTCACATCTTTTTTTTTTTTTTTTTTTTAGCAATCTACAGATCTTTTATTACATGGTTAATGGTTCCATTCTGAAACACAAGACATACGACAAGACTGTTTTATAGGACGGGATTCCTTTTGTTTAGGCCTGAGCTGCTTTGGCAGCCTTCTGCTCTTCAATCATCCTCTCCTTCTGCTTCATTAGGCATTTCCTAGCATTGCCATTTGCTCCAAGGTACTCATATCTGGCTTTATATCCTCTGCTGGCTTGGGCGTACTCCTCCTTCAGCCCGGCACAATTCTGGGTGGAGCTGTAACCCTCTCTCTTGACGCACGCTGTATACCGTTCTCGCATTATTTTCAATATTTCACTATCGACTTTTAGGTCTCTCCTCCATTGCATTTCAGCTTCGTATTGGCAAAGGAGGTCATCTTCTAGACACTGGGACAGGTCAGGAACACGCTGGAACACTCGGTGGTAGTAATAGATTTTTCTTTTTGATCGCTGACTTTCTACCCAGTCGTGGAAGGTGGTGACCGGCCACTCCACCGCGTACATGAAGATTTTCTGGATGAGGACATTGGGGTCCGGGAGGCCGGAGAGGTTCTCCCGGATGGGAGTCTTGGTAGGAGGCTCCGGGTACACATCCCTGTCTACAGGCATCGCTCAGGTCCCCCCGACCTCCTGTCACCCTCAAGTATGGCGGACACCCAGGCTTCACATCTTAAAGTGTATTTCCATCTTTGCAATCAAGTTTGAGAACCCTCCACTGTATGTTTGTTATGTGCTCCCATTCATGCAGCATAACTAAAAATAATTTAAAAAAACTTGCCTTTTTGGTGTTTCTTTGGAGCAGGATTAAACATAGGACTTTATTGGATAGCTTCTATGGCTTGAACTATATATGGCAGCATGAAGATAAAGGAAAAAGTAAGGGAAAGTTTTTTAACCCGCTTGCCGACCAGCCGCCGTCACTATACTGCGGAAAGGTGGCATGATCCCGCAAAAACTGTATGTATACGTCGGCTCGGGAACTCGCTCTTGTGGACACGCGCACACCACCAGAGGCCAGCGGGGGAACCAATCAGTGGGTCCGGCGGACTCGATGTCTGCCAACCACCAGCAATCGTTCCCCACAGTGACAGAATGGTGATCTGCCTGTGATCTGCCCTCTGCTCTGAAAGGGGAGATCACACAGATCCAATCTTTCTGCTAAGCAGGAAGATGGATCATTGCATTTCCCCAGTCACACAGTCTCCTCCATAAAGTTAGAAAAAACCTGCAGGGAGCACATTTAATCCCTTGATCGCCCCTGATGTTAACCCTTTCCCTGCCAGTGTCATTAGTACAATGTCAGAGTATATTTTTAGCACCAATTACTGTAATAATGTCACTGGTTCCAAAAAAAAGTTTAAAAAATGTCAGTTTCGTGTCTGATCTGTCCACCACAATGTTATAGTCCAACTAAAAATCACTGATTGCCGCCATTACTAGTAAAAAAAATTAAATAAAAATTTCATAAATCTATCCCCTATTTTGTAGACGCTATGACTTTTGCGCAAACCAATCAATATACGCTTATTGGGATTTTTTTACCCAAAATATGTGGCAGAATACATATCGGCCTAAACTGATGAATAAATTATTCTTTTTTACATTTTCTTTTGGAAATGTTTTATAGCAGAATGTAAAAAATATTGTTTTGTTTTTTTTCAAAATTGTTGCTGGTTTTTTGTTTATAGCACAAAAAATAAAAACCACAGAAGTGATCAAATACCACCAAAAGAAAGCTCTATTTGTGGGAAAAAATAGACATCAATTTTGTTTGGGTACAGCGCTGTATGACTGCGCAAAAATGCGACGCTGTGTCATATTGCAAAAATGGCCTGGTCAGGAAGTGGGTAAATCCTTCCATGAACTGGTTAAAGTGCATTAACATGCTGTCACATACCTGATAGGAGACCAAGATGATGAGGGCAGCCTCTCTTGTATCTCTTGCCCAAGCACGCTTGAGAGTGAGACAAAGGGTGCAAAGAGACAGGAGGAGTGTCTGAGTATGAAGTTTGCAGAACTCCAAACTGAAGAAGCAAACCAGGAGGATTCAGCAGAACATGCAAGCAGGAGAAGCACAAGTGCCAGAGGACGTTGTTTGCAGAAATCCAAACTGCAGATGACCACCAGGAGGATTCAGCAGAATGTGCAAGCAGGAGTGTTAGATGAGGATACAGCAAGAGAACCTGCAGGAGTTACAGGGGAACTCTGATTTGTCTAGAAGTTCAGGATGCCTGAGCCCACCAATAGTGCTAACAGGCATGCAGCAGCCTGATGCATAGAAGTAGGCAGCTGCATCCATACCTAGGGCAAGCAGGCACTTCGAGCAGAATGAGAGGCAGAAGCAAAGTCACAGATCATAATAGAACAAATTGTGCCTCAGAGGAGTACAAAAAAATTGAAAGACAATATAATTATACAAAAATAAACAAATTTTTATTTTCAAAAAAACTAAATTTAAAATACATTACAGTCTTAATGATTCAATTTAAGTTCAGAGATGTGCTAGTTCCCAGCAGGTTGTACAGAAAATGGACTATGTGTTTTGCGGGTGATTCCGCTTCGTCAGGGCCTTGAGGATAGCACAGATGTAAACGTTGTGTGAATTCTACAAATAGAGTGTTGATGAATGTACCATGTATCATGTACACATGGGAATGCTTCTCCCCATCTGGGCAGACAAGAATGTGTCTCCTATATTTGCAGAGTTGATTAGTAAAAAAAATGATAAATACCGTGGTTAAAAAAAAAAAATATATATATATATATATATATATATATATATATATGTATATACCGTATTTATCGGCGTATAACATGCACTTTTTCCCCCTTAAAATCGGGGGAAAGTCGTGGGTGCGTGTTATACGCCGATACCCCAAAAAAAAATGACAAAAATCTGTTGCGGCGCCGCAAAAATGGCGACCGCGGCCGAAAAAGGCCGGAAAAAGCCGAAGCGCGGGCGAAAAAGACCGAAGCCGGCTGTTCAGCTCCGCTCGTAGTCCCGCCTCCCTGCGCTCGCTACCGAAACAGCAGGGAGGCGGGACTCCGAGCGCAGCCGAACAGTCGGCTCGGTCTTTTTCGGCCACACTTTGGCCTTTTTCGGCCGCGGTTCGGTCTTTTTCGGCCGCGCATGCGCGGTTTGTCTCGCGGCGGGAAATTTAAACGCTGGCAAACTGCAAATGACACTAGCAAGCTGCAAATGACACTGGGCAAGCTACAAATGACGCTGGGCAAGCTACAAATGACGCTGGGCAAGCTGCAAATGACGCTGGGAAGGTTGCAAATTACGCTGGGCAGGTTGCAAATGACGCTGGGAAAGGCTGCAAATGACGCTGGGAAAGGCTGCAAATGACGCTGGGCAAGCTGCAAATGGCGCTGGGCAAGCTGCAAATGGCGCTGGGCAAGCTGCAAATGGCGCTGGGCAAGCTGCAAATGACGCTGGGCAAGCTGCAAATGACGCTTAAATGTAAGCTTTTTTTTTTCCCCTAAACTTCTCTCCTAAAACTTTTTTTCCCTCCTAAACTTGGGGTGCGTGTTATACGCCGGTGCGTGTTATACGCCGATAAATACGGTAATTCAAAGTCAAATACCTGCAATTTTATACCCACAGTCTCTGCACAACATTCCTCACAAGTGGAGGGATGAGCCACTGAGGAGAGACTGAGGGAATGTGTGTTATATAGGGAAGCCTAACTAACATAATTGGTGCCAGGAGGTGTATGAGAGAGGATTTCTGGAGTTGCTTGGGTCGCCCGGATAAAAAATCCAGAGGGACCGGAGCAAGTCCATCTATGCACTGAATGCTGTGGGTAATGCATGCTGAGAGAATAGCGTACTAAGAAACCCCTGATCCACAACCCAAATGCTCTGCAGTCCAGATGGAATGAGGGAAGGGGATCATTAAACCCGGCCGGCCATGGAAAATAACCACGGACGGGAAGAAAGCCGATCAGTGCGGAGAAGGGGGTGGGACCCAAAAGGCATGTCGTCATGCTGGTGCAGATGGATTGGTGTCGGGGCCACTGTGTTCCACAGAGAGGGGGAGGAACCATACACACGTCAGATATCGGTGTCCCCCGATGGAAGATCTGATAGGAACGCTTCTGGGGGGACTTGGCAAATAAACCAAAAAACTGTCAAGAATGTAGCCGTTTGTGAAGACAGCCCATAGACAGACCCCAGGCAGTGTATAGACATGGGCATGGCCAACAGTCCCAAGAGTCAGGAGTTAATTCCAGACACAGTCTAAAAAGGTTGAAAACACCCCCATCTCTTATGGGGAGGACATTGTCCCTAGCCCCCCAGACATGTGAGGTAGACCACACTTTAGTGGGGCAGCCTCAGGAGCTAGTCCTAAGCAACCTAGACCCTCAAATTTTCGGACACCGGCCTCCAAAGAAAAAGTCCCCATGACACCATCCCACGTTGCACAGAGCCACATAGATCAATTTGTCACTCGTTCCACCTAACACGATCAAGCACATTTGATGTAATCAACCTTACCTCACAAGCTTTCACTGATACGGAACTGTAAATTCTAAGCTTTGGGCTCGATTTCTGCCCCACACGGGACGCAGATCATTTTGAAGTGGTGAAAGACAGGAAGTAAAATTTTAAAACTTTCTGGCATAATCAGACCAATAAAGTAGAAACAAACCCTGAGATGAAATGGTCCCGCATGGATTATAAAATGTTGAAAATCATAACACAACTGGAAAGGGAGGGTGCCGTTTGGGATGATCCTGAAACTATGCACCAAATACTAACTGACACAGAGGTCCTGAATATAAAAGTAAATCATTTAAATTCCTGGCCTTTTTCAACCCGAACCTTAAACTTTTTGTGGATCACACAACTCAAGATATTCGAAAAATGAATGCCATCTCAACAAAATCTAATCTAACGAACATTAAAAGAGCAGCCTTAAATCAAATAAAAAAAAGAGAAGAAATAATAATTAAATCATCTGATAAGGGGGGGTAATCTGGTCATTCAAACTACAGAGGACTACACAGCTATATGTTACAAGATCCTGGAGAACTCCTCTTGGCACCATCGTAAAAGTCCATGACCCTGTCACTCCTACTCTTTATGCCTTACCTAAAACCCATAAAGCATTATCCCTACCTCCAGGTAGGCCTATTATCTCGGGGGTAGGATGTCTTACCCAACAAGCCAGTTCTTTAATAGATGATTACCTACGCCCCATGTAGAAAGCTTACCCATGTATCTGAAGGACACCATCCACGTCCTGATGGCCCTGGAAGTCTTATTTGTACCTACTCACGCCATCCTTGCATCTATAGATGTAGAGGCTCTATATTCCAGTATCCCTCATGACAAGGGGATTGCAATCACCTCCACCTTAAAATTAAAGAGATCTTGACACCATTCCCTTCAATGCATTTATCATAGAAATGCTGTACTTTATTTTGACTCACAATGTCTTTACCTTTGACGGCTCCCACTACCTCCAGGTGCAGGGTGTGGCGATGGGGACCAAATGTGCCCCATCCTATGCAAACCTGTACCTGGGGGGTGGGAGCGTGAAGTTTTTTCATCGGATGCTTCCTCGATATACCTGCGCCACACCTTAGTGTGGCGCAGGTATATCGATGATATCCTGATTTTTTGGACAGGGACCCCGGAACTCTTATCAGAGTTCATAGAGGAACTCAATCATAATGACTACAATCTGTCTTTCACCTATAACTGGCATAGAGAGACTCTTCCATTTCTTGATTTGAATATACATAAAGACACAGAAGGAGTTATTACCACCAATCTACATCGGAAAGACACTGCAGGCAATTCCCTGCTACATTCTACAAGTGCTCATCTGTCGCATCTAATTGGTTCCATCCCCAAGGGCCAATATTTTGCGGGCCCGACGGAATTGCACCAATGAGGATAATTTCAAAATTCAAGCCTCTCAATTGCAGAAACGCTTCTTGGACAGTGGATACAGCAAGAGATCTTTGAAAAAAGCATTCCAAAATGCAAGTAACAGCCCTCGAGACCTTCTGCTGTTCCAGGGTGAGAAGGGAACTGCATTACAGCCCCAAGGCATTTGTCCTATCACAAAATGTAATAAATCAATCCCAAACTATCAAATGCATTTTAAACACTCACTGGCACCTTCTAAGCGATGACCCCATGTTAAAATTATTTTTAGAACCTGAGCCCCATGTTATTTACAAACTGAATCAATCATTACGGGACATACAATCATCCCTCATTTTCTTTATAATACCAATTCATCAACAGGATGTCAGTTTCACTAAATCAATTGAATTACACCCCACTGGATCTCACTTGGGTGTTATTCTTGTTGTTTTACTTTGTAATTTATAAGTTTTATCAAATATTACATTATTAAGTGACTCGTTTTGTTCCAATGTTTAAAAACTATTTAGAAATTGTGTTGGCTGTCGTTGTCCCGGAAGACAGGTCACTGCTCCTCCCAGTAGTTCCTCGAGTGACCGGCATTGCTATCCGGACACTCTTTGAACTTATATTATCCATCGATTGGTGACATATCATCAACCCTTGGATACTAGCTCCATATAAGAGCCACCCTCTACTTTCTTGCAAAACAGCTTCTCCCTCTCCACCCTAATTCCAGAAACTATTTTCTAAGTCTAATTTACACCTAACTATACCTACATTTCTCCTTCCCTAGTTTTACAGCTTTACCCCCCCCCCCCCCAGAATTTTAAGCATATAAGCTAACAACTAAATCATACTAACTCATATACCTCTCTAAAAATATAAAATGACATTTTTAAACGTACTAACTCTTAATGTACAAGGCCTCAATTCTCCTCAAAAAAGAATTAAGGCATTTCATTCCTTTTCCTCACTCTCAGCACATGTGGTATGTCTACAAGAAACACACTTTTCGTCACACACTTTTCTTCACACACTTTTCTTCACAATCTTCTCCCAAAATGTTTAGCCGTCAATACCCCCAGATCTACAAAGCCTCAGCCACAACAAAACAAAAAGGGGTTTTGATTGCATTCTTTTGCAATACACCTTTTACCATTCATAAAGAAATTATCGACCCAGAAGGACGCTTTATATTATTAACAGGTCTATTACTAGATTGTGAAATAACTATAGTTTCATACTACCCCCCCCCCCCCCCCCCCCCCCCCAACAAAAGCCCACTATCTTTTCTTCTACACATATTTTCAGTTGCAGAATCTCACAAACAAGGTACTCTCATAATATGTGGGGACTTATAGGCTAATAGATTACATTGTTGTTATTCAACTCAAACTAAGGTTATTCTATAAACAATTAGTTACTTTATTCAACTTTATACTAAATGTGTTGATTGTTTGAAAGATATTGATTAAAATCATATATGAATAATATCTATTATATTAAGAATTATAAAGAAAATAGCAAATAATATATATTCATCTATATATGATGTTCGAGAAGCCTTTCACACATATACAGTGGTGTGAAAAAGTGTTTGCCCCCTTCCTCATTTCCTTTCCTCAGTTCCTTTGCATGTTTGTCACACTTAAGTGTTTCGGAACATCAAACCAATTTAAACAATAGTCAAGGACAACACAAGTAAACACAAAATGCAATTTGTAAATGAAGGTGTTTATTATTAAAGGTGAAAAAAAATCCAAACCATCATGGCCCTGTGTGAAAAAGTGATTGCCCCCCTTGTTAAAACATACTATAACTGTGGTTGTCCACACCTGAGTTCAATTTCTCTAGCCACACCCAGGCCTGATTATTGCCACACCTGTTCACAATCAAGGCATCACTTAAATAGGAGCTGCTTGACACAGTAAGGTCCACCAGAAGATCCTTAAATGCTACACATCAAGCCGAGACCCAAAGAAATTCAGGAACAATTGAGAAAGAAAGTAATTGAGATCTATCAGTCTGGAAAGGATTATAAAGCCATTTCCAAAGCTTTGGGATCCAGCGAACCACAGTGAGAGCCATTATCCACAAATGGCGAAGACATGGAACAGTGGTGAACCTTCCCAGGAGTGTCCGGCCGCCCAAAATTACCCTAAGAGCGCAGCGACGACTCATCCAAGAGGTCACAAAAGACCCCACAACAACGTCCAAGGAACTGCAGGCCTCACTTGCCTCAGTTAAGGTCAGCGTTCATGCCTCCACCATCAGAAAAGACTGGGCAAAAATGGCTGCATGGCAGAGTTCCAAGGAGAAAACCACTGCTGAGCAAAAAGAACTCAAAGCTCGTCTCAATTTCTCCACAACACATCTTGATGATCCCCAAGACTTTTGGGACATTCTGTGGACCGATGAGACAAAAGTGGAACTCTTTGGAAGGTGTGTGTCCAAGTATATCTGGCGTAGAAGGAACACTGCATTTCAGAAAAAGAACATTATACCAACAGTAAAATATGGTGGTGGTAGTGTGATGGTCTGGGGCTGTTTTGCTGCTTCAGGACCTGGAAGACTTGCCGTGATAAAAGGAACTATGAATTCTGCTGTCTACCAAGAGATCCTGAAGGAGAATGTCCGACCATCTGTTCGTGTACTCAAGCTGAAACAAACTTGGGTTCTGCAGCAGGACAATGATCCTAAACACACCAGCAAGTCCACCACCGAATGGCTGAAGAAAAACAAAATGAAGACTTTGGAGTGGCCTAGCCAAAGTCCTGACCTGAATCCTATTGAGATGTTGTGGTATGACCTTAAAAAGGCCGTTCATGCTCGAAAACCCTCTAATGTAACTGAATTAGGACAATTCTGCAAAGATGAGTGGGCCAAAATTCCTCCAGGACGCTGTAAAAGCCTCATTGCACGTTATCGCAAACGCTTGGTTGCAGTTGTTGCTGCTAAGGGTGGCCCAACCAGTTATTAGGTTTAGGGGGCAATCACTTTTTCACACAGGGCCATGATGGTTTGGATTTTTTTTCACCTTTAATAATAAACACCTTCATTTACAAATTGCATTTTGTGTTTACTTGTGTTGTCCTTGACTATTGTTTAAATTGGTTTGATGTTCCGAAACGCTTAAGTGTGACAAACATGCAAAGCAACAGGAAATGAGGAAGGGGGCAAACACTTTTTCACACCACTGTATATATGTATATCTTATTTAACTTCAACATCTGTACTAATCATATGTACTGTATTGTTATCAATGAAATATTTTAAAAGAGAAATATCTATTCAAAAGACACTAAAGGGTTTAGATAATGACCAGAATAAAAGTATAATCTGGAATAACACTGAAATGCTCCAGCTTGTGCATTGGTTTGCCATCAATGATTTTTTGATGTTCAACACTAAGTGGAGCTCCTATAACAGCCTTCTTCTGTGAACAACATACACTCACAGGCCACTTTATTAGTTATACCTTGCTAGTACCTGGTTGGACCCACTTTTGCCCTCAGAGCTGCCTTGATTCTCCATGGTATAAATTTAACAAGGTTTTGGAAACATTCCTCAGAGATTTTGGTCCATATTGACACAATAGCATCACGCAGTTGCTGCATATATGTCTGCTGTACATCCAGGATGCCAATCTTCAGTTCCACCACATCTCAAAGGTGCTCTATTGGGTTGAGATCCAGTGACTGCGGAGGCCATTGGAGTACAGTGAACTCATTGCATGTTCACGAAATTAGTTTGAGGTGATTTGAGCTTTGTGACATGGTGCATTATCCTGCTATAAGTAGTAATCAGAAGATGTGAACACTGTAGTCATAAAGGGATGGACGTGGTCAGCAACAATACTCAGGTAGGCCGTGGTGTTTAATCAATGCTCAATTGGTACTAAGCGACCCAAAGTGTGCCAAGAAAATATGCACACACCATTACACCACCACCACCAGCCTGAACCAATGATACAGAGCAGGATGGATCTATGCTTTCATATTGTTTATGCCAAATTCTGACCCTACCATCTGAATGTCGCAGCTGAAATCGAGACTTATCAGATCAGGAAACATTTTTCTAATCTTCTATTGTCCAATTTTGGTGAGCCTGTGCAAATTGTAGCCTCAGGTTCCTGTCCTTAGCTGACAGCAGTGGCATCTAGTGTGGTCTGCTGCTGCTGTAGCCCATCAGCTTGAAGGTTTGATGTGTTGTGCATTCAGAGATGGTATTCTGTATACCTTGGTTGTAACGAGTGGTTATTTGAGTTACTGTTGCCTTTCTATCATCTCAAACCAGTCTGCCCATTCTCCTCTTACATGAACAAGTCATTTTCATCCACACAACTTCCGCTCACTGGATATTTTCTCTTTTTTGGACCATTCTCTGTAAACCCTAGAGATGGATGTGCATGAAAATCAAAGTAGATCAGCAGCATTTGAAATACTCAGACCAGCCTTTACAACCACTTTAACTATGATTAGAGAACCTAGGCATACATTTGCACTGATTGTGATGCCTTATGGGTTATCCCAATGGGCTCTTACCTCCTTTTTGAAGACATGTAGCGAGCCTCTTTGTCTATACCATCATCAAAATTAGTGTGTAGTATCTACATACGTTTCCTTTCACTCTAAAGAAGGAAAAGTACCAAATGCACTACTCCTCTTTTGCCAGTGGAAACTACCCTTCAAATTGGCTAAAACATTAGCTGTATATAAAAGTGGATGATACATGGAGAGAGTCTATTCAGACAAAGAATTGTGTGAATTATTGATCTGTATATGGTATTATGTATCTGTTACAACACATATTGTGTGTCATATCACTAATATTTTTTAACAAATGTAAATAAAAAACAAGTAGTATTTTGGATTTTTTATTTAGCACCCTAAAAGCTCCATTGAGTCTCGATAAAAACATATTTTTTTTGATAGTATTGGGGTGTAGTGCCTAAAGCTCCTCTGTCAGCCCTCTGTTAAATTAGCTAACTTATATCTAACTTTACCTTTTGCGTGACTGCTGTTCAAAGTACAGCAAGCTTAAAGGTAATTGTGTCAAAGTAACTGCTGTCTTCAAAAATACAAGTAAATCTTCCCATAAACTAGATAATTTATAACATAAGAGACAACCTCTCTGGGGAGGATACCGTTTTCAGCATGAATCCTTTTGGGCCTCAGTTCCTTGCTTTGAGATAACCTTATTTGCTGTTTTTCTTCTTTTCATTGAATTCACTATGGAAGGAGAAATAACCTCTCTTGTGCTAGGTCACCAACTCCAATTAAAAATTGAATATCCTCTTCCAAAATAGCATCAGCACCTGCTATCATGTGAATTATTGAGGTCTAAGATGTGCTACACAAGTCATGGAAATAAGGCAGCGAAAAGCATACTTTTCTGCAGCGGAGAAAAAAAAAATATAAAAAAAATGCCAGATTTGCATATTCTTCAACATCTTGTTTATACCATGTATGTAGTTTGCAGCTATAATGTTCTAAATGTGTTACTCAAAAAATATTAACAAATGTTTTAGTGTAATTGATAATATTCAGCTACACTAATGTAAATAACAATATTGATAATTCAGTCCATTTGTTTTATACAGGTCATTTGTATAATCAGTAGGAAATGGTCAAGCATCATATCATCTATTTACAGTTGATTATGCAATGTTTACAGGGCTAGTTCCCAAAAGGCAGTATGCCTTGTATTAATATTTGACAAGGGACACAAATATTTATTGCTCATTGGCATTTAGAACAAATAGTTACAAAAAATTGCAATGTCTATTTTTATAAGAATTTTTTAGTGGACAGAAAAAAAATGTCTCCTTAAAGCTGGACTCAAGGAGTGTGAGACAGTGTGGGGACCACACACGACAAGGGTTAAGTGCTCATTTAGTCTAGTGGTGCACAGAAAGGCTCCATGCAGACTGGCTTAAAAAGCTTCTGCTTGTAGAAGCAGCACAATGTTATCCTATGTGTCCAAGCACATTCAGATGTATCTGAACCTCCGAATGAAATAGTAATGAATTTCATTGAAATTTGTTTAATTTAGTTTTGCTTATTCGTTTTCCAACTAATTAAATATTTTTTTTTTTAATAATTGACCGATTCGAATTTGGTGTAAAGACTAGCTAGTTGTTAAGGAGCAGGATGGGCAGCCGGCCGCCTTGTCCTTAACAACCGATGACTCATCAGCTGTCAGTGAGCTTCCACACTGTTCATTCCCCCGGCAGAGTCACCTGATGATGTCAGCAGGAGACCCCGGGAGACCCCGAGATATCAGACACCGGGGGACTTTTGTTTACATTTTAGCTCTCAGTGGAGAAGCCCGCTGACAGCTGATGAGTCATCAGTTGTTAAGGACATGGCAGCCAACTTCCCGGACCACTCCTTAACAACCTGCTATTCTTCACACAGAATTAAAATCAGTTGATCATTTCGACCAGTCCGAATTTAAATCATTCTGGAAATTTGGAATTCCTTAGAAAATGAATAAACAAAATTACATTTAACAAAATTAAACTAAATTAATTCTGAAACGAATCAACAAAAATAAATTAGTAACAACAAATCTATCTAAAACAAATTTTTCCATTCTGCACATGTCTGACGGAGTCTGAAAAAAACCTTTTAATGAGCTAGGAAATTAATGGCTGTCATAAATCTATTATAAATAGTTGAGTAAAACAATACACATCTGTAAGTCTGGTTTTATTTGACCTGAAACTGCACTTCCATACTGTACATCTAAACTCTCAACTCTGTTTATATTTCATAACTCGTATAGTAATGGAGTTAGCTGTATAACGAGTTGTTAAAGTATATACTTATATTACAAGGTTCAGAAGACTATAAAATGCATTTGATTCTCTAAGCAAAATATGCATAATATGCATATTGTATTTGATCTCTAACAAATCAAAATGTTATTATGAGCTAAAATATGTTGCTTGTTGGATTGTGTTGCCTTGTCAGTTTGAAATATTGATGTATTTTGAACAATTGACTGTGTGTGCCCAATGGAGCAAAATAAAACTAACTAACACTCCTTAGCAGAATATCTCTCAGAGCCTTGATTGGTTGTGTTCATTCTGTAAATGTCCTCTCCAAGTAATAGAATAGATGGCTGCATTTGGGAGCTGCAGCTTTTGTAGAAATCAGAACTGCTGAGTTGTGTTTTTGAAAACCAGTGACCTTAATGCATTAGACTGGACTCACTCTGCAAGTGATTCAGAACCTGCATGGAACCAAAGAGTGGGCAAGTGTTAAGTGCTTTTCCCTTTTAACGCCATATAGTTTAGTGCTTCTTATTGTCTGTTTTGTAAATATTTTACTAATTTCGTTTTTCTTTTCTTCCATTAAAACAGTATTTAAAAATCCTTTACCTCCATGTTTTTCTTTTATTATCAGAAATGAAGGAATCTTTAAAATGTTAGTTTTGTGAAGGGCTTCTGTGGTTTTAAACTTTGTTACATTCCTGTCTGGGCATGGCAGCAGCAAGTGTTACAGACATATGTTAAGGTCAGGATTGCAGCTACAGATGCCACAAGCTGTGCGTGTTTTCCTTGAAAAAGCTGTGTGTATTTAAATGGTTAGCTGCTCAGCTAACCTGCTCCAGTGACAATTACTTTCAGTCTGCTGCTGCTTAGATCCTGTTGTAGAGCTAGACAAATGATTCACATGGTGGAACCTAAGAATGTATTCATCACAACATACGCCAGAAATATACTCAGTACTGCCATAAATGAATTGTGAATGCCACATTCCAGTGGCGGCTGGTGCTCCAAATTTTTTGGGGGGCTCAAAAAAAAACCTTCTGAACCCCCCCATCAATTGCAGCCTCACTGTGCCCATAAAATGCAGCACATGTTTCCTGTGTTTAGAACAATCCATGCTCAAAATGACATTTAACGGAAAAAAAAGTCATTTAAAACTGCTTGCGGTTTTAATGTAATGTCTGGTTCCGGCAATATGGATGAAAATCATTAAGAAAAATGGCATGGGTAGCCCCCCTGCCGATTACCAGCCCCTTTGGGTCGTGTACGGATATTAAGGGGAACCCCGTACCCAAATTAAAAAAAGGAAAGGCGTGGGGCCCCCAGGCCCCATATACTCAGAACAGCAGTATACAAGCGGTGCAAACAAGACAGGGACTCTGTAGGTTTGTTGTGTTAAGTAGAATCTGTTTGTAATTTTGAACTGGTACATTTTTAAAGTGTAGCTCCAGTCAAAAAATCTATTTTTAAGCTTTTTGGAAAACATAGGGAAGGGTTATCACCACTGTATAATCTCACTTCCTGTTGTCTCCTTCCGTTTGCAAGTATGAGAATTTTGTAAGTTGGATGTTTGAAAGTGGGGGCCTGCCCAGTATGCTCTGCAGAAATGTGGCCCTAAAGTGTTGGTGTTGCCACAAGTTAACACAGTAAGCCCTTAAAGTGACTCTTGGTCGGTGGAGCAACCTGCTGAGAACTATTATATTAAGAATTGTAATTACATGCCATTGTTGAACAGTGGTAGAAAAATTGGGCCATTGGTGGTGGTGGTGGTGGTGCTGGTGCCACAACACTGTAAGTCCTCACAGTTACTCTCGGTGGGCGCTGGAACGGGCCCTGCTGTGAAATATTATATCAAGTATTGTAATTACATGCACCTGTTAAACAGGGGCTGAAAAATTGGGCCTTAGGCACTGGTGCCACAACACTGCAACCTCTCCCAGATACTCTAGTTGAAGTGCAGGAATGAGCCCTTCTGCAAAGCATTGCATCAAAAATTGTAATTACATGCCCCTGTTAAACAGGGGCTGAAAAATTGGTACTTAGGCACTGGTGCTGGTGCCACGACACTGCAACCTCTCCCAGATACTCTAGTTGGAGTGGAGGAATGACCCCTTCTGCAAAGCATTGCATCAAAAACGTTAATTACATGCCCCTGTTAAACAGGGGCTGAAAAATTGGGCCTTAGCCACTGGTGGCGGCACCCAGAACCAAAAATGTTCTTTCAAGCTATCAGCAGGATCATTGAGGAGGAAGAGGATAGTCAGTCAACATAACAGGACAGTCACTCAGCATCAGCATTGGCAGTCTTGGAGGGATGTGACATTTCAAAATAAATGATTCAGTTACATCAGCTTCAGGTGCTTGGTAGCTGGTGGTGATCCAAGACTGATTCATCTTTATGAAGGTCAGTCGATCAACCGAGTCGGTGTACAGGCGCACCCTGTGATCTGTTACAAAGCCTCCAGCAGCACTGAATGTGAGTTCCAAAAGAACGCTGGATGCAGGACAGGCCAGTAGCTCAATTTCATACTGTGCAAGCTCTGGCCAGTGATCCATCCTCAAGACCCAGTAAGCCAGAGGATTTTTGGTGGGAAAGGTGTCCAAGTCTGACCTTGCTCCTAGGTATTCCTGAACCATGTATATCAGACACTGGCGATGGTTGCTTGAACCAATCCTACCTTGGGGCTGCGGACTAAAAAATTGTCTGAAAGCATCGGTCAGATGGCCACCTTCTCCACTGCTCCTTCTATTACTGACCCAAGCCTCAGGAACTCGTTGTACATGACCAGGAGCTTGTAACCTCCCAGTCTCTGGGAATGTGTTGCACAGACCTTTCTGCAAGGCCTCCCGGAGATATCTCATCCTCTGCTCCCTCTGCAATGGCAAGATAAGGTCCGCAACCTTACCCTTGTACCATGGATCAAGGAGAGTGGCCAGCCAGTAATGGTCCCTCTCCTTGATCCGAAGAATACGAGGATCCTTCCGCAGGCTTTGCAGGATCAGGGAGGCCAGGCAGCGTAGGTTAGCTGAGGCATTCGGTCTGGAGTCCTCTGGGTCACTAAGGACGACATGATCCGCAGCCACCTCCTCCCAGCCACGGGTTTCTTGGGACTGTAAATGATCCCTAAAAGACTGCTGCTGCTGATGCTGAGTGCAAGGCTCCACCTCCATGCTGACACAATCCTCCTCCTCCTCTTCCTGTGTGATGGGTGGGACAGAAGGAACACTGTCTGGATAAAGGGGGCCTCGAGAAGGGCGCATGCGCGAGGCTCTACATGGCGGACGTGTCCCACTAGAGCTCCGCACTTCCCGCCGCAACATCGGGACCATACACCGCGCCTGAGCCACCCTGCAACCCCGCTCTTTCTGCATATAGCCTCTGGAACGGCCACAGCATCATCCGGGATGGTTTTAACCGGCCACCGCGGTAAGGCTAAACCGAAGCCGATCAAAGAAGCCCTGGCCCGCGCCTCATCCAAGATGGCGGCGAAGGCCCTGGCCAAGCAACACGCTGCTTCACCTGACAGACCAGCGCAAACCACCGCTGAGAGCGATGATGAGGACAACACTGATTACACTATCGGCGGGTCTCCCTTCATACCTCCCTCAGGTATGTCCCAGGGTGATTTCCTGCAACTAATGGAAACTATGTTACATAAAGCCCTGAAATCTACATCTGACCAGATAACTAGCAGGCTATCACGTGAGATCAGGGAGCTAGGCCAGCGCACAGCAGACCTGGAAACTAGGGTTGATGACATGGAAATCACCCTCCAGGAGCAGGCTCAATAACAGGCGGCCCTCTGAGATGAGAACGCTATGCTACTCTCTCGCCTCGAGGACGCTGAAAATCGCTCCCGCAGGTCAAACTTATGCCTAAGAGGTATACCAGAAAATGTGGATGACCTATTGTCCTTCTCCACAGCCCTTTTTCAAGAATTGTCCCCCTCTATCCCCATAGAGCGTCTGGAATTCGACAGAATACACAGGGCCCTGACCCACCGCCAGCAAGATGGGCCGCCGCGAGATATTATCATTAAATTACACTTCTTCCACACAAAGGAACCACTCCTAGCTGCTGCTCGCAATAAGCACGCCCTCCTGTTCCAGGGACACACATACCAGCTCTTCTCTGACCTAGCCCCATCCACAATTGCTAAACGCCGGGCCATGAAGCCACAGCTTCAGATTCTCCTACAGCACCAACTAAAGTACACCTGGTGCTTCCCCTTTGCTCTGCAATTTTCCTACCAGGGCCAACAACACTCCTGTACATCGCCAGAATCTCTCCAGCGCCTTCTTGAATCCCTGCGCCTAATTACCCTGGAACAACCTGCGGAGACAACTCTACTTCGCACCCCTGCCCGTGCGACAGCACACCCCTATACGGCTACTCCAAAGAGGCCCAATCCAGGCCCTTCATCTATCCGTAAAGGTACCCCAGCTCGCTCACCCAGGGACAACCTGCCGGATCGACAAGTGTACTCACCACGCTGAACTTAAACCTGCTGTCTATTTTGTCCACTAAATGTTTGCCACCGGAGGCCTCTTGACTGAACATTCTTTAACCTTCACCATTCAATGTTTTTGAGATAAAGGAGGACTGCTCTGCCATAGGCTACCCCCTACTGGTAAAAGGGGAGCCTGTACAGTCCACTTAACCTCTCAGGGGTTGCAGGGGCTCAGACCCCACGTTACTGTTCTATCCCCTTTCTCACCAACAAACACAGGGGAAAGATTTTTGTGTTTGTTTTTCTGTTGTTGCTTTTTCTTTTTCCCCTTTCCTCCTATTTTTGCAGAGGAAACGGAATGCGGGGGGGGGGGGGGTTCCCCCTTACCAATGCTGCTTATCTCCTTTCCTGCTTCTAACATCCCCCCCCCCTACCAGATCTGCTCCTTTTTTCAGGGAAAGTAGCTTTTTATTTTCTTTCCCCTAAAGGTTATAATCTTTTTTTCCCTTCCCCCTTTATTTTTTGGGAAGAGATACCATATTATATGCATAAATATCACCATGTTCCACAATACTTGGCGCTGATTGTCTGGCTCGCCGCACACGCCCAGGTTCCCCCCTGGGCACCTGCGGCGACCCGGACACTGCTGCCTACTTATTGCCCGCTAACATATAACTTGGGTATTTTGAAATGTTATATACGATTGTGCTCTGTTTTTGCATCTTTTTTTTTGTGTGTGTGTTTCTCACTTTAAACATATGTAGCAGAACACATATACACGGATACACTATTCATGAGTACCTGAGTATCCCTGGCTATGTTTTCTTAATGTTACCCTGGAGGTCTGCGTGACCCCAGGTAGGTAAGGGTTATATTATAATATCAACACAACCAGAGAATTTCCTTTCTATTTTTTATTTCCTGTTGCCTATGTTTGTTTACAACTCTAGGACATCTATTACAATCCCCCTCTTGCGGCGGGAGGCTGTCACTGCCCCCCTCTTACATGGCGGACACACTAGCAAGTCGGCTGGCCGGCTGGCGAGTCTGCCCGCTACTTGGTCGGGCGACCAAATTCAACCTCCACCTACTCTATCTATTCATTCACTTGCCTTACAACCACTACCCACCCCTCTCTCCCTGTTCCTCTCCTGCCCTTCTTATTCCCTCTCCCCTCTTGATCCTTGTCGGTGGGGCTGCGGGGTCCTCGGGACCCCCCGATCTAATATGCTATCCTTCCCCCCATGGCCCCCCTGAATATTCTTTCCCTTAATTTAAAGGGACTTAACTCACCACATAAAAGAGTGAAGGCCTTCCACTGGTTTACAGCATTGAAAGCTAGCATTGTAGCCCTCCAAGAAACCCACTATACGGCACAATCAACCCCGAAATTTTTTAGCCACCGTTACCCCCAAGTTTATACTGCCTCAGCCAATGTTAAAAAACGTGGAGTGCTAATTGCTCTCCACCAATCCCTTCCCTTCGTATTAACAAATTAAATCAAGGACCCGGAAGGGCGCTACATAATTATTGTAGGCACACTCCAAGAAGTGGAAACTACATTAGTCTCCTACTATGCTCCAAACGACAACCCGAACCCCTTCTTTTCTCCCTTATTACAAACTATACGAACACACTGTAAGGGCACAGTGATCCTCTGTGGTGACTCTAACTCAGTGTTGCAGCCACACATGGATAAATCCCCATACGCTCCAGACCAATATACTCCCTCCACACGTTTTAGGAAGCTATTGCAACAAGCTGCATTACTTGACACTTGGCGAGAATGCAACCCAACAAAGAGGAACTACACATTCTACTCATATCCTCATAAATCCTTCTCTAGGATTAAGAACCAAAAACGATCCATAATTTTTCTGTCTAGTAGGTATATCTTGCTCATTTGCAAGGTATCCGGTATGTACAGATCTAAATTCAATTTAAAAACCTTTTCTTAAGGAGGGAGTTGTCATCAGCTTTTTTTTCCCCTTCATAACAGTGCAAATGATCTATTTTAGTGCTGATATTGGTATGTATGTAGCTATATTGGACAACTTCGTTTATTGGATAAGTCGCAAAGAAATGCCTGTGTTGTAGTTCTCATCAGGTAAATTCAAGGTTTAAATAATTTGATCGAAGGTCCAAGTAGGGTTTCAATATGCCTTTATGTCCAGGGGAAGTACTGGGAAGGCAGCTCGTGCTCGATCTTTGGCTGACAGACCTGACGTAGGGCCCCTCAATTTGAAGGGGCGCCCACCTAAGGGCTTCTAGGCTGTCCTTCTCAGAGGAGACTTACTGGACTGAAACAGGTCCTGTAGCAATGGTCAATGTCATAAAGGCATATTGAAACCCTACTTGGACCTGATACCTTGCAAATGAGCAAGATATACCTACTAGACAGAAAAAAAAAAAAGCTGATGACAACTCCCTCCTTAAGAAAAGGTTTTTAAATTGAATTTAGATCTGTACATACCGGATACCTTGCAAATGAGCAAGATATACCTACTAGACAGAAAAATTATGGATCGTTTTTGGTTCTGATGAAGCTAAGAGCGAAACGCGTCAACGTGTTCAAATTTGTATATATATATATGTTGGCTAACGTTTGTAAAATATTTAATTTTTTCGTTTCAATAATTTGTATATATTACTCTGTTTAACTTTTTTCTAATAAATAAATGAAATACATACTATGTAATACCCGTTTTTGTTCAGGTGCCGAGAGAGTCCGTCAGGTTGGCTAAACCCCCTTGTTTCTTTTTCTTCCTTCTCTAGGATTGATCACATATTCCTCTCGGTTGCATCCTCCCCAACGCTGGTCAAGTCCTCTATACAACCCATACCATGGTTGGACCACTGTGCAGTAATCACTACAATCTCTTCCCTGATCCCCCAAACCAGTGACCGTTCATGGTGCATTAACGAAGCCCATCTCACCAATCCATCTTATTGTCTGGATATCCAAGTAGCCCTCACAGACTACCTGCGACACAATCACACCCCTGACATCTCTCCTGTTCTCCTCTGGGAGGCACACAAACCAGTAATACGGGGCACTTGCATATCGGTATCCACACACCTCAAGAGAGACAAGAAGCTCCAACTAGCTAACCTTGAAAGAGAATTCCAACAAAATTTCCTTCAATTCCAGGCAGCCCCGTCTGAACCCCATAGGATAGCAATGGAAAAATCCAGAACTGAACTGGATCTGCTGCTGGCTGAATCGGCCAATAAGGCCATCCGCAGATCCAGTCATACTATTTACACCAAAGCTAACAAGCCTGACACCTTTCTAGCCATGCGTCTCCGACGACCTGAAAGAAACCATGTCCCTATCAGATTAAGGACTGATAAAAACACCTACACTAGTAACCCCACCAAAATCCTAAGTGAATTCCGTAAGCGATTGGAGGACCTCTACAAAGCTAAAACTACCTTCTCCCACTCTACCGCTGACTCACTCCTACAAGACACTCCACTCCCCAAATTATTGGACTCAGACCGTGAGCCCCTAGAAGCACCTACCTCCACAGAAGAAGTGCTTGCAGCGATAAAAACTCTCAAACCCCACAAAAGACCTGGCCCAGACGGACTCTCCGCCACTTACTTCCAAAAATTTGCCTGTATTCTTGCCCCCCTTTTATGTAAGTCATTTAATGCTTTATTACAGAATCATGCCTTTGGCCGAGACACATTGACAGCCATTATAACAATGATACCCAAGCCAAACACTGACAACTCCCTTTGGTCCAACTTTAGACCCATTTCCTTACTTAACCTGGATATCAAAATCCTGGCTAAAATATTGGCACTCCGCCTTAACCCGCTTATCAGCAAACTAGTAGACAGAGACCAGGTTGGCTTTATCCCCCCGAAGACAAGCTAGCGACAACATCAGGCGAGTGATACTCCTCCAACATATTGCAAAGACCCGTAATATCCCAATGCACCTATTATCTCTTGACATACGGAAGGCATTTGACACAGTGTCCTGGCCCTACCTAGACTACATTCTTAAACGCTGGGGCTTCGGCTCACACTTTTTACAATGGGTAAACTCCCTTTACAACCAACCACAAGCATATATCAGATATTCAGGATTTCGCTCGGACTCTTTCCCTATAACAAGAGGTACTAGACAAGGATGCCCCCTTTCCCCTTTAATTTTTGCACCAGCTATCGAACCATTGGCAGCTTTGATCCGCTCAAACGTCGACATTAAAGGACTAGAAATAGCCTCCACCTCACATAAAATTTGTCTGTTCGCGGATGATGCACTTCTATTCGTAACGTCGCCCCACATTACCCTCCCCAACCTTATCCACACTTTAGATAACTTTGCCTCCATCTCAGGTCTAGAAGTCAATCAAGCAAAATCTAAAGCCCTCAACGTGTCCCTTTCACCCCAAGAAATCTCTCACCTTCAACTAAACTTCCCCTTCACTTGGTCTACCACTTCACTCCCATACCTAGGCATAAAACTGACAGGGAACCCAACTTCGCTATACTAAGCCAACTACCTTCCCATGTTGGCACAACTGTCGTCTCTGTTAGACACCTGGAAACCTCTGTGTGTCTCCTGGTTAGGCCGGGTTGCAGCTGTTAAAATGTCCCTGCTCCCTAAACTCTTATACCTGTACAGAGTCCTCCCAATTAGCGTCCCCTCTTACTTTCACAGAATTATCCAATCTTGAGTCTTCAAATACATTTGGGGCACCACCAAACCCAGAGTCCCGAAAACTATTCTCCTTCGACACAAGCTGCACGGAGGCCTGGGTATCCCAAATTTCACTAAATATTACCACGCAGCCCAATTAGCCCAGCTTACCCTATTACACGCGCTCACAGAAATTCCAAAATGGGTCTCCCTCGAAGCTATAGACCTCTACCCTCTGACAGTTGATAATATCTTATGGTTACCCCCTTCGGTCCGAGGCACTACAGTCAATCCCATCACCTGTCACTCCTTAAAAATCTGGGACAGACTAAGTAAACACTTTAAACTGATCTCTCCACATAACCCCCTATTATCCTTCCTACACCACCCTTCTTTTTACCCAGCACCTGGCACCTTTTCTTATTGGTCGCAGGCGGGTATAACTAGAATTTGTGACCTTACCACTAACTCCACCTTTAAGACATTCAAGGACCTTCAATCCAGCGCCAAACTCCCGCCTTCGGAATCTTTCCGATATCTCCAAGTGGTCCACTTTGCCAAAACTATAGTCGGTCCTAGCACTGGCTTGAACACTCAATCCCTATATGAAAAAATCTGCATGGCAGACCCCCACGCCCCAGGTATTATATCCAACCTATATAATCACTTCTCCACACCAACTGCTGACCTTCCTCATTACGCTGCACAGTGGTCCAAAGACCTACATATAACCCTTACCCCTGAAGAGTGGTCCGACATTTGGGCCACTACCAAATCCTCTTCCCAAAATGTGGTAGCACTCGAAACAAATTATAAGGTATTAATGCGCTGGTACCTGGTTCCAGCAAGAATATCTAAATTCATCCCGAACTACCCATCACAATGTTTCCGAGGTTGTAGTGAATATGGCACCCACCTCCACATCTGGTGGTCCTGTCAGATAGCCCAACAATTTTGGGCGGTTGTCTTCCAAATGATATCCACAATACTGCATGTGACGGTGCTCCCAGACCCTGCCCTGGCCCTACTTAATCATGTTCAGGGAGAATACACTAGAAGTCAGATCTGCCTCCTCCTCCAGCTGACCACTGCTGCCAAACAAACCATCGCTAAAGCATGGAAAACCCCAAAACTCCACATTGCAGAAATGAAGAATAGAGTAACCCAAGCCATGATCCACAGTAAAATTGAGGCCACAACACTAGACCGGGTCCCTCGGCACACTAAAATATGGACCCCTTGGGTGGACAACTTTTTGCCCCCAGATTTTGATCCCAATCTCCTTATCCCATGATCTTCGATTAATTCCTACCGCTTTACATAGCGGTTCCCTGGCCTCACCGTGGCCTCGCCAACACTGATCCCCTCCCACCCTTCATGCCCTCCCCCCTCCTTCTCTCCTCTATACCTTTCCTCCCTCCGTCCCTCCTTCCCTTCTCCACGAACTCTACTCAAACCTCTGTTCACTTACTTCTCCAACAAGAACAAGCCCTCATGGCTATTATTTCACATAATAGATACCCTAGGAACTAGTACCAAGATCGGTACACTATGATGGCATAGTCCTAGGAACCTCTCCTGCTGATACATGCTGACCCCATCGTGATAATATACCCCCCCATCCTTATCAGCAACCAAAGATAGCACTTATCTTACTTTTTCTTTGATGTTTTTGTAATGAATACACTTTGTATACAACGTGAATGATGTTTATTCACCTTTATTGACTACTTCTTGTTGTACTCTGTATTTTGTTTGTAAATAAAAATCTTTGAAAGAAAAGGGGGCCTCGAGAGGCAAGGGAGTCCTCCTCTTCCTGGAGGTCTGCTTTGTTTTTTTGGTGTGGGGCTTTAAGGTACGCTTGCCAACGAGCTGCATGGCAGGTCAACATATGTCTGGTCAAGCATGTGGTGCCCAAGCGGCTGATGTTTTGGCCACGCGAGATACTCTAATGCACTCATCTCAAAAAAGGCCCACACCAAAGAACTTTTGGAATAATGCGCAGAGGCAGCTCCCTGCACAGGCGGAAGGAGCTCTATGGTGTGATTCAGTCGGTGTGCTGCCCTTAAGCTGGCCCCGGGAGGGCATCCTGCCTCGTTGGAGATGTGCATCCTCCCCCTCCTCCTCCTCTCTCCTATCAGGCACCCACATGGAGTCAGTGACCTCATCACCCCCTCCCTCTTCATCACTGCAGCCAACCTGGTAGTATGCTGCAGCTGGTGGAACATGACTGCCAGATTGCCGCCCTTGAGCATCCCCTCTCTCTGCGCTCACATTAATGCCTTCCTATAGCTGGGTATCATCATCAGAGCCTTCAAAACGCTGGGCATCCTCCAGGAGCATGTACCCAACACTGTGGTCAAACAGTTAGGAGGACTCCTTAGGAGGACATGGTGGGTTTAGGGAAGCAATGACGGATGGCATTGAGACGAGGGAAGAGGACGCGTTGGCAGCTGCTTTGCCAGTACCTGAGCCTAGGTGAGAGAGGATGAGGAGGATGAGGAGGGCTTGGTCATCCACTCTACCAAGTTTTCAGCTTGATGCGGCTCAACACGTCCAGCTGCCAAAAATAAGGACACGACGATGCACTGCGTCCACGACCAGCACTGTTGCCTCTAGACACAGAGCCTGCTTGCCCTCTTTTATTGGCTTGTGACTGTCTGCCTCTCCTTGTTGTCCTTCCAGACATACTAATGGCCTGCAGGGAGATGGGAAAACCAGCAATAAGGGGTAGCTTCAAGTGTATACTGTGCAGGAGGCACAAACACTCACTGTTACTGCTGCAGATGCCTGTGTTACACAACAGAACAACACCAGCAATAAGGGGTAGCTTCAGGTGTATACTGTGCAGGAGGCACCTACACCCACTGTAACTGCTGCAGATGCCTGTGTTACACAACAGAACAACACCAGAAAGAAGGGGTAGCTTTAGGTGTATACTGTGCAGGAGGCACCTACACCCACTGTAACTGCTGCAGATGTCTGTGTTACACAACAGAACAACACCAGCAATAAGGGTTAGCTTCAGGTGTATACTGTGCAGGAGGCACCTACACCCACTGTAACTGCTGCAGATGCCTGTGTTACACAGCAAAACAACACCAGCAATAAGGGGTAGCTTCAGGTGTATACTCTGCAAGAGGCACACTACATCCACTGTAACTGCGCTAGGTTAACAAGCAAAGATGACACTGTCCCTGCCTATCCTGCTCTCTCCCTGCACGCCAACACACTACACAAGGCCGTCGTTCTGGCAGCCTTATATAGTGTGGGGCGTGTACTAAACACTCCTGAGCTATAATTGGCCACAGGCATCCTGCCTGTGGCCAATTATGGCTCTCCTCGCTGCCGGCGCTGTGATTGGCTAAGCATGCGGGGTCACAGTGCATGCTTGGTCAATCATCAGCCAGCAATGCACTGCGATGATGCAGTGCATTGTGGGCCATTCGCACCACACGAATATGTTTTGTTCTGGATTCACTGAACAGGCGAACGGCCGATGTTCGAGTCAAACATGCGTTCAAATCAAACACCGAGCTCATCCATATCCCATCATATGCAGCCACTTGTGCCCATCATATGCAGCCACTTGTGCCCATCATATGCAGCCACTGTGCCAAAATTCAGCCACTTGTGCCCATCATATGCCCATCATATGCAGCCACTGTGCCCAAATTCAGCCACTTGTGCCCATCATATGCAGCCACTTGTGCCCAGTATATGCAGCCACTGTGCCCATCAAATTTAGCCACTTGTGCCCATCATATGCAGCCACTTGTGCCCAAATTCAGCCACTTGTTCCCATCATATGCAGCTACTCTGCCCAAATTCAGCCACTTGTGCATATCATATGCAGCCAGGTGTGCCCATCATATGCAGCCACTGTGCCCATCATGTGCAGCCATTTGTGCCCATCAAATGCAGTCACTCGTGCCCATCATATGCAGCCATTTGTGCCCGTCAAATGCAGCCACTTGTGCCAGTCAAATGCAGCCAGTTGTGCCCATCATATGCAGCCACTTGTGCCCATCATATGCAGCCAATTGTGCCCATCATATGCAGCCACTTGTGCCCATTAAATGCAGCCATTTGTGCCCGCCAAATGCAGCCACTTGTGCCCATCATATGCAGCCACGTGTGTCCATCATATGCAGCCACTTGCCACTTGTGCCCATCATATGCAGCCACTTGTGCCCAGTATATGCACCCACTTGTGCCAATCAAATGCAGCCACTTGTGCCCGTCATATACAGCCACTTGTGCCCATGAAATACAAACAGGCTGTGACTTCACTAACCCCCCCTCAGCCGGTCTGGCGGCACTTACTGAGTGACGGGGCTTCCTCCTCCTCTTCTGTAGTGGTGGGAAGCGGCGGCTGTGGCTCCTGTGTCCGCTCGGCTCCTCAAGCTTCCTCCGCCGTGTCTCCTCTTCCACCAAAGCGTTGGGCATCTAATAGGATCTAAAAAGAACAAAGTCCATTAGAAAGACATAAAAAAGCTGAGATGGATGGAATAGGTTGATAAAGATGTTCTCCTTTGTGTTGGTTAAAAAGAATGCATGCAGATATCCTTATGGTGCAAATAACATCTGTGATTCCACCACCAGGTAGTCAAACCGCTCACCTCAAGATGTAGACCCCTGAACTAACAGATGGGTCAAATGCGCATCTTACCACTAATAGTGGTCATAGGCATGGATCTGGGTGGACGGATGGATAGAGGGACTTCTTATCACTTAATATTGCCTCCAGTAGTATCTCTTGCTTTTAAAACATGGTGCCAGGTCACTCGTTTTGTGTAAACAGGTGATTCCGTTCCCTCTGACACTACGGGGAAGCCGTGGTGAAGTCCCTGTGGCGTCAGAGGGGGTGGGGTCACCAGGGTACGTCACCAGGTGGCCCGCCCTCAGTTATATAAGAACTATCATCAACGAAGAAGCATCACACGGTGGGAGCCTCCCATAGAGGAGGATCGGTGGCAGATTTTTTTTTTTTTTTTTCAGTCCATCGTGGCGTGAAGAAGAAGATGAATGGACATTGTGGGAAATTTTTATTTTTACATTTTTTTAATAAAGGACTTGTCAAGCTGTGTCTTTTCTTTTTTAACATTTTGACACTTTTTTGTGAAATGGTATACATTTGTACCCCGTTATCATTTCATACAGGGGGGGTGGGATCTGGGGGTCCCCTTGTTAAAGGGGGCTTCCACATTCCGATAAGCCCCCTGTCCGCAGACCCCCTTAACCACCGGGCAAGGGTTGTAGGGATGAGGCCCTTGTCCCCATCAACATAGGACAAGGTGCTTTGGGGGGCTACCCCAAAGCACCCTCCCCATGTTGAGGGCATGTGGCCTGGTATGGTTCAGGAGGGGGACGCTCTCTCTTCCCCCCTATTTTCCTGTGGCCTGCCAGGTTGCATGCTCAGATAAGGGTCTGGTGTGGATCTTGGGGGGACCCCTACACCATTTTTTTTTAATTTGGCACAGGGTTCCCCTTAATTTCCATATCAGACCCGAAGGGCCTGGTATGAATTTTAGGGGGACCCCCACGCAATTTTTTACAAATTTTGGTTCAGAGTTCCCCTTAATATTCGTACCAGACCCAATGGGCCTGGTAAAGGACTGGGGGGGGGGGATCCCATGCTCTTTTTTTCAATGAGTTTTATCTATATTGCCGAGACCCGACAATTCATTACAGCCACAAACAGTTTTAAATGACAATTTTCCCTTTAGAAATGTCATTTTGCTGTGGTACTGTTCTAAACATGGGAAAAATGCGCCACTTTACAGGCATACTATAGACACCCCCCAGGCACAATATTTAAAGGAATATTTCATTTTTATTGTTTCACTTTAAGCATAAAAGGAAATCACTGCTCCCGAAAAAACGTCCATTTAAAAAAAAAATATTTTGCATTGATACATGTCCCCTGGGGCAGGACCCAGTTCCCCAAACACTTTTTATGACAATACCTTGCATATAAGTCTTTAAAATTAGCACTTTTGATTATTCATGTTCGTGTCCCATAGACTTTAACGGTGTTCTGCCAAATTTTTTGCCTGTTCGGTATGTTCTGGTGCAAACCCAACCGGGGGGTGTTCGGCTCATCCCTACTCTGGAGGACATCCGGCCTTGTTGGGGTTGTTTCTCTTCCTCACTTTCCTCCTCTGCTCTATCCGGCACCCAAGTCATGTCAATGACCTCATCACCTACATCCTCATCATCACTGGAGCCCACTTGGTAATATACTGCCACTGGGGGAACTTGACTGCCAATTTGTTGTTTATTAGTGTTCTCCCCTCTCTGTTGGCTCATGTTACTCCCTTCCTCAAAACCAACATCAGAATCAAGCAATGTCTGCGCATCTTCGAGTAGCAAGTAGCTGATGCTGTGTTCAAATAATTTAGCTGACTCCTCCTTGCCTGATGAACCTAAAACCTAAAAAACCTAAAAAAATTAAATTGCACTTACATAATAGCAGTGACAACATATGTAAGTGCTATTTTAATTTTTTTATTAAATTTATCCTACGGATTCACACTATGGGCAGTTTTTCTTTTATCCTCATGAACCTGTAACCGAGGTATATCCTGGCGTTAGTATTCCTGGCTTTCCGCTGATGTTGGGCCTATGAAAGGTGACACTATCACTTCAATTTATCTGGAGGGTCTGTTGCGATATGGGCCATTCTAAGGTGGTTTGCGGAGGTGTTCTGGCTGAGGTGATATCTGGATGCATCATCTATACAGGCTTTAAAAAGCTTGCCCTCTGGTAAGTGCAATATCTATCTGGTGGTAGATCACAGGTTGATGGTGTTTGCGTTTCTACACACTCCATTCACTATTTTTTATTGTACTTCATTGGACTTTACACTTTCTTCTTTTTTAATGTGATGTTTTATTACACATATAAGGGTATTGGTTAGAAACACTAAACAGAGACAAATGTGCCCTGCCTCAGGACGGACCATGTCCACCTTTGCCTGTGGACACAGATGCGGCTGGTCTCTTCAGGGTGGCATGAGAATGTCTGCCTCTCCTTGATGGCCTCCCAGATATGATGGGGGGGGGGGGGGGGATTATTACCTACATTTTATAGAAACTGGGAAAAGTGTATTGGATGAAAAGTGGTGTTTGGCGCACTTTAAATTAAGGACACATAATTACCTATTTAAAAAAAGTGCAGTTTAATTGGTAGTAGTTTAATTCAAAGATGTAGCCGTATTACATAAAATACACTGAATAAATAGATACTGTATACATTACACTTTTTTACTGTTAAATGTCCAGAGAGGGGTATTTATCACACAACTTTGATTTATAATTTACTGCAGAAAACAATATACTACATCTTATCCTATTTTACTGCTAGAAAATAAAACAATCCTGACTCATTTTGCCCACAATATGAAGAAAACTGTTTCCCTGAAGGGTTTCCTGCAATGGCTAATGATTTTACACAAGTTCAGAGTTAGGTTAATTAGATGCTCCTTTAATTAATTATCTGACAAAAAAGTTCAAGGGTGCCAAGAGGAATCTAAATAGCATTAAGCCAAAGGGGAAAACATTTAAAACAAACCATTTAACATGGGATATGCCCAGGTAGTTTTACCCAGCGTTTACTATTTTATACTGTTTTCTTTCTGTTTCTGATCTAAATGTTCATCCAACCTGCTCACCTGAGAAAATTTGAAAAGTTAATTATCACAGAGCCAGCTAAACAGAAAACTGTGGGAAGTATTTTTTAATATGTACCTACAATTTTTACAAACAAAAATGCTCGATATATTCCAGAATATACACTCTTTTTTACTACACAATCTAATGATTTTACAAAATGTGTGTTTAAACTAGAGTAGCATGTAATATTCAAGTGGCTGAATACACAATTTCTTACCTTGGTATTGCATCTTCCAGTATGTGTTAGTAGGTTTACTTACATAACAATACTGTAATTTGCAGAATTGCTCTGATTGCGAGGCAAAGTCAAAACGAACAGACTGCATGCCATTTGATCTTACACTGCCCCTACTCTCTTCATTTATTTAAAGTATATGTCACCCATTAACTAAAATTTCATATGGTTGTCACATGTGAAAACAACCTAAAAATGTATTTTCATTATTTATAAAAAAACATTATCATTGAAATAATTCCTGCTCATCCTGCCATAAAGGTATTTGGGTCTTTGCACAGTCCCGTCTCTCATTTTTTCTCCTTTGTTGGCACCCTGTTACATGGCCTTTTCTCTGAGATTACAAGTGTTCATTTCAGCACACATTATGCAGGCATGGTCCACTGTTACCACACCCAGAGATAATGTTCTAAGAAACGTCATGCAGCCATCACTGACCTGCATGTATGCACACAGGAAGGGGCTGCAGCATATCAGCAGTAGGGATGGGATGAACAGAACCCTGTTTGGTTCACACCAGAACTTTCAAGCACCGCAAAAGTTCGGACCCGAATAACGAACCCTGTTAAAGTCAATGGGACCCGAACGTCAAGAATCAAAAGTGCCCATTTTGAAGGATTATATGCAACAAATTGGGCATACAATGATTATAGGGGTCCGGGTCTTGCCCTGGGGTGTCAATAAAAAACAAAAAGTTTGTGAAAAACATAATTTTTTAATGAGCAGTGATTTTTTGATTTTTCAAGTGAAAGCATAAAAATGAAAAATTCCTTCCAATATAGTGCCTGGGGGTCCCCTAATGCCGCGTACACACGAAGGGACTATCCCGCGGGATTGTCCGCTGGACTCAAGTCCACCGGACAATCCCCTCGTGTGTGGGCGCCGGCGGACTTTTTGGCGCCAAAAGTCCGGCGGACTAGGTTTTAAGTTTTGTTTTAAAATTGTCCGCTGGACTTGGCAGTCCGGCGGACAATCCCGCCGTTAGTAGGCTAGTCCGCGGGACTTTTGAAATGAACGGACTTGCCGCTCAATGGAAAGTCTGTTCATTCCCGCTGACTTTTTCCAGCGGATTGTCCGCCGGAGAAGTCCAGGCGTGTGTGGGCAAGTCACACGCTTGGAAGTCCGGGCGTGTGTGGGGAAGTCCCGCCGGACTAGGTCCGGCGGACAAAGTCCGAACGTGTGTACGCGGCATTAGTCTACCTGTAAAGTGGCAGATCTGTACCATGTCTAGAATTTGCTGCAGCAACAATTGCATTTATAAAGCCAAAAAAAAAAAAAAATTCCCTGCAAGCTGCCTTTATTTTGCTCAACAACAGCTGGGGAGCCAGTGTTTATGATGAGGCCACAATGTGGTGCACTGGGAACAAGATTAGAGATTTTTTGGATACATTCTGGTGTCTATACACTTTGGATAGAAGTAATGGGTGCGTAAAAATTGGTCTTTTGGTGTCGTGACGCCTTCCCACCGTAACTCTATAGAGGTACTCTTGATGAAAGCAAGAATTGGCCTTGCTGTAAAAAATTGCAATGATATGCACCTGTCAAAAAATGGTCTGTGTGTGTTAATTGTGCCTATGAAACCTATACCAAAAACATTCTTCCAGATGAAATGATTGAACACCCTCAAAGCTAGTCAGCCTCGAAGTCCTGCAGAGATTCCACATCTCAAAAAGACTTAATCAGTGACATCGGCATCAGGGGATTCATAGCTGGTAATCCAGGACTGATTAATTTTTATCAAAGTCAAGCAGTCCACGGAGTCTGTGGACAGACGCATTCTATGATTAGTAACGAAACCTTCTGCAGCACTTAATGCCCGTTCTGAAAGCATGCTGGTTGCAGGGCAGCCCAACAACACAATAGCATTTTGGGCAAGTTCTGGCCAGTGGTCTATTCTCATGACCCAGTAAGTCAGTGGCTTATCAGCTGGAAAGCTCTCCATCTCTGTTTTGGCCCAGAGGTATTCGTCCACCATGTGATGCAGACACTACCGATGGGATGTGGAAGCTGACAGCCTTGGGCGGTGAGGACTAAAAAAATTCCGAAATGCCTCACTTAGGCGGACGCTTTCTCTAACGCTCCTCTCTTGATCAACAGAAGACTCAAAACGACATTTTCCACGACATTGTAACCAACTGGAGTCAGGAAAACCGTTCAATAAAATCCTCTTTAACGTGTCCTCAAGAGATTTTATCTTCTGCACTCTCTGTAGGGACAGGATGAGTTCTGAGACCTTCCCCTTATAACGGTGGTCAAGAAGGGTTGCCAACCAGTAATCATCCTTCTCCTTTATGCCATGTATTCTTGGGTCCTTTTGCAGGCTTTGAAGCATGAGGCTGCCCATGTGCCTGAAATTTGCAGAAGCTTGGGAAGCAGACTCTTCGGGGTCACTCAGGATGACAGCATCTGGAACTTCCACCTCCCAGCCACATACTAATCCCAAGGGTCCTGGGGTTGGGAAGCCATCGCTTACAGATTGACACGTCTGCTCCAGCAGGAACACAACAAGGATTGTGTCACTGGAGCATGCACTGTCACTGCTCACCATCTTTGTGGCCTCCTCAAATGGTGACAATACTTAATGAGCATTCATTGGCGTGGGAAAAAAAAGCTGAGGCGGCCTGAGCCTATCGTCGTGCCGTACTGGCACAGGTACTTGTTGACAGCCCTCTGCTGCATGTATAACTGCTGCAGCCTTCCCAAAGTTGAGTTCCACCTGGTGGGCATGTCACAAATCAGGCTGTTTACGGGCAGGTGAATTTCAGCCAACTGAGCACTGGCTGTGTATGACCGCCTGAAATGGCTACAGACTCTTCTGGCCAGCTTTAGCACATTTTGCTAGGTTTGAGCCATTATCGGACACCATCATTCCTGGCTCCTGCTGGCGTGGTGTGAACCACCTCTAGGCCTGTCCTTGCAGAGCTGCAAGAATCTCTGCTCTGGTGTGATTCCTGTCCCCTAAACACAGCAGCTGAAGCACTGCATGACACCTTTTAGCCTGACTCTGGGAATAGCCCTTTGAACACTTAGGGGGTACCTGATATTCATAGGTCAATTCTACAGAGGGGGCATGGAGGTGGTGGAGGAGAGGGTAGAGCTCACAGGTCTGGCATCATCACCACCAGCTGTATGGAGACGTGGGGGCACAACAAGCTGCAGCACCGAGCCCTGTCCTGCATCCTTTTGAGTTGCAAGCAGCGTTACCCAGTGTGCTGTGAGCGAAATATATCGTCCCTGCCCATGCCTGCTTGACCAGTCAGCAGTAGGGTGGATTTTATGGCTGACTGCCTTGCCCAACGATGCCAGAACATTCCTTTCCATGTGATGGTAGAGAGATGGAACGGTCTTACATGAAAAGTAGTAGCGACTGGGAACCTGCCATTGTGTGAATTCACGGAAGGGCACAGAATCCACCAGGCTGAAAGGCAGAAGTTGGAGAGCCAACAGCTTTGACAAGCTTGCATTCAGCCGTTGGGCATGTGGGTGGCAGGAACTGTATATTTTTTTCCGCTGCAGCAGATGGGGAGAGAAATTTGCCGGCTACAGTGTACAGCTGGTGGTGTGCTGATGGCAGATGTGCTGCTAGGACCTGGGACACCCTGTGCTATACTATCATCCTTGTCAGTGGAGGCTGTTGAAAGGTAATTACTCAGTATTTGAGATGGCCTTTGCGTTCGATTCGATAAACCGGCAGACTTATGGCGCTGTTTGCGGCGACCATATTATTTTACATTGTGAAGAACTTTGACCCATGACACATCCATCATGGGGTACAGGACAGCCAATTGAGACATTTAAGCACATGGACATACCCCCTACCTTATAAATATACCTGATCTGGCTGCCATTGTACATTCTGTCTGTTGTCAGTGTAGGGATAGGATGCTGTTTGAAGCAGGGACAGTCTGTACTCACTAGCTATTAGGTCCACAAAAGTCCTTTTAGGGACTGGTATAGGTGTATAGGAGAGGGAGAAAGGTGTAGGGAGAGAGTTTGCTGTTTGGAGCAGGGCCAGTCTGTACTCACTAGCTACTATTAGGTTCACAAAAGTCCTTTTAAGGACTGGTATAGGTGTACAGTATATAGGGGTGTAACACACTTAAATTATACTTTCAAATATAGAAAGCATATTATAGTTCATTTGTATTGTGCAGCAAATTGTGACTGCAGTGCTGAGCGATTCTGCAGCTATCTTTTCTCAGTGTAGGGACAGTCTGTACTCACTAGCTACTATTAGTTCCAGAGCTTGCTCAATTCGCAATGGAACTGTTGGCTTGCCCCTCATCCAGTGTCCTGTCCGAAAGGATGTTCAGCGCAGCAGGGAGGATCGTGACCGATAAGCGCACTCGCCTAGCTCACGACAGTGTTGACTACCTCACATTTATAAAAATGAATGAGGCATGGATCTCGGAGGAATTCAACACATGTGACCAGTAGACCATGTATATGCATAACTCTATAAACGATTTATATAATCTAGCACACAGACATTTTTTCTACCTTTGGCTCACTTGTACAAAAAAAACACACCGTACTATATGCCCGTACCCTCCTGTTTGAAGAGGTTGAGCGGTGTCATATTTTTGGGTCCCACAGCGAGTTGCTGGTGTCAGTGCTGGTGTCAGTGCTCTCTATATCGGTGCTGGTGTCAGTGCTCTCTATCTCGTGCTGGTGTCAGTGCTCTCTATCGTGGTGCTGGTGTCAGTGTTCTATCTCATTGCTGGTGTCAGTGAGGGAGATAGCAGCGGAGAAGCCAATCAGCAGGCAGTGCCAGCACCATGGCTGAGGATCAGCACTGGACTGGCACTTCCGGACCACCGCAGTGGAGCCCTGCATAGGTGGAGGTAAGGGCTGGGCAGAGGGAGGGGTCAGGGGCTCAAGCACAGGTTGGCACACTGGGACACTGGCACAGGACTGCGCTGCCCTGACTGTGGCACTGATCATCTCCTGTACCCCCTTCATAGCCTGGCCTGACCTTGCCTCTCCTCCATGGCCTTCATGCGCTCCTGAATTGACAACATTTCACAGATATAAAAAGAATGCTTGTCGTTGTCGATCCCAGATTCACTTAATACTTCTGGTATGTCAGTGTCCATGTTGCGGGACTATGTGTGCACAGCTACTAAGTATTTTGTGGCTGCAAATATGACCTAAAGGTTTTTAATGTTCGCCTGCGATTAAAATGAATGGGGCCCGCCGCGAACCTGCGGTTCGTGAACATTTGGGCACGTTCGTGGATCGCGTTCGCGAAACGTCCCGTCAAAAGTTCGTCCATCACTACTCAGTATCACAGGGGCAGACTGAAGTGGGTAAGAAGGAGGAGGAGGGACAGATTTGTGCCCCTTTTTTGTGGCTTTTAGGTGCTCTTGCCAACGGACTGAGTGGTTGGACCTTAACCACTTTCAGACCGGACCATTTTGCTGGCCAAATACCAGACCACTTTTTGCGATTCTGCACTGCAGCACTTTAGCTGACAATTGCGCAGTCATGTGACGTGGCTCCCAAACAAAATTGACATCCTTTTTTTCCCACAAATAGAACTTTCTTTTGGTGGTATTTGACCCCCCCTGCGGTTTTTATTTTTTGCGCTATAAACAAAAAAGGAGTGACAATTTTGAAAAATTTTTTTTGCTATAATAAATATCAACCAAAAATGTATAAAAAAAGTTTGTTTCCTCAGTTTAGGCCGATACATATTCTTCTACATATTTTTGGTAAAAAAAAATCTCAATAAGCGATTATTGATTGGTTTGCGCAAAAGTTATAGCGTTTAAAAAATAGGGGATAGTTTTATGGCATTTTTATTAATATTTTTTTTTTACTATTAATGCGGGGAGCAGCGATTTTTATTGGGACTGCAACATTATGGCGGACACATCGGACATTTTTGACACATTTTTGGGACCATTGTCATTTCTACAGCAATCAGTGCTATACAAATGCACTGATTCCTGTGTAAATGACACTGGCAGTGAAGGGGTTAACCAGGAGGTGGCAGTGTAGAGGTTAAGTGTGTCCTAGGGGTGTGTTGCTAACGGTGGGGGGCGTGGCTGTGTTTTACACATCACTGATCTCTGCTCCAATCACAGGGAGCATAGATCAGTGACACTGTTGCTAAGCAGAACAGGGAGACGCGTGTTTACTATAGCATCTCCCCATTCTTCCTCCCCATGAGACGATTGCGGGTATCTCCGCGGCAATCGAGTCCGCGGGACGCATAATTCGACTCACGGAGGTCCCGACCGGTGCGTGCGCCGCCACCGGCGCACACACAATGGCACGGCGGCAAATTTAAAGGGACGTACCTGTACGCCCATTTGCCTGTCCGTGCCATTCTGCCGATGTAAATCTGTGTGCGCCGGTCGGGAATCGGTTAAATGCCTTGTTAAGCATGTAGTACCAAAATGGTTGGTGTTTTTGCCACGTTTGATGTACCTGAGATAGCAAAAGTGCGATTTTCTGCAGATGTGCTGAAAAAGGCCCAGACAGCTGAGCTTTGGGCAGTGGGCCAGGAGATAACAGCTGCAGAATGTGATGGAATAGGGTGGCTGCTCTCTACTCTTTCTTAATGTCGGCCTCCTTGGGGTTGTGCCGCCTCACCTTCAGTTTCCTCCTCTGCTCTATCTTGCACCCAAGTGACATCAGTGACCTCATCATCCTCATCATCATCATCATACTCATCTCCTCCATCTTCATCATTATCACTGGAGACAACTTGGCAATAAGCTACGGCTTGGGGAACATGAATGCCAATTTGTCTATCAGTGATCCTTCCTCTCTCTAGTCTCATGTTCCTGTCATCCTCAACCTCAGAACCAACATCTGAATCCAGTAATAGCTGGGCATCAAGGGGCAAGTGGCTGACACTTTGGTCAAATAACTCAGCTCACTCCTCAATGGCTGATGTTGGGGCTATGGCAGGAATAGATGCAGACAAGGAGGGACTGCAGGCAGGGCCGAAGTAACATAGGGGCTATTGGAGCTGCAGCTCCAGGCCCCTTTCTCAAGATAGGCCGATTTGCCCCAAAAAAAAGAAAAAAAAAAAAAAAGATCGACTTCGAGGGTTGTAGCTCAGCGATCAGGAGTCACAGAGACCCCCACTTCTCTCCTACATGTAAAAAGCCTCAAGCATTATATATGTTGTTTTAACAGACACCCTATGGAATAAAATGGTGGTCTTTGCAACTTTTTATGTTACACGATATTTGCGCAGCAATTTTTCAAACATTTTGAATGTGCGCAGCACAATTTTTTTGTGTACTAAGCGATGCTTTAAATTTTTTTACAGGTTACATGTTAGAGTTACAGAGGAGGTCTAGTGCTAGAATTATTGTTCTCACTCTATTGATCGTGGCATATGTAACCTGTGTGTATCTGGCTCTGATACTAGCCAGTGCCTACCCAGCCACTGACTAGTATCTCTCCCCAGCCTGTCCCCACACACCCTCTCACCTGCTGACCTGTGGATGGGGGGATCACTCCTGCGGTGTTATTGTGTTCTGCCAGTGAATACAATTATCAGTGTTGCTAACTATAGCTGGCAGCACTGATTGTTTTGGGGAAAACCTGACAGGCTGGTTGTACTCAAGTTGGTTAATAGGTTGACTTGTGTAAAACCAGGTAGCCAGATCGACTATGGCTGGTCTCTGCTTAATTGGTGTAATGTATGGCCCGCTTAACCACTACACAGTCCCTAAACATCCTTCCACAAACCTTTAAATGTTTCCTTCCCAGATTCCTTCATCCTCCTCTCCTATACATAGTGCCCACTGTCATACCTCCACACTTCTCTCCTGTACATACTGCCCACTGTCATACCCTCCACACTTCTCTCCTATGCATAGCGCCCACTGTCATATCCTACACACTTCTCTCCTGTACATAGTGCCCACTGTCGTACCCTCCACACTCCTCTGCTGTACATACTGCTCACTGTGATACCCTCCACACTCCTCTGCTGTGCATACTGCCCACTGTCATACTCTTTACACTCCTCTCCTGTACATAGTGCCTTCTGTCATACCCTCCGCACTCCTCTCATGTACATAGTGCCCACTGTTAGACCCTCCACATTCCTCTCCCTCACCTGCACATACTTCCCACTTTTATACCATCCATTCTCCTCCTCTATGCCTCTTACCCACAAAAACAGTTCTTTAAAATTATACTGAATATCCTCAACGTTATCAGCTCTATAATGGGCACACTTTTGTTAGTTCAACTAAAGGAAATCTCACTCCTCATATTTGTTCTGCCCCATTATTAGTACTTATTTAATTTTGTAATTACTATTGTGATGTATAGATGAACATAGGGGATGTCAGCTACTCTAAATATAGCACTTGTAAAAAAGTGTCCCTGAAAATATTTTTGAAATGTTGGCAAACTATGCGGGTCAGTAGGGGGCCCCATGAGAGGCTCCTGGGTTCCAATGATATTAAAGCGGTAGTAAACTTTTCTAACATTACTATTTTTTATAGGCCCTTAGGTAGGTTATGCCATAATGTACAAGTATGCACAGCATATTAGCACATTAGGGTACACTTAAATTGTCAGGCTGAGCCCTCCAGTCCTGTGCTGTGATCAATCCGGCCCGGGCACTTCCATCTTCACCCGGTCTTCCTTCTGGGTTCTTTGCCTTCGGTCACTTGCCTTGGCCGGGCTGCGTTGATGTTATTCCCACGCATGCTCATATGCATCCTCTTTCTCTCATCCCCCCTTTCTCACCGGGCCCATGATGTTCTTAATCTGGCCCTGACTGCAGGGGACTGCATACTTGTCTCTGCTTGCGTGACAGAGGATGAGGAGAATGAGGAAGGTTTAGTAAGCCAGTCCACCACCTCCTCTGCATGCTGTGCACGGTCAAACTTGCCTGTAGACGCATTTGTTGCTGGCCCCCTTACAGTGCCAAAGGAACTTCTGCCTCTTCTTGCTGTCCTCCCAGACATTATTGGGAGGGAGGAGATGGTGCTTATAAGCAAATGTAATCTGTACGTAGATGCACTTTAATCAATGTAAAGAGGTGTTTGGTGCACTTTAATTTGAGAGCTTACACTACACAGGCACACTCCACAGATACAATATAATATACTGCAATATAATGCACCAAACATACAGTGATGCACAGAACTATATGGTGTAAATGGGGAAATTCCGACCACAAAATCTGTCTGATTTTTTCCGATGGATTTTGTCCGACACTGGTGTTGCATACACACGGTCGGACAAAGTTGTCGGAAAATCCGATCATTCTGAACGTTGTGACGTTCGTTGTGTACAACGGAACTACATAGAGGCTAGTAGCCAATAGCTTTGGTCTCGTAATTTGATCTGAGCATGCATGGCGCTTTGTCCGTCTGAATTCTCTACACACGATCGGAAAAAGTCCGATCGGATTTTGTTGTCGGAAAATTTGAGAGCAGGATCTGATGGAAAAAGTCTGATGGAGCCCACACACAGGCGGATTTTCCGACAACATGGTCTGATCGGACATATTCCGTCTGAATTTTCGACCGTGTGTATGGGGCATTAAACTGGCAGTAACGCACACAAAATGAAATGGTGTTAAACTGGCAGTAACGCACGCAGAAGTAAATGGCATTAAACTGTCAGTAACACTGATGCTATCTGAACTGTCCCTACTTAGCTATACACTAATGTCAAGATTACTGACATGGTCTCACTACACTACACTGAAACTACAGTATCTTAGCTGTCCCTACTCTAGCTGCACACTATGCAAAGCTGAATGATGGTCCTCCCCACTACACTCACACTATCCCTAGACTGACACTAAACTAATATTTTACACTGACAATTGAAGCAAAATAGCACAGTATAGCACACTAATTAATTTGATTTTTTTTTATTATGGTTTATCATATACATAACAAAGAGAGAACAAGTGTAACGTTTACAACAATAAAAAATTCTACAGGTGAGCCATTGAACAGATAAATAAAAGCATCACAGCAGCTCGTCAAAGTAACCGTGGATGTCATCTCAATCAACGGGTATCCATCCCTGCAGACCAATATGTAAAGGTCCATTGTACCCCAGCCTTCCGTGACAGTGAGCCAGGGCTAGAAGAACCCTGAGAACCCCGTGCTCTTAGGAGCCCCAATTGGGATCCTGCTGCAGCCCAGGAGTCGAGGGCACAGAGCTATCCCAAGCAAAATGAACCCTGTGTCAATGTCAGAGCGGAAGTGGTGGTGTAATAGTCACCATAAAGCTACAGATTCAGATAAAGTGCCAAAAGTCCAATCCATAAGATAGCATGAAGGCAAAAAACGTGTGAGGGGACAGGAAAGAAGGAAGGAAAGCAATGCCAAACTCATCTATTAGAGCTCCGGGAGTTCATAGCTCCCGGGGGTACGCCAGGAATGAGGGAGATATTACAAAGGGTCGCCCAAGGTTCCCAAATGTCCCTGAATTGCTCAGTTTTGTCATTGAGTTTAGCAACAATTTGTTCTTGTACCATGACCCATGTAACCTTTCTTTTAAACATCCGAAAAGAGATGATATGTGTCTTCCAGGCCTTGGCGATAGTCATTTTAGCACCTAAGAATAAGAACAAGGACAACATCTGGGAGGCTTTGGATAGCTTCGAGATCTGCAAATTAAATAGTGCCCACCGAGGGTGTGGTACAACAGTAGTGCCCATCAGTGAGCTAATAGTGCGGAAAACTTTGTGCCAAAATGATCGTATGCGGGGACAGGTCCACCAAATATGGATCATTGAGCCCTCCAATCCGCAACCTCGGAAACATACCGGTGATGTGCCTGGGAATAGAGTCGCTAGCCTGGAAGGAACATAGTACCATCATGTTAGAACTTTTAGACCTGCTTCGATAAGGGAGATGTTAAGAATACCTTTAAATGCTCTCGTCGAGGCGCGAAACCACATCGTAGTATCCTAAGACTCGTCCATGTCGTGCTCCCAGGCTCAGACATAAGAGGGTTTGGACTGTGTAGTCATAAGTGCCGTATAAATCAGCGAGATACCTCCCTTCTGATCCACCGTAGTGATACACCAGTGTTCAAAAGGAGTAATATTGGGGGGAAGGGGTTTGGTGTTCCAGATGGAGTGTATAAAGTGGGAGATTTGTGCATGTCTAAAAAGTTCTGAGTCAGGTAAATCCAATTTCTTCTTATAGTGTGTCAGTGAGAGGGGTCCTGCAGGGGAAAAAAAGTGTCCAATACGATATAGGCTTTTGTCGGTCCACCATTTAAACGCTTCAATGTTCATCCCAGGGGGAAAGTCAGGATTGTGAAATATGTGTGTTAGGGGTCTCAGTGGAGAAATTAGGGCGCTAAGGGAGAAAAGTTTGGAGCTAAGTGCTATAGAGTGAGAAAGAGTGGGTGCCAGTATGGCCGGTCTGTCTTTCGGCGCGCAGCCTAAAAGGAAATCTATCGTGTTCAATGGGACAGAATGTCGTTCCATAGCAAGCCAATCTGGCTTGTCATGACACGAGTAGGCTAAGGATATTTGTGCTAGTCTAGCTGCCTGATAATATCCCCACAGGTTGGGTAGTCCCAATCCCCCCTGCGTCTTTAATCTATAGAGTGTAATAGAAGGACACCTGTAACCTTTATTACCCCAAATAAAACGTAATATGTCTGACTGCAGTTTCGTAAGAAAGCGTTTGGGTATCGGGATTGGTAGTGAGCGGAAAAGATACAGGAGCTTTGGTAGCAGTGTCATTTTGACCGCATGAATTCTGCCCAGCCAGGATAGAGCACATCTAGACCACCTCTCCATATCCTGTTTACATTTCTGTACCATGGGGGATAATTTGCTTGGAATAGACCTTCTATATTTGAGGTAAGCTTGATACCCAAGTATGGAATCTGATGAGGTGCCCAAGCAAAAGAGAAATTGTCCGTGATCTGTTTGAGAAGATCCGGAGGGAGAGTTATATTCAAGGCCAGTGATTTATTCATGTTAACTCGTAGACCTGAGATCCCACTGAATTCACGAAGAATCCGAAGGATCACTGGCATTGAAGTCAGGGGGGAAGTGACAAAGAGGAGAAGGTCGTCTGCATATAGTGCACATTTGTGCTCCAGGGGGCCACAATTAACCCCTTTAATGTCTGGGTTTGTTCTCAGTGCAATGGCTAAAGTTTCTATTGCTATCGCGAATAAAAGCGGCGATAGAGGGCACCCCTGTCTGGTCCCCCTGCCTATAGGGAAGGACTCTGAATATCTGCCCAATAGGCGCACCTGCGCCGTAGGAGCGGAATAAAGGGAATTAATAAGATTAAGAAAATATTTGCCACATCCCCAGTGCCGTAGGATTTCAGACAGGTATGCCCAATCTATTGAATCGAACGCCTTGTGTAAGTCAATTGAAAGTATAAAACCCTTTTGTGCGGGACCCCCATCCCGTTGAGAATTGAGCAGCGATATAATGTCAATCGCTCGCCTGATCTGGTCCGGTCCTTGTCTCCCAGGGATGAAGCCTACCTGATCCTTGTGAACATATGACGAAATAAAGCTGGAGAGTCTGTTGGCCAGAATCTTAGTCATTATTTTGATATCATTGTTAATAGGAGATATAGGGCGGTAATTGCCTACCTCACTATAGCACACTAATTAACTGATAGCACTGAACAGAGCCCTGTTCTATCTCTCTCCACGCCAAAATCAGACTGAAAATGGCTGTCATTGAAAGAATACTTTTATACTGTGGGGCAGGAATGAGCCACAATTGGATAAGTCATGATGACAGTGTGCAATTATGACTCTGACAGTGCTCTGTGCCCTGATTGGCTGAAGCTTTCACTGTTTAAGCCAATCAGGGCTTGCAATGCACTGTTCAGCGCCACAATGCATTGTGGTCAGTTCGGGGGCGAACAAGGGTCAAATGACCCTTTGTTCGGCTGTTCGCCGAACCCTAAACAACGAAAGTTCAGCCTGAACCGCTCGCCCATCTCTAATCAGCAGGACTGAGAAAAAAGTGAAAGCAAGGTTTTTGTTTTTAAAAATGCAATTCTTTATTAGATACACTGTTTTAAGAAAATGTCCATCCAGTTAGAGTTTACATCTACTCTAAATGTCCAGTGCAGCCTCCTTTGTGTTGTCTGCCTTGTGATTGCATTATAATGTATAATTTCTGGTGGCAAGGTAAAGCAAGTCTGGGATCAGTAGGTGATGGTGATTGAAGAGGGTAAACATAGGTATTAATAATGGAAAACACCAGGAAACACATAATGGCACTGATACTTAAAGATCTACCATTTTTCTACACAACCTCTTTAACCTTCCTGGCGGTATGATTATGTCTGGAATTTTGTGCTGAAATTATTTTGCATGGAAATTTGGCGTTTTTATATTGTAGGCATGCAATTCTTATGAATAACTCACTTAAATCTGTCCAAACCAGAGTCTAGTAGACATCCCGGGTATGATAAAGTTTGAAACACAAAATCATAAATTATAATAAAATAAAAATATATATAAAAATTATTCAATAATGTAATCAAATCAAAAACACTAAAATTTGCTCAGTTGCAGAATAGTCGCTGTCATTAAATTTAGTGTTTGATGATGAATTGTGATTCTAATTTATTATCGCTGTTTTCTAGCTTTCTAAAACCACTTTTGACATAGGGACACTTTTTGGTTGCTATGGACAATCTCCAGTTTCCAGGCAGAAAAAAATCTATTTATTATATAAAATGACATGCAGGGCACTGGGCACACCACTAGGGACAAAGGGGATGTGTATTTTTTGTATACAGTACTGTAATCTGTAAGATTACAGCACTGTATGTGTACTGTGTTTTTAAACTTTTTTAAATTTGGCGCCGATCTCCGCTCCCGTGCGTCGTAACGTCGCAGGCAACGGAGATCAGCGGAACTCGGGCACTGTGTGAATCGAGTGAGCAGACGGCTCGCTCACACAGCGGGGAGACATCGCAGGATCCAGGGGACAAGGTAAGTAACTTCCCCCCCTGTATCCTGCAATGCAGGCCCAAGGCTCGGGGTTACCGCTTTTGGTACTGAAGATCCCACCCCGAGCCAGACTCGGGAATACCGACAGGGGGGTTAAAGTACATTCTAACAATAAGTTACATTAAATTACAAAGTTGACAGCTGTCTGTCACTCTGTTTGTCATGCTGTTATCACGCTGTCTGTCATGCTGTCTGTCATGCAGGCTATCATCCATTTCACAATGGGCGTTTTCATATTGTTCATATTGTTTATATTGTTGCCTTCAGGTTCATCAATTATATAAGTGATTTGTTCAGGTGCATCTCAGCGTTTACACAAGAGCAGCAAACAAACAAAGATTTGGGGGGGGGGGGGCACCCTAAAAGATGCATTAAAGATGGTGCAGCCATAAGACCATATAAACAGAACAAAATATTACAGCGCACACATGTAAAAATGATATTTACCTCCTGCAAGGCTATTTAAATCTTTTTGGGCTGGAGAACCCCAGTCCCCCATCATTGCCTCTTATTAGTGTCCACCTGTGTCATAGGAGGAGTCCTTTTAGTTCTCCCATATAGAGGAGTGTATTTCTCCCATGGTTTAGAGAAGCAGGATCTTCCATTCTATGGATAGTGTAGGACCCACTGATAATGGGGTAGTTTGACTAAATCCCCATATTTTTTGAAAATGTTCAAGTGTTTTAAATAACCTTGCAGGAGGTAAATGTCATTTTTGTATATGTGCGCTGTAATATTTTGTTCCGTTTACGCAAGAAACAACAGGTGCTTTCAGGTCACTTGGTAGCCAGTTGTCACATGTCAGGTTCTGTCATGTGGTGACGGTGATTCCACCTTCAGCGCTTGGTAGATTGAGAGTGTGTGTGAGTTGGGTCGATCATCCATTGCACATGGGCATTTCATTGCCAGATATCAGTCGTTTATGTGGGTTTTTCTTTCATGCTATCACTGCACGGTAGTGTTTAATTTTTTCGTTTCTTTGTCTGTCATATTTTGCCTTCAGGTCCATCACCTTTCGGCTGATTTGTTTGCGTACGTTACAGCATTTACGCAGGAGCAGCACGTGCGTTCAGGTCACTTCGTATCACGGAGTTAGTTAGCTAGTTGTCACATGTTGGGATCTATCGTGTCTACAGATCCATACAGGCCAAGGTTCATTTGTCAGTGTCAATACAATTTCTCAGCCGTATATCATACACTGCCTGGTCAATTTTGTTACCCACCACACTCTGTGGGTCCCTTAGTCCTGAATGTTTGTTTCTAATTGCCTTTGAGCTACAGGTTGTTTGGGCTCGCTTATTGCATACACGTAGGGTCTGATTGGTCACTAGTTTCATTCACGCGCTGTTGTTGTTGGCACATTGCTGCACCCACGTTTTTAGACTTGGTTAGGCATGAAGGGGTGTTGTGATTCTTGTATGGGTGGTTCTTAAATTCTTTGCTTGTCATTTTTTTTCTTCATAGATACTATCATGTCACATGTTTCAGGAAACCGACAAATTTGAATTTATTCCTCTATCCCCAACTGGGGGTTCAGAGCATGTCAACACCCCATCTCAATGATTCCCTGCTCTTGGAGGACCATGGTTGTCCGCCCAACGTTCCATTGGCTGCCTGTAAGGTGGAAGGTCAGGCCAACATCATACATTTTTTGCCATTACACTTGATTCAAATCTCATGATTGCGAGTTTGCCCAGGGAGAAGTTGGTCAGGATACAGCAGACGATTCATCTTTTTGTCCGGTCCCCAGTCTGTTCCAAGAGAGACTTACAGTCATTCTTGGGTATGCTGAATCATTCTATGAGGATTATTCTACAGGGTAGATATTTTGTTTACAGGTTTCTGGCCCTTCTACCCCTATATCAGGACTCTGACTCAGTCGTTAGCTTACAAGCTGATGCACAAGCTAATCTCATCATGTGGGACCAGTTCCTGTGTAGGGATGAGCCGACCACCCCCGGTTCGGTTCGCAGCAGAACATGCGAACAGGCAAAAAATTTGTTCGAACACCATTAAAGTCTATGGGACACAAACATGAATAATCAAAAGTGCTAATTTTAAAGGCTTATATACAAGTTATTGTCAAAAAAGGTTTTAGGGACCTGGGTCCTGCCCCAGGGGACATGTATCAATGCAAAAAAAAGTTTTAAAAACTGAAGTTTTTTCGGGAGCAGTGATTTTAATAATGCTTAAAGTGAAACAATAAAAGTGAAATTTTCTTTTAAATTTTGTACCTGGGGGGTGTCTATAGTATGCCTGTAAAGTGGCGCATGTTTCCCGTGTTTAGAACAGTCCGAGAGCAAAGTTACATTTCTAAAGGAAAAAAGTCATTTAAAAGTACTTGCGGCTATAATTAATTGTCCGTCCCAGCAATACACATAAAAGTAATTGAAAAAAACGGCATTGGATTCCCCCACAGTCCATTAGCAGGCCCTTTGGGTCTGGTATGATTATTAAGGGGAACCCTAAACCAAAATAAAAAAAAAATGGTGGGGGGTCCCCCTCAAAATCTATACCAGACCCTTCAGGTCTGGTATGGATTTTAAGGGGAACCCCGCGCCCCAAAAAAAAAAAAAGTGTAAAAAATTGTAAAAACGACAATACACGCCTTGGGCCAAGTCCTTTATTTAAAACTAAAGAAATAAAAGTGGCCCACGAAGTCCATTCATCTTCTTCTTCTCTCGCTCTGATGGACCGGAAAAAAAAGCCGAACGCCACCAACGATCTGCCTCCATGGGAGGCAACCGCCATAATGACCAGCCTCTCAGGTTACAGCTCTTTTATAACTGAGGGTGGGGCCACACGATGACGTTGCCGAGTGACTCCGCCCCCTCTGACACACAGGGACATCCCTATGGCTTTCCTGTAGGGTCAGAGGGGGGCAGGGCCACCCGGTGACATAACAAAGTGACTTTGCACCCTCTGACGCTTTTTTCTTTTCCGGTCCGTTGGAACAAGAGAAGAAGATAAAGGACTTGTGTTTTTACAATTTTCACACTTTTTTTGTGAAATGGTAGGGGTACATTTGTACCCCGTTACCATTTCACACAGGGGGGAGGCCGGCATCTGGGGGTCCTCGTGTTAAAGGGGGCTTCCAGATTCTATGTTTGAAATTTTTTATTAAAGTTTTACAAACTTAACAAAAAGATATCCAATACAACTGCATAACAATGTGAAGTATACAGGCATGTCATTGAACAGGTAAGTACAATAATCACATTCGCTCGGCAACGCAGCCTTGGATGTCGTACCAGACAACAGGTACCCGTCCCGTCTGCCCAGGGAACAACTTGCCCCGGCACACCAGCCGATCTTCAAAAGAAATCCGAATTGGGGATACTCCGCGACTCCCAAACTCCCAGGAGCCCCGAATGGGATCCTGCTGCACCCCAGGAGCTGGGAGTACAGAGACGCCCCAATGTGTATATGGCTAGGTCCAGGATCAGAACTGGAGTGGCGGGGCAAAGCCCTTCACATATTGAAATACAAACTTCGGATGTAACATACTATACCGGTCAGGTTATGCGCAGGAAATAGCGGTTCGCCAAGAGAGGCGACAGAAAAGGATAGAGAAGCACAATGGGGAGGGAAGAAACGTGTGAGGGGACAGGAAAGACAAGAGGAAGGTGGTGTTCTGTCTGTCAACTTGAACAGTGCGTGATCTAACTGCCCGGAGGTACTCCCGGTATAAGGGAGATGTTGCAGAGGGTAGCCCAGGGTTCCCAGATGGCTCTAAACTTCTCGGTAGAGTCATTGAGCTTGGCAACAATTTGTTCCTGGACCATGACCCAGGTTACCTTACGTTTAAACAACCTAAAAGAGATGGTATCTGACTTCCAGGCTTTGGCTATTGTCATTTTGGCTCCTAGGCATAGAAACAGTGCTAGAGCCTGTGAGGCTTTGGATAGCTCTGGGATAGGGAAATTAAGCAACGCCCACCTAGGGTGAGGCATAACAGTGGTACCTGTAAGCGAGCTTATGGAACGGAATACTTTCTCCCAGAACGACCGTATGCGAGGACATGTCCACCACACATGGACCATAGAGCCCTCAAGACCGCAGCCTCGGAAGCAAATTGATGATGTACCTGGGAAAAGTATTGCCAGCCTGGAAGGGACATAATACCACCTCAGTAAAACTTTCAAGCTGGCTTCAACAAGGGAGACATTGAGGATACCTTTGTATGCTCTTGTAGAAGCCCGATACCATGTCGCAGAGTCCCAGGAGTCGTCCAAGTCGTCCTCCCAGGCCCTTGCATACGAGGGTATAGACTGTTTAGTCATAAGTGCCGTATAGATCAGTGAAATGCCTCCCCTCTGATCTGCCGTGTTGATACACCAGTGTTCAAATGGGGTAATGTTAGGTGGAAGCGGTTTGGTGGTCCAGATAGAGTGTAAGAAGTGGGAAATTTGTGTGAACCTATAAAGTTCTGAGTCGGGCATGTCCAATTTCTTCCGACAGTGTTGCAATGTGATGGGTCCAGAGTGGGAGAAGAAGTGTCCGATACGGTACAGGCCCTTGTCAGTCCACCATTTAAAGGCCCCAATGTCCATCCCCGGTGGAAAGTTAGGATTATGAAAGATGTGCATTAGGGGTGTCAGAGGAGAGAATATGGTATTAAGGGAGAAAAGTTTGGTGCAGAGCGCTATAGAGTGCGATAGGGTGGGATCCATGACAAGAGAAGAAGATAAAGGACTTGTGTTTTTACAATTTTAACACTTTTTTTGTGAAATGGTAGGGGTACATTTGTACCCCGTTACCATTTCACACAGGGGGGAGGCCGGCATCTGGGGGTCCTCGTGTTAAAGGGGGCTTCCAGATTCTGATAAGCCCCCTTCCCGCAGACCCCCACACCCACCGGGCAAGGGTTGTGGGGATGAGGCCCTTGTCCCCATCAACATGAGGACAAAGTGCTTTGGGGGGGCCGCTACCCCAAAGCACCCTCCCCATGTTGAGGGCATGTGGCCTGGTACCGTTCAGGAGGGGGGGCGCTCTCTCATCCCCCCCTCATTTCCTGCGGCCTGCCAGGTTGCGTGCTCGGATGAAGGCCTGCTATGGAATTTGGGGGGACCCGCACGCAATTTTCTTTTTTTTATTTTGGTTCGGGGTTCCCCTTAATATTCATACCAGACCCAAAGGGCCAGGTATTGGACTGTGGGGGAATCCCATGCTGTTTTTTTCAATTACTTTTATGTGTATTGCCAGGAGCGACAATTCATTATAGCCGCGAGTACTTTTAAATTACTTTTTTTTCCTTTAGAAATGTAATTTTGCTCTCGGACTGTTCTAAACACAGGAAACATGTGCCACTTTACAGGCATACTATAGACACCCCCCAGGTATTAAATGTTTAAAGGAATATTTTACTTTTATTGTTTCACTTTAAGCATCATTAAAATCTTTGCTCCCGTAAAAAACATCTGTTTTTAAAACTTTTTTTTGCATTGATACATGTCCCCTGGGGCAGGACCCAGGTCCCCAAACATGAATAAACTTTTTATGCCTAGAGTTGAGCGGACACCTGGATGTTCGGGTTCGATGGGTAAATAAAAAATAATATGCTGGAGGCACCCTTCTTAGAAGAAGAGGTACAGGAAGTCATTAAGAACCTCAGAAACTCAACGGCATAAGCTAGTGGGAAAATCAAATACTTAAAATAATAATCTTGACCTAGGAGGATGAGGTCCATATGGAGTAGGAGGTTGAGGTGGCGGTGGATGTAGCTATTTAGGTGGAAGCGGCGGTGAAGGACGACAAGGTAGCCAACACTGGATTTTGTTTTTAATAAAAAATGTTTTTAAATTAGGAACACCTCCAAAGAGTGAGTAAGTTCAAAAATACAACAATGGCTGTGTAAGGCCTGGGATGTGTAGGCGCCGTTCGTCTTCGGAGATTTTTGGAATCTATTTGTCCTCTGTACTGCGCAAGCACTGCGCTTGCGCAGTACGGGGCGGACATTATCCGATGGCCGGACCGTTTTTGTCAGAACACCAGTATACATGTCTATTCTGCACAAGGTACGGACCTGTGGGATCCATGCCTGGTTCATTTTAATGAACGTGAGCTTGTCCTCATTGGCTCTGGACAGGCGGCTGCGCTTGTCTGTGATAACGCCCCCTGCCGTGCTAAATACACGTTCAGCTAATACACTGGCTGCAGGGCAGGCCAGCAGCTCCAAGGCGTAAAAGGCAAGCTCAGGCCATGTGCCCAATTTGGAGACCCAGAAGTTGAAGGGGGCAGACCCGTCATTCAGTACGTGTAGGCGTGTGCACACATACTGCTCCACCATGTTGGTGAAGTGCTGCCTCCTGCTAAGACGTTCCATATCAGCTGGTTGTGCTGGTTGTTGTGGCGTGCTGACAAAGCTTTTCCACATTTCGGCCATGCTAACCCTGCCTTCTGAGGTGCTGGCGGTGCCCCGGTTGCATTGGCGACCTCTTCCTCCTCCTCTGCCTTCGCCTTGTGCTTCCACCGTACCCCCGCTGTCAGGTGGGAATGCCACCAGCAGCGCGTCTACCAGTGTGCGCTTGTACTCGCGCATCTTACGATCATGCTCCAGTTAGGTAATTAAAGACGGCACATTGTCATTGTAACAGGGATCCAGCAGGGTGGCCACCCAGTAATCAGCACCAGTTATAATGTGGGCAACTCGCCGGTCGTTGCGGAGACACTGCAGCATGTAATCGCTCATGTGTGCCAGGCTGCCCAAAGGCAACGAAAAGCTGTCCTCTGTGGGAGGTGTATTGTCTGGGTCCTCTGTATCCCCCCAGCCACGCACCAGTGATGGTCATGAGCTGGTCTGTGGCTGTGAACATGGTTCCTCCTCCTCCATCTCCTCCTCCTCATCCTCCACCTCATCATCCTCAAGAACTGTGCCCTTTCTGCCGGAAAATTGTGTACCTGGTGTTTCTTGATGTAGGAACCCACCCTCGTAGCCACTTGTGAATGACTGCCCTGAAAGCCTTGGAAATGACCTCTCTTCCTCCTCATCCTCCTCCTCCTCCTGTGCCACATCCTCTTCCATCATCCCCTCAAAGCGTTTTTTCAAGGAGGCATAGAACTGGGATAGTAACGCTGAGAATGGCGTCATCGGCACTGGCCATGTTGGTGGAGTACTCGAAACAGGCACACAGGTCTCGCACGGAGGCCCAATTATTAGTGGTGAAGTGGTGCTGTTCCGCAGAGCGACTCACAGGTGCGTGCTGCAGCTGAAACTCCACTATGGCCTGCTGCTGCTCGCACAGTCTGGCCAGATTGTGCAAGGTGGAGTCCCACCTTGTGGGCACGTCACATATGAGGCGGTGAGCGGGAAGGCCGAAGTTACGCTGCAGCGCTGACAGGCGAGCAGCAGCAGGGTTATAACGCCGAAAGTGCGCACAGATGGCCCGCACTTTCTGCAGCAGCTCTATCATATCGGGGTAATTTCCTCTGGACCACCAAGTTCCTCTGGACCACCAAGTTCAGCACATGCGCCAGGCAAGGGATGTGTGTCAAACCGGCTAGGCCCAGAGCTGCTACGAGATTTTGCCCATTATCGCACACCACCAGGCCGGGCTTGAGGCTCACCTCCACCAACCACTCAGCTCCTGTGCGGTGTGGGGTTTTTCCCCCAAACAGGAATGTTTTAAAACTGCCTGCTGTCGTTTACCCCTGGCTGTGCTGAAGTTGGTGGTGAAGGTGTTACGCTGACCGGATGAGGAGGCGGTAGAGGATGAGGAAGCGGAGTAGGAGGAGTTAGCAACAGGAGGCAAACTGAAGCACCCTGCAATCCTCGGTGGTGGAAGGACATGCGCCAAACTGCTATCCGCCTCAGGCCCAGCCGCCACTGCATTTACCCAGTGTGCTGTTAGGGAGATATAACGTCCCTGACCGTGCTTACTGGTCCACGTAGTTAGGTGGACTATGCCACAGATGGCGTTGCGCAGTGCACACCTAATTTTGTTCCCTACTTGGTTGTGCAGGGAAGGGATGGCTCGCCTGGAAAAGTAGTGGTGGATGGGCACGACTTACTGTAGGACAGCCAATGCCATCAGCCTTTTAAAACTCTGTGTCTTCACCAGACGGAATGACAGGATTTCAAAGGCGAGGAATTTTGAAATGCTGGCATTCAGGGCCAGGGATCGCGGTTGGGTAGGGGGGTACTTCATCTTCCGCTCCAGTGTTTGGGAGATAGAGAGCTGAACGCTTCCATGGGACATTGTGGAGATGGTTGGTGACCCAGGTGGAAGTGTTGCTGGCAGATCCTGGCTGATCCTCTGTTTGCAGGTTGGCAGGTGCCACTGTCACTACAGAGGTGGATGAAGAGTCCGAGACTGCAGCAGAAGAGGAAGCAGGAGGAGCCAGAGACCTTTCTTGGTTTTTGAGGTCTCTACTCCACTGCAGCTCGTGCTTTGCACTTAGATGCCTGGTCATGCTTCAGGCTCTGATTGCACAGCGTGTAAACCACTCGTGTCTAGGGTTGAGCGAAGCCGAACTGTTTGGGTCCGTACCGGACTTTTGGGTGTATGTTCGGGTTCGGGTCCGGTGTTCGGCGATGTATTGGCGCCTTTTACAAGCTGCAGGGCAGCCAATCGATGCTAGTTTCACTAGTGTGCCCTTAGAAGCCATCACAGCCATGCCTACTAATGGCATGGCTGTGATTGGGCAGTGCAGCATGTGACCCTGCCTCTATATATAGTCCAGACACACAGCACACAGCGTCATTCTGCTATAGACAGGTTCCTGTGCTGCTAAGAGAGGATTTTAGGAGTTAGTGTGATAAAGTCAGTCAGTCAGTCCACATTCCTTAAATTTTCTTCAAATTAGTTAGATCAGTGAGCGATCTACATAGCTAGAGTAGAGTAGAGAGTTTCTTTATTTAGGAAAAGAAAGAGGCAGAGAGAATTATTCAAGAGATTCCTAAATCAATTGTACCCTGGCTGGCTGGGGTGCAGTGCACAGGCTTTTAACAGTGCCATGAGGCCAGTGCCAGACAAAATATAAAAGTTTTACCTGCAAGCTCAGTGCTCCTTCACTGCACTGCATATATTAGTAAGAGATACACCATAGTCTGTGTGTATTCTGGTATTGGAAAAACATTGCAAAAAAATTAAATTTTGCTGTGTTTTTTTTTCCCCAATAGCATTTTCTGCATGTTCATACAAGCTTTAGACACTGTCCGTGTATTCTGATATTGGAAAAACATTGCAAAAAAATTAAATGTTGCTGTGTTTATTTTTTCCCAATAGCATTTTCTGCGTGTTCATACACACTTTAGACACTGTCCGTGTATTCTGATATTGGAAAAACATTGCAAAAAAATTTAATTTTGCTGTGTTTTTTTTTTTCCCAATAGCATTTTCTGCGTGTTCATACACGCTTTAGACACTGTACGTGTATTCTGCTATTGACAAAAACACCCATTTAGGGCGAGATCATACATTTTGAAAATATATGGAGAGAATCAAAAAGGGGACGTGGCCCGGGTCGTGGTGCTGCTGGTGGCGCTCCTGTTGCAGGGAGAGGACGTGGTCGATCTGTGCCAGCTACACGCACTAGTGAAACACCTTCCTCAGGTGCGAATAGGCGACAGAGCCTGCAGCGGTATTTCGGCGCGCCTAGAATGTAGTGGTGTATTCCTGCGCTACCGTGGTAGGGGGAGGGTAAGGGCGGGTGGTGGGGACTGACTGTGGGGGGACTGCTGCAGGCACCTGGTGTAGGTCAAACCGTACCTACAAAACTAGATATATAGAAGTAGGGGTGATGCTGCGCTGTTCCCCAGGGAGGTGGCCAAATCTACCACAAGGTGGCAGTAATGGGATAAAGATGTAAACCCTTTAAGTGTAGCAATCATATAAGACAATAGTAGTTGATGATGCAACTATTAAGTCGAAGTAATGCGAGTTGAGATAGATAATTCCCTTACTATACAAGATAAGGGGTATGGTGTGACCAATACGGGTTAATAAAAATTGCTATTGGTGAACCCAGGTAAAAATATATATAATAATAGAATTGTAAATAGTACTAAGGTGCGAGAGTATAAATTGAACTAATAGCACCTAAATAAAACTACTAATAAAACACCATAAGCAGGTAATAAAAAAATTTGATATACATATAAAATCATATAAGTGAACATATGGTAAAAATGCGTCTATAGATAAACAATTCCAAAGTGCATAGTAGATGGTGAAGAAAATATAAAATCCTTAAAGGGCTAGTGCAAGTGTGCACAGGCTAAAAATGTGACTGAGTGATTGAGTGACGGATAAAACGATAAATATAATCGTGAGATATGTGATGAGTAGAGGTATGTGCAGAAAAGTTGCACTGGAGTGAACAGTAGAACAATAAATATAAAGTGCAAAGTATGCGAGCATACAAAATAATGTATAAGCTGGATGAAACTAGTCAGCGTGACTATAGATGAAAAAATCCCTGGCAAAATACAAAGCTACCAGTAAACAAAGTGCAGTAGAATAAAGTTTGAAATATAAAATATAACAAAATGCTAGGTGCAGACGCAAAGTGCACACACAGATATCCTATAGATAAAATCGCATAATGCAGGATGGGTAAAAAATAGTCATATGCGATTAAAATCGCATAGTCATATGCGACTAAAATCGCATAGTGCAGGATGCGTATAAAATAGTCATCTGCGACTATGTTGCATGCATATAAGTCCGTGATAAATAAGTCAATCCTCAATAGTTTATAAGTATATAATCATTTCTTGTGGTAAGAAGGTGAGGGTAGTGATGTGATCCTTGGGTCAAAGGTGATATCCGTGCAGTGGTGTGTTTTAAGCAGTGGGGGTCACTCCTCTTCGTGTGGGGTACACTAAAGTGAGCAATGGACCCTTACCTTGCGGCAAAGGGTTAACCGCATATAAATGATGTAAAGGGGTCTGCTTTCTTCTCCTTCCCTCACGGTGGTCTGCCTGGGTAGGTGTGTATTCCTTTTCCCTGGTTCCAGGTATATCTAGCCTTTGTAGCTCACGGCAGATGCAGGAGTGATAGGTAAAAGATGAGGGGGGGACCGTATAGTGTAGTATGTTTAAAATGTATTTTCTCAATAAAAACAGTTTAATATAGTACCTAGTACTCACAATAGAACTCACAGAATAACAATAAATATTTTCTCTTATCTTAGACTAGCGCCAAGCTCGTTCCCTCCGCTTCCTTGTTTGTATTGAATGCCTCTCCTGTCCCTACGCGTGGCGTCATGTGACTTCATCAGGGGACGCGCCTAATGAGGCTGTACGAATGTTGAGGCCAGGAAAAGTACAGGCGATAGTAGATTGGGTTGCTGACAGTGCCTCCGGTTCCTTCACATTGTCTCCCACCCAGTCTCCTGATGAAAGTTCAGAGTTGGCACCTGCAGCCGATGTCCATCAGTCTTTCACCTCACCCCCTTGCAACTCAGCCAAGCAGTTTGAGCCCCAAATCATGCAGCATTCTCTTCTGCTTTTTGATGACTCTGTTAGCAGGGTTTCCCAGGGCCATCCACCTAGCCCTGCCCCAGAAGTGGAAGAAATTGTGTGCATCGATGCCCAACCACTTATGTTTCATGATGAGTACATGGGAGGACCATCACAGCACATCTCGGATGATGATGAAACACAGGTGCCAACTGCTGCTGCTTTTGCAATTGTGCAGACCGACAAGGAGGGCAGGGGTGAAGACGGGTGGAAGATGATGTGGAGGACGATGAGGTCCTCGACCCCACATGGAATCAACGTCATGCCCGACCAAATACCACTGCAGGCTCTGTCGCCTACTCTCACCTGAGGAAGGTGTTTCACTTGTGCGTGTAGCTGGCACAGATCAACCACATCCTCTCCCTGCAACAGGAGCTCCACCAGCAGCACCATGACCGGGGCCATGTCCCTTCTTTGACGTTTTCCTCATATTTTTCAAATTTAGGATCTTGCCCTAAATGGGTGTTTTTGGAATAGCAGAATACACCCACAGTATGTAAATGGTGTATCTCACACCTACAGATATGCAGGAAAGGCTATTCAAAAAAAAAAAATGTTGTCCTAAAATATTTTTTTTGAATAGCACAATAGAAGAACACTATATAAATTGTGTATCTAACACCTACAGATATGCAGAAAAACCCTGCAAAATATTTTTTTTGCCCTCAATGGGTGTTTTTGGAATAGCAGAATACACCAACAGTATGTAAAGGGTGTATCTCACAGTAACATATGCAGTGCTGGTGTACTGAGCTTGCAGATAAAAGTTATATTTTCTCTGGCACTGGGCTCATGGCAGTGTAAAAAGACTGTGCACTGCAACCCAACCAGGTAAATCAATGTAGATCACTGAGGAATTAGAATAGATTTCTGAATCAGGACTCCTATCTATTTCTCTCCCTCAAAGCAGCAGCAGGAACCTGTCCCTACACTATCTTTTCTCTCAGTGCAGTGTAGAAAGCTTGTGCACTGCACCCACACAACTAAATCAATGTAGATCGCTGAGTAATTAGAATAGATTTCAGAATCAGGACTCCTATGTAATTCTCTCCCTCAAAGCAGCAGCAGCCAGGAACCTTTCCCTACACTGTCTAAAGCAGAGTGACGTGCTGTGCTGTGTGCCTCTAGCTTATATAGTATTGTCACATGCTGCACTGGCAAATCACAGCCATGCCATTAGTAGGCATGGCAGTGATGGCTTCAAAGGGCACACCAGTTAAACAAATGTTGATTGGCTGCCCTGCAGCTTTTTAAAATGGGCCATTACATTGCCGAACACCGGACCCAAACATACAGTAAATTGTTCGGGTTCGGGTCCGGGTACCAAAAACCCAAAAGTCCGGTACGAACCCAAACTTTACAGTTTGGGTTCGCTCAACCCTATTTATGACAAAAACTTGCATATAAGCCTTTAAAATTAGCACTTTTGATTATTCATGTTCGTGTCCCATAGACTTTAATGGTGTTCGCGTGTTTGAACAAATTTTTGGCCTGTTCGCATGTTCTGCTGCAAACCAAACCGGGGGGTGTTTGGTTCATTCCTAGCATTGACCATGTGCATCACAACCGACTTGTAGTACCGCTTTTTAGGTTTCTCAGACAGGTGCAGAAGATACTGTGCCAGAGAATACTCCAGCGTGAGGGAGGACACCTTCTTTTTCACATCGTGTACTTTATGCCAAAAGGGTTGACGTGACGGGCAGCTCCACCAAATATGGAGAAATGAGCCCGTCTCTCTACCACATCACCAGCATTGCTCTGATATGGAGGGTGAGAATTTATGTATAATGTCGGTTGTTCTCAGTTTATAGCCATTTTCCTGTATTGAAACATTTAAGGAACCTTTGTGTAGATAGAGATTGATACGGTCCCAACATCCCTCATCTATCTCTGTTCCCAGTGCAGACTCCCAGTAGGCATGTTCAGATCATAAGATTGTTGGTGTTTTCCCAGCGAGCCGTAAAGCTCAGAGATAACATGTTTCTGAGGGGTTGAGCTAGAGCATAGTGACTCCAGTACTGTAGGGGTCATGGTAAATTAGGGTTCATTCACTATTCTAACACAGCTGAGTGGCCTGCGAGTGCCCAGCATGGAGCTCGCAGGACACCTTTTTCACCTTTTTTGATGCCTATTAGAGGTGCTTCAAAAACACCCCCACCGCTGCTGTAATTCAGGTGCCCGACGCCCGAAAAGGGGCTGGTCGCCTGAACAGGGGGTGGCAGCGGTGGCCATAGATATGCAATATGCATAGATAGCAATGCATGAATCTATCTATTGGTGCTAGAGGGATGGCAGGAGAGAGGGGGCAGCGCCCGTGGACCCTTATGGACGCACCAACACTGGGTCTTAGATTAGCGTAGAACGATAGGTAGACAAGGCAGAATCCAGGTTTCCGGACTGGAGATTGTATAATTTACTGTAAAAGTGTTGGAACTGTCTGGCAATGTCTTCATTCTTAGAATGGATCCTGCCTGACGTGTCTACAATGTGATGGATCGTGGAAACTATCTTACGTTGCTGATAGTCTACCCGGTTTGTTTCCCTGCTCATAGAACAGTTTTTAATACAAGATATTACGGCGCCTTGCTCGCTTGAACAATTTGTCCAGTAAAAGTGAGTGTGTTTCCACCAATTCCTGTGATGCTTTGATTGCTAAATTACGTTTATGTTGGGCTTCTAATGTGCGTATCTTGGAAGATATCACCAATACCAATGCTTGATGTTCTTTTTTGTTCCTCGTGATATGTCCAACAACTGACCTCTAATGATACATTTGTGCACCTCCCACTGTGTCATGGGAGAAACATCAGGAGTATCATTGTGGAGAAAAAAGTCCTGGATCCCTTGTGTTAAACTAGCTAAATCGCCGGGATCCAGCAGAAGAGACGCATCCAATCTCCACAACTTGGTGGAAGTGACTGTTTCCAGAAATATCAGGGTAATGGTGTTAGGGTGATGGTCTGACAATACCATACTCTCGATGGTAGCATTATGGAGGTAAATCAAGTCCAATTGGGGTATTAGGAGATAATCTAGTCTTGAATACCGGTTATATGGAGAAGAGAAAAAAGTGTGGTCGCGGTCTTTGGGATAAAGGGTCCTCCAGGTGTCATGTAAAGAAAGGGAGGTCAATTGGAATTTGATTTGGCGTAAAGCAGAGAAAGGAAGGTAGGATGTACCCGTGGAAGTGTCTACCAGGGGGTCCAAGGGGACGTTGAAGTCCCCCCCAATACTAGGAGACCCGACTGGAACAATGTGAGTTTTGTTGTGACCTCTCTCATGAAAGCAACCTGTTTGGGTTAGGGCAATATATATTAGCCAAAGTTATTGGCCTGTTGTTCCACGAGCCTTTCAGAAATATATACCTCCCCCTCAGGGTCCATTATTTGGTCTATGATGTTAAAGGAAAAGGCTTTGGAAAGCAAGATGGAAAATCCCTTGGACTTGGAATCGGAATGGTAAGCTATGGGAAAACACTCATTAGAAAAGTGTGGGACCGAACCTGACTTAAAATGTGTTTCCTGGAGACAAAGGGCTTGCACTTTAAGTCTGTGTGCTTCTGCCAAGATCCTGCTGCATTTTTCTATAGGGTTAGCACTTAGGGGCTACCTAAATCTGGACACCCAGTGGAGTGTGTGATTGGAGAGGGCTGTTTAGGGAGGGATGAAAATGGGCATAAGAGAGAGGGGAAACAAAAAAGGAGGGGGGGGGGGGGCGAATGTGAGTGAAGAGAAGAAAATGAGAGGATGGAGCTGGATCTTATCCTAGATTAGAGCTGGGCAGGGACAAAAAACCCAAGGTTCACCTAAAATAAGGGGAACTCGTAAATCAACTACCAGAGGTGGGAACAGGACTGCTAACCCACTTAATTAGGATGGGTTCGGGATGATGTGGGAAGGGGTTCATTCATGCCGACTAGTATGAAAAAGAGATGCATAAACAAACACACAAAAAAAAGGAAAAAGAGGGGGAAAGACCTTGCAGTCCCTCTAACAACCAGGAGCTGCATCCGGGTGTTACTGAATACTTAGTCACTTGGAAGGCACAAGATAGTGTAACACACCCCTCTGGGCCTGTGTAAGCCTATTGAGGCGCATACCGATGTGTGAGTCCTGAACCTTGCAGGTCTCAAGATGTCAAGAAATCGAGTGTCTTTTGATAACATAAGAGTCTCACCCCCAGGTAGTAGGGAAGTGCTTTTTTGAGGCAAAAAGTATATAGACTAGGGATGAGCCGAACACCCCCGGGTTCGGTTCGCACCAGAACCTTCGAACGGACCGAAAGTTTGCGCAAATTTTCGAACCCTATTCGTTATAATGGACGCGAACGTTCGAAATCAAAATTGCTAATTACAACGGCCAATATGCATGTTAATGTCATAAAACAGGTTTGGGGACCCGGGTCCTGCCCCAGGGGACATATATCAATGCAAAAAGAACTTTTAAAAACTAACGTTTTTTCGGGAGCAGTCATTTTAATGATGCATAAAGTGAAAAAAAAAAAAGTGAAATTTTCCTTTAAATATGGTACCTGGGGGGTGTCTAAAGTATGCCTGTGAAGTGGCATGTGTTTCTCGTGTTTAGAACTGTCCCTGCACAAAATGACATTTGTAAAGGAAAAAAAGAAGCCATTTAAAACCACTTGCGGCTTTAATGTCATGTCTTGTCCTGGCCGCCATATGGCTGAAAATCCTTGAGAAAAATGAAAAATGGCATGGCTACCCCATCGACCCCCCCCCCCCCACCCCAGCCCCTTTGGGTCTTGTATGGATATTAACGGGGACCCCGCACCCAAAATAAAACCCTATACCTACAACCCTATATACTCTGAACAGCAGTATATAGGTGGTGCAAACAAGACACGGACTGTAGGTTTGTTCTTAAGTAGAATCTGAAAAGGTACATTATGAAGTGTAGCTCCATCCCAAAAAAATCTATTTTTAAGCTTTTTGGAGAACATAGGGAGGGGTTATCACCCCTGTAACATTTGCTGTCTTTGCACATCTGTTCAGAACATGTCACCTCACTTTCCGTCCCAATGACAAATGTTTTTGGAAAAGTGGGGTTTGAATTGAAACAAGGATTGGTGATAAAGCATCAGTAGAGAGGAGATACCTTTTTCCCAAATTAAATCTAACAGGATCGAATTTCCCTTCCTAGGGGTAGATTTCCTCTCACTTCCTGTTTTCTCTTTCCGTTTGCAAGTAGGAGTCGTTTGTAAGTTGGATGTTTGAAAGTAGGGGCCTGCCGTATATACTCTGCAGAAATTTGCCCTATTAGATGTTGGTGTAGCCACAAGACTGGTGGGCACAGGAATGGGCCCTGCTGTGAGTTAATAGATCAAGATTTGTACTTGCATGCACCTGTTGAACCGGGCAGAAAAATTGGGCCTTTGGTGGTGGTGGTGGTGGTGGACGGTGTTGCCACAAGACTTTAAGCCCTCACAGTTACTCTTGGTGGGTGCAGGAATGGGCCCTGCTGTGAGTTATTAGATCAAGATTTGTAATTGCATGCACCTGTTGAACAGGGCAGAAAAATTTGTCCTTTGGTGGTGGTGGTGGTGGTGGACGGTGTTGCCACAAGACTGTAGGCCCTCATAGTTACTCTTGGTGGGCGCAGGAATGGGCCCTGCTGTGAACTATTAGATCAAGATTTGTAATTACACGCCCCTGTTAAACAGGGCCTGAAAAATTGTGCCTTAGGCACTGGTGCTGGTGCCACAACACTGCAACCCCTCACAGATACTGTACTTGGAGCACAGCAGACACACCTGTTGCGAAGCATCTTTTTAAAAAATTGTAATTACACGCCCCTGTTATACAGGGGCTGAAAAATTGTGCCTTAGGCATTGGTGCTGGTGCCACAACACTGCAACCCCTCACAGATACTGTACTCTAAGCACAGCAATGAGACCTGTTGCAAAGCATTGCCTAAAAATTGTAATTACACGCCCCAACAGGGGCTGAAAAATTGTGCCTTAGGCACTGGTGCTGGTGCCACAACACTGCAACCCCTCACAGATACTGTACTTGGAGCACAGCAGTCACACCTGTTGCAAAGCATTTTTTTAAAAAAATTGTAAGTACATGCCCCTGTTATACAGGGGCTGAAAAATTGTGCCTTAGGCACTGGTGTGGTGGCATGGATCATTGAGGAGGAGGAAGAGGATAGTCAGTGAACATAACAGGACAGTCACTCAGCATCAGCATAGGCAGTCTTGAAGGGATGTGACATTATAAATTATTCAGTTATATCCACTTCAGGTGCCTGGTAGCTGGTGGTGATCCAAGACTGATTCATTTTTATGAAGGTCAGTCGATCAACCGAGTCGGTGGACAGGCGCACCCTATGATCGGTGACAAATCCTCCAGCAGCACTGAATGTGCGTTCGGAAAGAATGCTGGATGCAGGACAGGCCAGTAGCTCAATTGCATACTGTGCAAGCTCTGGCCAGTGATCCATCCTCAGGACCCAGTAAGCCAGAGGATTTTCGGTGGGAAAGGTGTCCAAGTCTGACCTTGCCCCTAGGTATTCCTGCACCATGTATATTAGACGCTGGCGATGGTTGCTGGAACCGATCATACCTTGGGGCTGCGGACTAAAAAATTGTCTGAACGCATCGGTCAGACGTCCACCTTCCCCACCGCTCCTTCTGCTACTGACCGAAGCCTCAGCAACTCGTCGTCCAGGACCAGGAGTTTGTAACCTCCCAGTTTCTGGGAACGCGTTGCACAGACCTTTCTGCAAGGCCTCCCTGAGATGTCTCATCTTCTGCTCCCTCTGCGACGGCAAGATAAGGTCCGCAACCTTACCCTTGTACCGTGGATCAAGGAGAGTGGCCAGCCAGAAATGGTCCCTCTCCTTGATCCGAAGAACACAAGGATCCTTCCGCAGGCTTTGCAGGATCAGGGAGGCCATGCTACGTAGGTTAGCTGAGGCATTCGGTCCGGAGTCTCCTGGGTCACTGAGGATGACATGATCGCCAGCCACCTCCTCCTAGCCACGTACAAGTCCACTGGTTTGTTGGGACTGTACATCATCCCTAAAAGACTGCTGATGCTGAGTGCCAGGCTCCACCTCCATGCTCACACAATCCTCCTCCTCCTTCTCCTCCTCCTCAGCCTCTTCCTGTGTGATGGGTGGGACAGAAGGAACACTGTCTGGATAAAGGGGGCCTTGAGAGGCAAGGAAGTCCTCCTCTTCCTGCCTCTGTTCTGCCTCAAGTGCCCTGTCCATTATCCCACGCAGCGTATGCTCCAACAGGTGGACAAGAGGTACAGTGTCACTGATGCATGCACTGTCACTGCTCACCATCCTCATGGCCTCCTCAAATGGTGACAGGACAGTGCATGCATCCCTGATCATGCTCCACTGGCGTGGGGAAAAAAAAAGCCAAGCTCCCCTGACCCTGTCCTGGTGCCGTAGTCGCAAAGGTACTCATTGATGGCCCTCTGCTGCGTGTGCAGTCGCTGCACCATGGCCAACGTTGAGTTCCACCTGGTGGGCATGTCACATATTAAGCGGTTCTTGGGCAGGTTCAGCTCCTTTTGCAGCTCAGTCAGCCGAGCACTGGCATTATAAGATCGGCGGAAATGCACACAGACTTTCCTGGCCTGCCTCAGGACATCCTGTAAGCCTGGGTACCTGCCCAAGAACCGCTGAACCACCAGGTTGAGGACGTGAGCCATACAGGGCACATGGGTGAGCTGCCCCTGTCGCAGGGCGGAGAGGAGGTTGGTGCCATTGTCAGAAACGACCATTCCTGGCTTAAGCTGGCGTGGCGTCAACCACCTCTCGGCCTGCCCCTGCAGAGCTGCCAGAACCTCTGCCCTAGTGTGGCTCCTGTCCCCCAAACACACCAGCGCAAGCACGGCATGGCATCTTTTTGCCTGCGTAATCGCGTAGCCCCTTGTACGCCTACGGAGCACCGCTGGTTCCGAGGACAGAGCACTGGAGGAAGAAGAAGAGGAGGGGGTGGAGGAGAGAGGTGTGTCACAACCAGTAGTAGCATTTTGGAGGCGTGGTGGCGGAACAACCTCCAACACTACTGCACCTTGTCCTGCATCCCTCCCAGCTGCCAATAGAGTGACCCAATGAGCCGTGAAGAAAGATAACGTCCCTGTCCATGCCTGCTGGACCATGAGTCAGCGGTAATATGCACCTTACCGCTGACCGCCCTGTCCAGCGAGGCATGGACATTGCCTTCCACATGCCGGTAGAGAGACGGAATCACCTTCCGTGAGAAAAAGTGGCGTTTGGGAACCTGCCACTGAGGAACCGCACATTGAACAAACTCACGGAAGGGGGCCGAGTCTACCAACTGAAAAGGCAGCAGTTGAAGTGCTGGCAATTTAGCCAAGCTAGCATTCAACCGCTGGGCATGTGGATGGCTGGGAGTATACTTCTTTTGACGGTCCAGCAGCTGGGGCAGGGAAATTTGCCTGCTACAATCGGACGTCGGTGTACTGCAAGTACTTGGTTGTGACACACCTATTTCTACACCTTCAGTCCTCTCTGAGCAGCTTTCAGAGAGGACTGAAGATATAGTGGGATGGAGATCCCAGCTGATGAGGAGCAAGGAGAGGTCCGATTTGTTCTTTGGTGTGGGTCTTTTATGTGTGCTTGCCAACGAGCTGCATGGCAGGTCGACATATGTCTGCTCATGCTTGTGGTGCCCAAGCGGCTGATGTTTTGGCCACGCGAGATACGCTTGAGACAAATATTGCAAATAGCAGTTGTTCGATCTGATGCACTCGTCTCAAAAAAGGCCCACACCAAAGAACTTTTGTGATAACGTGCAGAGGCAGCGCCCTGCACAGGCGGAGCTCTGCGGTGTGGTACAGTTGCTGTGCTGGCCTCTAGCTGGCCTCCAGGGGGCATTCTGCCTCGTTGGACATGTGACGCTGCATCCTCCTCCTCTCTCCCTTCAGGCACCCACGTGGAGTCAGTGACCTCATCTTCCCCTCCCTCTTCACCACTAGAGCAAACCTGGCAGTAAGCTGTAGCTGGTGGAACAGTACTGCCAGATTGCTGTCCTTCAGCATCCCCTCTCTCTGCGCGCACACTAATGCCTTCCTCAAGCTGGGTATTATCATCCGAGCCTTCGAATCGTTGGGCATCCTCCTGGAGCATGTACCCAACACTGTGCTCAAACAGTTCGGGGGACTCCTCAGGAGGACACGGTGGGTCTAGGGAAGGGGTGGCTGATGATGCCATTGAGTACGCGTTGGCAGCTGCTCTGCCAGTACCCTCAGCCTGGGTGAGAGAGGATGAGGAGGATGAGGAGGGCTTGGTCATCCATTCTACCAAGCCTTCGGCATGATGCGGCTCCACATGTCCAGCTGCCGAAAACAAAGACAAGCGTGTCCCATGGCCACGTGCTGATGACGATGCACGACCACGTCCACGGCCAGCACTGTTGTCTCTAGAAACAGAGCCTGCCTGCCCTGTGTTCTTGCCTCGGCACGCTCTGCCTCTCCTTGGCGGTCTTCCAGCCATTGTATATAGTTTAAAAAATAGAGCTCCTATGTGTGCTCACAACACACTGTAGGTCCTATGGGTGCTGACACTAACACACTATAGGTACTATGTGTGCTGCTGACAAGAAAATATAGGAGCTCTGTGTGCTGCCACTAACACACACTAGAAGTCCTATGGGTGCTGCTGACACAATAGGTAGTATATGTGTGCTGCTGTCAAGAAAATATAGAAGCTCTGTGTGCTGCCACTAACACACTAGAAATCCTATGGGTGCTGCTGACACAATAGGTAAAATATGTGTGCTGCTGTCAAGAAAATATATTAGCTCTGTGTGCTGCCACTAACACACTAGAAGTCCTATGGGTGCTGCTGAGAAGAAAATATAGGAGATCTGTGTGCTGCCACTAACACACTAGAAGTCCTATGGGTGCTGCTGAGAAGAAAATATAGGAGCTCTGTGTGCTGCCACTAACACACTAGAAGTCCTATGGGTGCTGCTGACACAATAGGTAAAATATGTGTGCTGCTGTCAAGAAAATATAGGAGCTCTGTGTGCTGCCTGCCACTAACACACTAGAAGTCCTATGGGTGCTGCTGAGAAGAAAATATAGGAGCTCTGTGTGCTGCCACTAACACACTAGAAGTCCTATGGGTGCTGCTGAGAAGAAAATATAGGAGCTCTGTGTGATGCCACTAACACACTAGAAGTCCTATGGGTGCTGCTGAGAAGAAACTATAGGAGCTCTGTTTGCTGCCACTAACACACTAGAAGTCCTATGGGTGCTGCTGAGAAGAAAATATAGGAGCTCTGTTTGCTGCCACTAACACACTAGAAGTCCTATGGGTGCTGCTGAGAAGAAAATATAGGAGCTCTGTGTGATGCCACTAACACACTAGAAGTCCTATGGGTGCTGCTGAGAAGAAACTATAGGAGCTCTGTGTGATGCCACTAACACACTAGAAGTCCTATGGGTGCTGCTGAGAAGAAAATATAGGAGCTCTGTTTGCATCCACTAACACACTAGAAGTCCTATGGGTGCTACTGAGAAGAAAATATAGGAGCTCTGTGTGATGCCACTAACACACTAGAAGTCCTATGGGTGCTGCTGAGAAGAAAATATAGAAGCTCTGTTTGCTGCCACTAACACACTAGAAGTCCTATGGGTGCTGCTGAGAAGAAAATATAGGAGCTCTGTGTGATGCCAGTAACACACTAGAAGTCCTATGGGTGCTGCTGAGAAGAAAATATAGGAGCTCTGTGTGATGCCACTAACACACTAGAAGTCCTATGGGTGCTGCTGAGAAGAAAATATAGGAGCTCTGTGTGATGCCACTAACACACTAGAAGTCCTATGGGTGCTGCTGAGAAGAAAATATAGGAGCTCTGTGTGATGCCACTAACACACTAGAAGTCCTATGGGTGCTGCTGAGAAGAAAATATAGGAGCTCTGTGTGATGCCACTAACACACTAGAAGTCCTATGGGTGCTGCTGAGAAGAAAATATAGGAGCTCTGTGTGATGCCACTAACACACTAGAAGTCCTATGGGTGCTGCTGAGAAGAAAATATAGGAGCTCTGTGTGATGCCACTAACACAATAGAAGTCCTATGGGTGCTGCTGAGAAGAAAATATAGGAGCTCTGTGTGATGCCACTAACACACTAGAAGTCCTATGGGTGCTGCTGAGAAGAAAATATAGGAGCTCTGTGTGATGCCACTAACACACTAGAAGTCCTATGGGTGCTGCTGAGAAGAAAATATAGGAGCTCTGTGTGATGCCACTAACACACTAGAAGTCCTATGGGTGCTGCTGAGAAGAAAATATAGGAGCTCTGTTTGCTGCCACTAACACACTAGAAGTCCTATGGGTGCTGCTGAGAAGAAAATATAGGAGCTCTGTGTGATGCCACTAACACACTAGAAGTCCTATGGGTGCTGCTGAGAAGAAAATATAGGAGCTCTGTGTGATGCCACTAACACACTAGAAGTCCTATGGGTGCTGCTGAGAAGAAAATATAGGAGCTCTGTGTGATGCCACTAACACACTAGAAGTCCTATGGGTGCTGCTGAGAAGATAATATAGGAGCTCTGTTTGCTGCCACTAACACACTAGAAGTCCTATGGGTGCTGCTGAGAAGAAAATATAGGAGCTCTGTTTGCTGCCACTAACACACTAGAAGTCCTATGGGTGCTGCTGTGAAGAAAATATAGGAGCTATGTGTGATGCCACTAACACACTAGAAGTCCTATGGGTGCTGCTGAGAAGAAAATATAGGAGCTCTGTGTGATGCCACTAACACACTAGAAGTCCTATGGGTGCTGCTGAGAAGAAAATATAGGAGCTCTTAGTGATGCCACTAACACACTAGAAGTCCTATGGGTGCTGCCGAGAAGAAAATATAGGAGCTCTGTGTGATGCCACTAACACACTAGAAGTCCTATGGGTGCTGCTGAGAAGAAAATATAGGAGCTCTGTGTGATGCCACTAACACACTAGGAGTCCTATGGGTGCTGCTGAGAAGAAAATATAGGAGCTCTGTTTGCTGCCAATAACACACTAGAAGTCCTATGGGTGCTGTTGGGGTGCAATGCTGTGCTAACAGCACTGCGGTTGGTACTACTGCAATACTGTACTAACAGTAAGCACGCACCAGACTAATCCCCAGCAGCAGCTAATAACACACTAACTGTGCAATCAGTAGCAATGAACGATCACTAATGATGAATGACTCAGGTAGCAATGGTTTAGCAAAGAAATAGCCAATGGTTTAGCAAAGAAATAGCAATCGTGGGGTGGCGGCCTTTTAAATGGTGGGGCGTGTACTTAAGCCCCTGAGCTTTAATTTGCTACAGGCGTCCTGCCTGTAGCCAATTATTGCTCTCCGAGTTTCCGGCGCTGTGATTGGCCAAGCATGCGGGGTCACAGTGCATGCTTGGCCAATCATCAGCCAGCAATGCACTGCGCCGGCCGCGCCGGCCGCAATGCATTGCGGGGCCGCTCGCATCACACGAATGTGATGCGAACGGCCCAAATAGTTCTGGGCTCTCCGAGCGAGCGAACGCCCGGTGCTCGATTCGAACGTGGGTTCGAATCGAGCACCGGGCCCATCCCTAATATAGACCACTACCAGTTAAAGATAGAACAGCACAGTCAAACTTGTGAACAACGAGCAAACTTGTCATCAGCCAACCAAGAAGATCATAGTGGTAAGCATCTGTGCTCTGCTGAGTCAGGATCCTCATTAGTGTAATGAACATACTACAGCATTCGTGGGAAGTAACATAACCTGCCAAAGAGTAGGCAGGAAGCCTCTAAAAGAGAGCACCTCTCAAGACCCAATAATCTGGGCTCAATTATCCATTCTCCAACAGAGAGATGAATACACAGCTCTAGGATCACAATCTGTGATGTCCTCTAGACCTCCCTGCAAAGAATTTGAAGCAGATCTGCTGTGTCTTTGCTGTTGCGTTGCGAGCCTGGGGTCATCTTTTGTTGAACGTGGATCCAGGGATCTGGTTGCATATATGTGCTTTACCACTCTGGAACAGCTACCCTCAGTATGCCCAGGGTATCACAGAAAGCTTGTAACTCCATTGTGGTGCATAGGGAGGTCGTTTAATTCCCCACGGTCGCCATCAAGCAGAAGGTGAACTTCCAGCGATATATGATATGCCTTTCCCTCAGGACATTAAGAAGGGGCGGAGCTCTCGCGTATGTTGAAGTGTGATGGTGGATAAATCTTGATAGATTTGTATGAGGACGCCCTAATGTTTTATCTGTCCCTGATTGCGAGCTTGGCGCAATATGTCCTTTTTCTGACTGAGGCCGACCAGACAGCACACTATGTCTTTATTCACAAATTTGCTTCTTTATTAGACTGATCATTGTTACCCGACCTTTATTAAAGCTTTCCTTTCATGTGTCTTTTAACCTCTTTTCAGGTGTACTGACCAGCCAGGCCAAGGCACCCCTCAGATCTTGGTAAGTTAAGGGTTATCGTTTCTATATGTAAGACTCTGACTACAAGTTATAAGGCTGGCCGCAGGCTTTTAGGCTTAAAAATAGCACCTGAAACCACCCCCCTGCAGCCCCAGTGTGAGAGAACAAGTGATTTTACACTGGGGCGGTGCGCTTGCAGGACGTTAGAAAAAGTCCTGCAAGCAGCCTCTTTTGGGTGGTGTGGGAGCAGTGTATACACCGCTCCTTCACTGCCCCTGCCATTGGAATCCATGGGCACCACTGCCGAAGCGCCTGCAAAGCGCTTCAGCAGCGGTGCTTTGAGCGCACTATTAACCCTTTATTTGACCGCTAGCAGGGGTTAAAAGTTCCCCGCTAGCAGGGTAAAGAGCGCCGCTGTTACATTGGTAAAGCGCCACTAAAATTAGCAGCACTTTACCACTAATGCCCCCCGCCCCAGTGTGAAAGTAGCCTTATTCTTTTGTTCACACTGTTACCAGTGCTGTACAGCATCATCATATAACTGCTTGTGGAGGTCATCATAGACACTGACTGGTGACAGTATGATAAAAAAAAACTTTAACCAGAGCTATATAATGTTATGTATCATGTGATCAATCACAGCTAAGAAACACAACTGTACACAATGGATGGCTTCAAAAGAAGCCATCCATTGTTTACAACTGTTATGTGACCTGCTGTGAATTGGTTACAGCGGGCCGGTACAGTGATTAATCATCGGCTGTGTCTGGTGGGCACAGCCGGTGACAGATTGCACAGCAGCGTGGCCCCACAGGCACGCGGGAGATGCGATCCAGGAGGACGTCATATGAAATCCACCCGGATCAACGTGAGGCCCACTCAGCCTTCAATAGGCCGAGCAGGAGGTGGTTTAAAAAATTACTACTTTCAACCAAAAGGCCCAGAAAGAGGAATAAGTTGGACCATCCTCCTCCTCCTCCTCCTTCTGCCACACCTTCAACACCACAGCCAAAGCCTGGAAGGAAGCGTGGAAGGAAGACAAGATAGCAATGGCCTGGGTTCAGTCTGGTCTGACAAAAGATGCAGGCTCTTGTATGACCACAGCCTGGGGAGATAGATGTCCTCTGATGCTGTTCCTGATCTCTTGGACTTCTGGACTAGATTGTAGTCCCTTATATATGGACTCCTCAGGCCACCAATTTTACCTTTAAATAGTTGATGTCTGTCCTGGGGGCCAAAGGATTCACCAATTTCAGCAGTTTCTCCAGAGTTGCCTTCCTCTTTATTTGGTTATGACCCCTAATAAAAGATTTTTTTGTTAAAGAAATACTTGCCTATGTGTTTATTTAATCGCTTCCCGACCACCTAACGCAGATATACTGCGGCAAAATGGCACGGGCAGGCAAAATCACGTACCTGTACGTGATCGTGCATGTGCCTGCCTGTGGGTCGCGCAGGCGCCGCCAGCGGCGCGCTCGCGACCCGGTCGGGAGCTCCGTGACCCCGGCCGCGGAACCAGGGGACCCGATCGCCGCTGGTGTCCAGCGATCGGGTTACGGAGCTGAAGAACGGGGAGAGGTATGTGTAAGCAAACCTCTCCCCGCGCTTCCTACTCTGCCTGTCATTGATCGGCTGTTCCCTGTCATCGGGAAAGCCGATCAATGACGTCAGACGTCAGCCCCACCCCCTAATGTAAAAAAAAAAACACACACGTCACAGCCCATAACCCCTCCCCCTAGTGGTTAACCCCTTCACTACAACTGTCATTTATACAGGAACCAATGCATTTAAATAGCATTGATTGCTGTATAAATGACAATGGTCCCAAAAATGTGTCAAAAATGTCCGATGTGTCTGCCATAATGTCGCAGTCACAATAAAAATCGCTGATCGCCGCCATTACTAGTAAAAAAAAAATATTAATAAAAATGCTATAAAACTATCCCCTATATTGTAAACACTATAACTTTTGCGCAAACCAATCAATAATCGCTAATTGCGATTTTTTTTTACCAAAAATAATGTAGAAGAATACGTATCGGCCTAAACTGAGGAAAAAAAATGTTTTTTTATATATTTTTTTGGGGATATTTATTATAGCAAAAAATATTGCATTGTTTTCAAAATTGTCGCTCTATTTTTGTTTATAGCGCAAAAAATAAAAACCGCAGGGACGATCAAATACCACCAAAAGAAAGCTCTATTTGTGGGAAAAAAAGGACGCCAATTTTGTTTTGGAGCCACGTCGCACGACCGTGCAATTGTCAGTTAAAGCGACGCAGTGCCGAATCGCAAAAAGGGGCCTTTTCCTTTGGCTGCCAATTGGTCCGGGGCTGAAGTGGTTAAAAAAGGACAGTTTTTTTTTTGTGAGTAGGCAGGTACATTTCAAAAATAGCAAGTCAAATTAACAAGGGACACCAACACCAAACAACCTCCTCGAGATTAAAAAATCCAAGATAATGGTGTTAAGTTGACACACAAAACACACAAAAAAAATGATGGAGATCACCAAAATAAAAAAAAATAGATCTTGATTAAAAAAACAACCACACAATTTAAAAAAGAAATGAACACGTAAAAATCTAAAATAATTCGGGAGATCTGACGAATAAAAATATTCTATTCATGAAATCAGGAGAAAGAAGTTTGTGAAAAGTCTGTGTGAATATGAGCAGCAAAACAACTTAATTCTTCTAGCATTATAAAGAAAAAGAGAATGCACTGCATTAAACAATTTTTAACATTGCAGCTTGACAAATGTGCTATATCCATTTTGAGCGCTAGTTTTACCAAACCAAGCTCCTCCGTCTCGTAATTTATTCTAAGCATGCATGGCACTTTGTGCATCGGACTTGTCTATACACAATCATAATTTGCACGATCGGATTTTGTTGTCAAAAAAATTGAGATCCAGCTCTCAAACTTTGTCCGACGGAAAAAGTCCAATGGAGCCCCCACACGGTCAGATTTTCCGACAACATGATTCGATCGCACATTTTCCGTTGGAAAAACCGACCGTGTGTACAGGACATTACAGTTGTCAAAACTGCCAAAGGGGAATCTTCCAGTGTGGATAACCTTTCCAGTGAAAATGTGTAAAAGGGAAGTTCACCCCATTTTGGAGAGATTCCCTCTCATTTTCCGGTGTTCCTGTTGTGCTTCTCGGAAAAAAAAGTTAAGGAAAATCCTGACAATGAAATACAGACAGCAAAAGAAAAATTGGCACATGTTTAGCTGTAACCTTCTGTATTAAAAGTTTTGATTTTAGATTTAATTTAAGCAGGAATTAATTTGTGCAAAGTTTCATATGTCTTCTTTAGTAAAGATCATTTTTACTCCATCCATATCTTCTTAAATTGAAGAGTTTTTTTTGTATTGCCATTTTCATTTCTAGGTTTTCTCTGCAAGCAACGAGTCAAAGGCTTAGATTAATACAATTTTCTTGTCCTTATGACTTTAAACCACCAAAGTAGTACATCTCAGTTTTAATCCATAAATTTGAATAAGTTAATAAAACTTGTGAAGGAACCCTATATCTGATCTCACTCATTTAGCCTTTTTGATTGGATATTGGCTAATCCCACTGTATTATCAGTTTTATTGAGTCCTGACCTTTCATTTTAATTCTTACTGCTATCTTCACCTTATTATATTCTTATCTCCTATTGCCTTGAATTCAATTTAAATGTCTATTTCATGTACAAACTAAACTGTAAAATAATTATCACACGTTTTATAAATTTTCTGTGCCTCCCACCTTTCATAAAATTTGAAAGATATTTTCCTCTAAATGCTGATAATTATTTTTGCTCATTTTCTATTTGCTAATGCAGTTTGTTAGTGAATATTAATCAGCAGTAGCTCAAATCCAATTAGACATTTCTTTTTTAAGGTTTATTTTAAGGAGACCTACTAGTTTTGCCCAATATTAGTCCGTTTAATAGACCAAATAAATTGCATGGGTACTGCTGGATTAACAGGGAAAAAGTAAATTAATTATGCCTCACCAAACTGATATTTTTTTAACCCTTGGGTTATTAGGGTTCTCCATATTATCAGGTAAATGTATTGCCGTACACCTAAAGTGACCAATTCTTGCAACTGTTTTCAACAGTACCACAGTAAGTTTTAATATATCACTTTATTTGATCAAAATGTAGTAGTGATTACTTTGAACTGATGAACAAAATGTCAAAGTTTGGTTTAACATTGGTGGAGTGCAGTGATTCAACATGGTAAGCCTGATTCCATCTGACACCACAGATTACTCAGAGTTGACACCTACAGCAGAGAGGGGAGAGTAGGGAAGGGTGGGCAGTCATGAGGTACTGTCACTTTTTCTTAATAGGATGGTGAAAGTGTCTCTAAGAAATTGCATGATATGAGTCTTCCAGTTAAATAATAATAAAAAATTGTTGTCTCCACTTTCAAATTTCCTATTTGCAGTGCTTATAACTAGCCTCCTCTAAAGCCCCATACACACTGTCAGATTTTCCGATGGATTCTGTCCTATCGGACAATGTTGTCGGAAATTCGACCGTGTGTAGGCACCATCGGACATTTTCCAACGGATTGTCCGACGGACAAAGTTGTATTTCCTGCTCTAAAAATTTTCAGACAACAAAGTCCGATCACACCAATTCCGATCGTGTGTAGCGAATTCCGACGGACAAAGTGCCAAGCATGCTCAGATCACATTACAAGACCAAAGCTATTGGCTACTAGCCTCTACATAGTCCCGTCGTAGGCAACAAACGTCACCACGTTCAGAATGATCAGATTTTCCGACAACTTTGTCCGACCATGTGTATGCAACACCAGTGTCAGACTAAATCCGTCGGACCAAATCCGATGGATTTGGTGGTCGGATTTTCCGACCGTGTGTATGGGGCTTTACAGTATGGCTGTAAGTGCTGTTTTCAACTTAACATGGACCTTCCATTATGTCCTAAAAAGTGCTTACCTCTATTTGAAAATGCTAGTTGCCTGGCTGTCTCTGGCTTTAATACTTCACTGACCTGAAAAAAGCATGCAGATTGGGAAGTTGAAGTGAAATCAGAAATTGCATATTTTCTATATTGTTCCCAAATACACAGAGTAGGAAAGGTCATCAATGACTATTTTCTTTCACATGAAGTTACAATAAATATCTGCAGTGCCTCATCTCCTTTTCCTTATGCCACAATCTTATTTTAGTCAGATTCCTTCTCAATACAAACATTCTCTCCTTGAAACATTTCACTTTGTCTGACCTTAGGCTGACCATAGACGCTTCGAATCTCAGACATTTTGAATCTCAACGATTCAATAAGACCTGCCAAGAATCAAATTGTGTATTGGCAGGCTGAATGTACCAAGTTAATTGATTGATCAAATTGGGTACAACCAGCCTGCCGGATTTACTTGCCATTATATATTACAATAATCACTGTCTTCTCCCGGCAGGGACGGCTTTCTCCACTGGCCCCCGTCCCTCTGCTGGGAGATCACATTGGTTCAGCAGGAGGGATTCTATTGTCAGCACTGTCTGTATTTATGGGGGAATCATGGAAAGTTCTTTCCAGCAACCTGTGGATGAACCCGGGGTGGGTCGCCGCCTGAAGTGCATGAATTGCATTGGCCCAGAGACATGCAGTTGGGGTAGGGGGGGGCCACTGGCCTCTGTCATACTACCCCAAACCCCCTCACCTGCCAGGGGAACCATACAGCAATAATAGATGTCCAGCTAGGACTGCCAGTATCTCTGGTAATATCGGGGTCTATCTCATGATTTGCAGGGCTATAGAGTCATTATCAGCCAACAATCCAACGTGAGTTCATGTTTCATCCACAATATACAGCAAAGAAAAATAATAAATACAAAAGTGGGAGAAAAAAAGGAGAGGAAGAGGGAGGTTGTAGTTTGCATAGCAACTGAAAGGGGGGTGGATAGTAGGAGGGAGAAGAGGAAGGGGGTGGGGGGAAGTGGGGGGGGGGGGCAGGAGAGTTAGGTCAGGTTACCTGCTGTTTAGATTGAAGTGTCATCCTCGTCTGCCTCAAGCGCATCACATCAAAGCACTGGGTTTAAGGGTAGAGACTAGTCTCCATGGCCCACTGGGGGGGGGGGGTGATTGTCCCTTGGGCCCTAGTCAACCTAAGCGCCTTAAGTGTGGGATCCGCCAGTTCCAGCAAAGCGATATCTAAGCTAGAGGGTATTTGGTTGGGGTCAGGGTGCCCAGGTGCTGTGAAATCTATCCTCTAGGCCCTTACTCAGTTCTCAGCCTCTCGAATCTCACTCACTTTGCTGTGCCACTCTTCGCGAGAGGGAATTCTGGAAGTTTTCCAATAAATTGTGACTAGGCGCCTTGCTGCATTCAACAGGCCTGCAGGGAGATGGGAGAAACCAGCAATAAGGGGTAGCTTCAGGTGTATAATTTGCAAGAGGGACCTACACTCACTGAAAATGCTGCAGATGCTTGTATTACAGAACACCAGTAATAAAGGGTAGCTTCAGGTGTATATTGTGCTGGAGGCACACAACACCCACTTTAACTGCTGCAGATGCCTGTATTACAGAACACCAGCAATAAGGGGTATCTTCAGTTGTATACTGTGCTGAAGGCACACAACACCCACTTTAACTGCTGCAGATGCCTGCATCCTGCCTGTGGTAAATGATGGCTCTCCTCGCTTCTGGCGCTGTGATTGGCCAAGCATGCGGGGTCACAGTGCATGCTTGGCCAATCATGAGCCAGCAATACACTGCGATGGCACCGTGCATTGTGGGCCGTTCGTGTCACGCAAACGGCCCACAAAGTTCTGGGTTCGCTGAACAAGCGAACGGCAGATGTTCGATTCGAACATGAGTTTGAATAGAACACCAAGCTCATCCCTAGCTGGAAGGATGCCCTGTTCCTGTGGGACATGTCAGGCGGCCGATGGGGTAGGTTTCACTCCTGTAGCGCTGTTGTAATGCAGCAGTGAGACAGAGCTAAGGAGACACACGTCTTTACTCCTCCATAGTCAGGCCACGCCCCCACCAGTGCTGTATTTAACATCAATGATTGATGTTAACATACAGCACCGGTCCTTACTGCAGTAAGGCAGAACAATCAAAATATCTAGAAGTTAAATATTTATGTTAAAGCGGAGTTCCGCCTGAGAAAAAATAAATAAAAGTCAGCAGCTACAAATACTGCAGCTGCTGACTTTTAATATATAACAGTAACTGATAAAATATTTACTTTTAGAATGTATTATGCAACCTATTTGTGCAATGCAAAAATAGCATCACTTGTATCTTGCACATAAGGACATATTTTCTGTACATATGATATTCCTGACATATTTTTCTAACAAACAATACATAGGCAATATCTACATACTCACAAATACACACACACATACACGAAGAGAATATACACTAAGCAAAAGCAGTGTTTGACGGTCCTAAGGCCATTTAGGTTGTCACGTTGTCATTTTCTGACAACAAGCTAGTATGTCATATTTTGCTAGTTTAAAAAGAAAATGTTCAGCAGCCTATTTCTTTTGGGATACATTAGAATTCTGGTTTTAGAAGCCACCCACCAAGTCATCCTGCTCCTGCTGCTCTGACAGCTGAAGATAAAAGACTGTTTTACTTAGCTTATCTGTGAGACTTGTTCACCACCACAGATATCAGACTGTGAAGAAGAGCCAAGCTTTCAACGTGGAACATTATAGGAGCTGGGGGCACAGTGAATCACACAGTGCTTCGGGGTGTGCTTCATATAACTTTACACTATCCTATCATTACCCAATGTGCAGCAATACTTTTTTAATATGTAAAAATTATAAAATGTATTTTGTTTTCAATCCTTTAAAATGTAATATTTTTCAGAGCATTGCAACTGTTGTAGCACAAAGTAACATCTCACTTTGTATTCATAAAAAAAAAAAAAAACAATACTTATTGTGTGTAGTTTTCCAAACTTTGGATTAAAAGCACATCTTCAGTCAAATATTTTTTAACCCATATGGTTGGAATCAGGAAGGGTTAGAACTTGTGTCAGTTTTTTTTTTTTTTTTTGGTCTGTGTCTCTAATTAATAGATTTATCCTTATTTCCTGTCAAGACACAAAGCCATTGAAAATTGCTACACTTGCGAACCAAAAACATATTTAAAAAAATGCATATTTAATAGAATGAAGAAGGATAAGAAGTTTGAACGTTTTGATTGCTGCCTGGACCTTCAAGTCCTAGTAATACCTGCAGCCCCTACTTTAAAACAACAGGATAGGCATTAAAAGACCAGAAAGTGTGGGGAAATTTACCTAAGGACCACAGAGACAGCAATAAAAACCATACATAAGTTATGACTATTTCCCACTCTTTCTAAGACTAAGAAAATCTGTTTGACAGCAGTTAGGCTTTAAGGAATAGTAGCTTGGAAAAGTATACATACTAACATCACAAGGTCATCATCACATTCATGATATACTCATATGCACGTGTCTAGAGTGTCAAGAATATGGAAGTCACCCCTTATTACAAACATTTCACACCGTTGCTCGCTCCCTACCTAGCCAGATTCTTTAACCAACTACGAGTTGGCTCACAACTGGACACTTCCCTAAATTCAGCCTTCATAACGGTTCTGCCGAAACCGGGAAAGGATACTAGCAGTACTGCAAATTACCGCCCCATATCATTAATAAATAATGACCTAAAAATTTTAACTAAAATCCTCGCAAACAGAATATCGTCCTTTATTGGCTTATATGTACATAAAGACCAAGTAGGATTTATTCCTGGGAGACAGGGTCCAGACCAGATCAGAAGAGCTATAGACATAGTCTCGCTCCTGAGGGCTGGCTGGGACAAAGGTCCGCCGCAACAGGGTTTTATACTCTCGTTGGATTTAATGAAGGCTTTTGACTCTGTCTTCTGGTCCTTCCTGTTTCCACTTTAACAAAAGTGGGGTTTCGGCAACTCCTTTATAAATTTCGTTAAAGCCTTATATTCCTCCCCGTTCGCTCAAATCAAACTGCAAGGTCATTATTCTCAGCCCTTTCAAATCTTCAATGGTACTAGGCAGGGCTGCCCCTTATCCCCCTTAATATTTGCCATGGTCATCGAGACACTTGCTATCGCTATACGGGACAATCCCAATATACACGGAGTGCATTGTGGCCCGCACACCCACAAGTGCGCTCTTTTCGCCGATGACGTGATACTTTTCGTCACCTCACCACTTGTCTCCTTACCCAATCTATGCAAAGCTCTCAATGACTTTGGCAAAGTATCTGGTCTTAAAGTTAATTATTCAAAATCCCTGGCTCTGAAAGTGAATTTACCGGATCTCCTTGTATCCTGACTCAAAGAAACTTTTAGATTTAGTTGGGGTGAAGCTATGATCCCTTATCTGGGAATCAACCTCACAGCATCCATAGATACTCTCTACAAGGCTAACTTTCCTCCACTCTATCGCAAACTTGAAGCAGACTTAAAATGCTGGGACACGTTGGGGCTCTCGTGGCTAGGATGAATCAATTCAGTGAAGATGACCCTTCTCCCTCGCATCCTTTAATTTTTCCGTTACCTTCTTATACCTATCCCTAAAGATCACCTACGAAAATTTCAATCTAAAATTATAAAATTTATATGGGGAAAGAAGGGACATAGGCTGGCCAGGAGTACTCTGCATAGACACAGGATGCAGGGAGGCCTGGGGGTTCCCAACCTCCTTTGGTACCACCAGGCGGCGCAACTTGCACAACTGTCCACTATCTACTCTAAATTTGCTCATCCGGATTGGGTTCATCTGGAACGACAGGCTATCCCTCAGCACACTTTGGATTATATTCTGTGGTCCCCAGCCAAATCTAGACCTGCCATCATGGTCCCCACGCTATCTCACTCACTTGCATTATGGGACTCTCTCAAATCCGATCCTCGTTTGGTCTCGCACTGGCACCCGCTAGCCCACTTGTTTAGAAATCCTCTATTCCCTCCTGGAATGGACATAAAAGCCTTTCAGTGGTGGCTAGACAAAAGGGATGTATAGGATAGGACACTTCACTAACCCTACGGGCCCCCTAACTATGGCTCATTGTCTTGGCAAACTCGAAATGCCCAACGCAGAACGGTTTCGTTACAGGCAAATTGCTCACTTTATCCAGTCGCTTCGGCCTCCCAACTCTAGCGCTCTTTCACTCTAGGATTTTGAACGGTGGTGTGATCAGCCTGAGGAGCAAAAGGGTGGATTAACAGTAATTTACCAGTCACTTGCTCAAGCTGATACTAAAACACTTTATATGACAGACTGGGAAAATGATTTGGAACATACATGGACTATTGCAGAATGGCATAGAGCCTCTACGACAGCTTCAAAGGGAATTTTGAACATAACGCTAATCGAAGCTAACCTGAAAATCCTCATGAGGTGGTATATGGTTCCCCTGAGACTCTCTAAAATCTACCCGGATGCTTCTCCATTTTGCTTCCGCAATTGTGGACATATGGGTTCCATGATGCATATCTGGTGGGACTGCCCTAAGATAAGGAGTCTCTGGAATAGATTATTCCACATCATTAGGAAGATAACTGGTCTCCCGATCCAAAAATCACCTCACATAGCATTATTGAATTTTCCTAGCCCTAATACTCCCCAACTGGCCCAAAGACTCATTATGTTTATGCTTCTTGGCACTAAACTCACGATAGCCCGGGCCTGGAAAACTCCAACCGTGTCTTTCTTCTTGGTCAAATGAAAGATCTCTTGGATCATGTCTCAGGAGTCAGGAGAAAACAGTTAGTATTTTTCTTGATTCCACCGCTAAACAGGATGCTGTCTGGGCTCCCTGGACTAGATACATGTCTATACCAGCCACCAACTAGCTTTTCACTGGCGGCCGCCGGTGAATGAGATTAGCTCTATCGTTCATTAGCTCCTCCTTCTTCTTTCTAACCTCTGTCGGCTTTCCTTATCTAACCTTTTTTTTCCTTGCAGCTCTTTTTTTAGGCCTCATTTACAGGTTGTTGGATCGTTCCCCTGTATCACTATGTCAAGTTAGCCTCGAACTGCATCTATAGTAATGAACTTCTTCCACTGCAGGATTTGAATGTTTACTTAATGATTTAATCTCGTGTTTTCAATCTGTTGTCTTCCATTATTCCATATGTATGGGTAGTATTACGAATCCAAACTCTGGATTCCAGGCCCCGCCTGGAGGGGCTATCCTTCTTAACCCAGCACCGTTAGATCCCATTTGGGGTGCTGGGTTGAGGGGTCGGCCTCTCTATTCAGGTTAGTACATTTTGAAAGAAACCTTAGGTTCACATCCTTGTGACTTTGGTTCATTGTTTTTGAAATTGACTGTATTGCAGTTCTAGATTTTGTTGCTTTTTTTTTTTCCTTTTTGATGCTAAGACCTGTAATGTCATTTTGTTATATTTCTATGTTTTTTTTGAAAAACTCAATAAAAAACTATTGAAAGAAAAAAGAATATGGGAGCAGAAGTGAAAGGAATTCTACACCTTGAAGACAGGCTTGAGTGTGTGTTCATAAGATCTGACTTTATTGAATACAACAGTAGTATATATACCAGTAAAAATACATGTCTAATGCCGCGTACACTTGAGCGGGTTTGCTGTCGGAATAAACTCTGAAGGTTTATCCGACGAAATTCTGATGGAATTCCACTCAAGCTGTCTTGCATATACACGATAACACCAAAGTCCGACCATCAAGAATGCAGTGACATGCAACATGTACGACGGGACTAGAAAACGGAAGTTCAATAGCCAGTAGCCAATAGCTTCCGTCTCGTACTTGCTTTAGCGCATGTGTTGTTTTTGGTGTGTCGGAACAGCATACAGACGAGCGGTTTTTCCAATAGTAATTTTTTCCGTCTGAAAAATATAGAGCATGTTCTCTATCTCAGTCCGTCTGAATTTTCGATGGAAAAAGTCTTTCTGTCGGAAATTCCACTCGTGTGTACGCGGCATAAGGGTTATTTAAACTTTACACTCAGTACTTTATTATCAAGAGTAATGCCCTCTACACACGATAGGATTTTCCGACAACAAAATCTATGGGATTTTTTCCAACGGATGTTGGCTCAAACTTATCCTGCATACACAGGGTCACACAAAGTTGGTCGTAAATTCAGAACGTCAAGAACGCGGTGATGTACAACACGTATGACGAGCCGAGAAAAATGAAGTTCAATAGCCAGTGCTGCTCTTCTGCTTGATTCCGAACATGCTTGTCTAGGGAGGAGGTGGTGTTTAAACATACTCACCAATTTTCCAGCCTCTAGTGTGTGTATACTCCAATTTGCCACCTGTCCTGCACACCTTAAGGCTACTTTCTCACTGAGGTGGTTTCCAGGTCTTTTAGTGCTAGAATTAGCCTCTAAATAATGCCTGAAAACCGCCTCTCCATTCATTCTAGTGTGACTTTTCACACCCAGGTGGTGCGCTTGCGGGATGTCAGGAAAATTCCTGCAAGCAGCATGTTTGGGGCAGTTTGGGAGCGGTGTATGCAGTGCTCCTAAACTGCCCTGCTTATTGAAATGAATGGGCAGTGTTTCCGAAGCGCCGCAACATGGGCGCTTTTAACCACTTCTTTGTGGTTAAAAGCGCCCTGCTAGCAGCTAAAAAGCTCTGCTAAAACGAGCGGCACTTTACCGCTAACACAGCAGTGGCCCCAGTGTGAAAGTAGCCTAGCATACACAGAGAAAGTGTGTCTATGTGTGCATCAGGGGTCAGAGTATGGATGCAGCTGATGGGACAGGCACAACAGAGATTGGAGGTGGGGCAAAATCATTGGCCTTTTCAGCAAACTGCGCTGTTCACTCCCAATAGAGCCACGTTTAGTTAAAAAAAGACACAAAAAATTAAAATAAATATCCTTCAGTCTTAAATGTAGTCAGCAGGATGGACACTAATATCCAGACTCATCCATAATGATAAATTACACTTTTCCTCATATGTCAGAAGGCAGCATTAGCCACACAGATATCTATGAAAGGTTACCCACATATACAATCAGACACCAGGTGTTAAATGGCATTGATTCCAGAAGCACCAGCCTGCAGATATTGATCTGTAAAGAGTTAACCATTTAGGTAAGCAGCAGTGTACATGTGTCCATTGTAGCAGAGTAGAGAAGCACAGGGGGTTAATTACCAGAGAGTCCCTATTTCAGATAACAGGGGATAGGAGAAAGTCTGAAAGCTGGAGCACAGATAAGCGGCATGAAGTTTGGACTTGGAGAGACAGATTGTGAAGAGGATTGGTATATTAATCTCATCCCCTCCAAGATAGACACTATGTAGCTAGGTCCACTGCTAAAGCCACACTCCGACTGGCCCTGATGTGGTTCTATGTGCACCTAGAGAAGCCGACCAGCTCTCTCTGCGCTCTCCAGACTGTGCCGAGGGGAGGGGGAGGAGGGTGGGAACTGTCACGCTCTATGCTCCATGAGAGAGACAGACGCTCTCCGAATGCTGCAGCCAGCAACCCAGGCAGTGACTCAGGAGGAGGGAAGGGCTTTTTTTGTGCCGCCCTGGGCCTGGGCCTTGTTGGCCTAGGCCAAAATACAGCACTGACTGTGACTGAATGTTCTATAGCAATAAGACATTAAAAGTTTTTTTCACAGTACCTGCTGTACTTTGGGGTGATAACCCAGGGCTCAAGTCCTGCGGGAACGCATGGGAACGGAGTTCCTGTACTTTTTCCACAACAGGAACTCGTTAGCAGCCGTGTCCTGCAAGACTTTGAAGTATGCAAGCTGTGTGGCAGGTGCTACACTAGCAGCTGCCACCATACAGCTCCCAATAGTAAGTGCCGCACACCTGACCATTCAGGCATTGCCAGTAAGGGGCCCCATGACAGCTTCTGCTTCAATCTACCAGTCAATCACAGCTAGCTAACGGGTAGATCAGGTCTAGGTCTAGCTGATGGGTAGATCAGCTATTCAGATCAAAGGACATGCAGGGAGAGAGGTGAGCTGAGGGAGGAACATCGGTTTGGGGTGGTAAGCTGAGCACAATACCTGGCAAAGTTTAATGCCAGGAGGGAAGTTTATGTGGAAATATGTGAAGGGTTGGAATAGCAGCGAGTGTGTGTTGGAGCGCTGCAGAGTTTGCAGCCCCCCCAAGCTAACATACATCTCCTAAGCAGGAACACATCACTATCTCCCCAAGCATTCTGTCCAGATATTGTGCAGGTAATTTATAACCTTTCAAACTCTGTTCAATGAAAAGTGTAAACTCACCACATAAACACTCTATATACAAAATAACATTCCCCAATATAGATCAGAACATGATGTTCACATTTGCATGGAAGCACAATTGAATGAATGCTGATTATTCAGAGAATTACCGTATTTATGTTTATTGAAGATAGTTTTTTTTATGTACTAACTGTGTGGTGTTTCCACCAAAAAAAAAAAAAAAAATAGCTTAAAAATCATAAAAAAATGAAAAACAAAATAATTGTAAAAAAAAAAAATGTACTCACCTCTAAATGCCTGTTACTAGGGGGTCCCTCGTAGTCTGCCTCCTTCAGTGCCCGGGCACTGAAATCACTTCCCCTCTGCACCGCACAGTCATCTGGGACCTGTCATGTGTACCAGGTGACTGTGCGGCGTATCAATGCGCGTGGCGCCGCTCATACATGAGCAGTGGGTGCCTGGCTGTGAAGCCACAGCCGGGTGCCCACAGTAAGAATGCCGGCGTCGCGAGTGGAGCGGGGAACGAGGGGGGGCTTCGTTCCCCCACATCGCTGGACCCTGGGACAGGTAAGTGTCTGATTATTAAAAGTCATCAGCTGCAGTATTTGTAGCTGCTGACTTTTAAAAAAAATTTTTAGGGGACACCCCACTTTAAGCTTCATACACACAATACGAAAATTGGATGAAAAATACCACTTTTGAAGCGTTCGTGCATATGAACATATTATTTTTTATTTATTTTTTGGTGGGGGAGTGGATCTTGGGTGAGAGTTCCCACACTTTTTTCCCCAGGACTTGACCCCTGTGATAACCTAAATGAATCAGATAGAGTGCTGTGCATTACCATGTGTAGCAAGAACATGCATATAAAATGCATGTTTTACTGCAGCGCAATAGTTGGAAGCCAGCCTAAAGTGTCTGGAATTTGGCATTGTTTTTTTGTTTTTTTATTTAATAGGAGGTTTACATTTTAAACTTTTACATAATGAGTGTGGGAGTGATATGAGGCATGAAAGTTGTGTCAAGTTTGGCGTTGTATGGTTCTAACGTGCCTGACAGATGGCACTGGTGCACTGCTAAGCAACATGCCAGAAGTTCTTTTCAATGTTATTTAGGATTTAGAGAATACAGGTTTCAAAGCACTTTACTGTGATGCCTATGTGATTATTAATTCATTTTTATTATTTTATGTTATAAAAAAAAAGGAATTTGACTGATAACGAAAGAAGGAAAGGCCTAAAACACTTCTATTTAGGGTCAATTCACACTTTTTAATTTTCAACCAGCAACACACATTTCTTTTACTAAATGAAAATGCATGTTAAGCAGAAATCGTATTATTCCATATGGGGCTGCATCACATCTATGCACTGCAGTTTAGTGTAAAAGGGAAATGATATGGTCCAATTCACACCTATATGTGTGCCCTAACTCATGTAGTGCATGCACATGAAACAGTGTGGCTACAGGGAGCTGTCGGAAACTTCTGTTCTGCACAAAAATGCTGAAACAGTTACAGCAGTGACATTGCCTCATACCTCCAGTGTAATAGCAAGTATACCATTTAAATTTTATGGTTTCTGCTCCTTTTGTTATATTTTTGCTTCTTCTTTTCATGATGTCTGGTGGCTCTTAAAGGAGCCAACGTACCCATATGGCAATTTGTGGGAATGTGCCACTTTGCCTACGTATATCAGCGTGGTTAACAGAGGGATTGTGGCAGTTTTCCATATAGAAAGTTCAAGGCAGACAGCTCACATGCCTCTCTCTGCCCATGCAGTGACTTAACTTTGAGCAGTGCTTGAAGGGTTAGCAAACCTTCACTTCCATCCTGTACTCAGCAGAGTGGGATGTGGGGACATGTGCACACACATGTGGGTTTCTGAACCATTTTTCAAAAATGTATAAAGCCTGATGAAGGGTTTTAAGTTATCTCAAAAGCTTGCAACTTTAATAGCTTAAAGTGTTACTAAACCCAGTAATATGAAAATAGGTCATCCACCCTCCCACAGTGCCCACAGCTTATAAATCTTTTTTTATATATCTTTTATATTTGATTTGTATGATCTGTATACCATGACATGATAAACGGCACAGGTTCTCCATTGCTGAGAGTTCAGGAAGGAGGAGCCTGTATACACGCCCACATGTGTGATGTCAATATCATGGGACCTGGCTATTGTTGAGAACAAGTAACTGTTCTCTCCAGCATAAAAGACACAACTGAGCATGTGCAGGTTGGCTACTCTGTCTGGGGAAGGCCTGCTAACACAGACAGACAGTGCAGGAGGGGGAGGATCTATTCATACAGGATAAAACAGGCTTTTTACACAATGCAGAAGATTTACCCCTTAAGATCCACAGTGAGTATAACAATCATGCTATGCTGCATAAAAAAGACAGATTTTACTGTTGTGGTTTTAGTAACACCTTAAGTTCTAAATAACAGGTATCTTTTCAATTATTTTTATTAAATTTCGATAAGAGAAATTACAATAGTAGCATTGCATAGTATAATAGACAAAATTGATATAACACATTAAAAATAAAAATACCTGAGTGTCTCTCTATTTGGAGGGAACGCGCATCCTACTTCACAATGTGGATGCCACGGACCCCTGGAGAGGTTATGTACAGGTGGGCTATATATTTTATCAAAAGAAAATTTACTCGTCAATTGTAGGCGAGCCACTATATACTGAACAGTGAAATAAGGTATAACATATGAAGAAAATAAAAACAAATACAACTGTACCAGAACAAGAGGATTGATCATATATTGATTATTTATAAGGCATCCATTTATAAGGGTAAGCATCATCTGGGAACCTTGAGGTCCATGGTGACCATTGTGCAGTGAAGGCATTTAAAGTGTTAGATTGAATAGCAAAGTGTCTTTCATAAGAATGCTGTGTTTTAACCCTTTGTACAACTTCATCGGTGTTAGGGGCTAAGGTAGTTTTCCATTTTGCTGTAATTGTCAGGCGGGCTGCAATAAGAATATGAGTTATTATGCACCTGAGTTGGGTTGGTATTTTCTTAAGAAGAGCTAGTTGGGGATTAGGTTTAATAAAAAAGCCAGTTATAGAGGAAATTTGTTTAAAGACTGCGTTTCAAAAGCTGCATATATTTTTAAATTCCCACAATATGTCAATAATGCTGCCCTTTGCACCATATTGTCTCCAACAGGAGTTAGGTTCCTAAGGGAAGATTAAAGACATTCTTACTGGGGTGAGATAAGATCTGTGAACAATTTTTTATCATTACATCCCAGTGATTAGTACAATGGTAATACTGGTAGCGAGTTTGAATCGCATCCCGCCATTCTGTATGCGAATGTGTTGTGCCCAGTTCCTTTTCCCAATTAGTCATATTGGACGTTTTGGTAAAGTTATGCTTGTTTTGAAGGAGAGTATAGAACCAAGACAACCCTTTAGGCTTGTCGTAATGAGTCATGAGGTATTGCCATATTTCTGTGTGTAGGTCATAAAATGTGACTGGGTATACGCATGTGGTACCGGCTGTTTGGTGAGTAATACGTGAATATGTTTTCCTGCAACCAGGGATGAATCTTAAGATTTGGGATTAAGTAGTCATATATTTGGTTGTTACTTCTTGAAGTATTTTAAATTTACTCGTCAATTGTAGGCGAGCCACTATATACTGAACAGTGAAATAAGGTATAACATATGAAGAAAATAAAAACAAATACAACTGTACCAGAACAAGAGGATTGATCATATAATGATTATTTATAAGGCATCCATTTATAAGGGTAAGCATCATCTGGGAACCTTGAGGTCCATGGTGACCATTGTGCAGTGAAGGCATTTAAAGTGTTAGATTGAATAGCAAAGTGTCTTTCATAAGAATGCTGTGTTTTAACCCTTTGTACAACTTCATCGGTGTTAGGGGCTAAGGTAGTTTTCCATTTTGCTGTAATTGTCAGGCGGGCTGCAATAAGAATATGAGTTATTATGCACCTGAGTTGGGTTGGTATTTTCTTAAGAAGAGCTAGTTGGGGATTAGGTTTAATAAAAAAGCCAGTTATAGAGGAAATTTGTTTAAAGACTGCGTTTCAAAAGCTGCATATATTTTTAAATTCCCACAATATGTCAATAATGCTGCCCTTTGCACCATATTGTTTCCAACAGGAGTTAGGTTCCTAAGGGAAGATTAAAGACATTCTTACTGGGGTGAGATAAGATCTGTGAACAATTTTTATCATTACATCCCAGTGATTAGTACGATGGTAATACTGGTAGCGAGTTTGAATCGCATCCCGCCATTCTGTATGCGAATGTGTTGTGCCCAGTTCCTTTTCCCAATTAGTCATATTGGACGTTTTGGTAAAGTTATGCTTGTTTTGAAGGAGAGTATAGAACCAAGACAACCCTTTAGGCTTGTCGTAATGAGTCATGAGGTATTGCCATATTTCTGTGTGTATGTCATAAAATGTGACTGGGTATACGCATGTGGTACCGGCTGTTTGGTGAGTAATACGTGAATATGTTTTCCTGCAACCAGGGATGAATCTTAAGATTTGGGATTAAGTAGTCATATATTTGGTTGTTACTTCTTGAAGTATTTTAGTTGTAGGGTAAATGTAAGTACCGGTAAATGGGTGAACGGGGATAGAGACAGGGGATTATAGCGGTACTTGATAAAGAGAGAGACACTCGTAACTTTTTGTAAAAAAATTACATCACTATTTATTTAACAAGAAAAATATTTAGACACACAAAAAAAGAGAAATAATACATATAAATTAAAATTAGTCCATCAATCGGAATGAGGCCCACTTAAAAATGGGGAAGGAGGCCTCAGAAGCGATTGAAAAACCATGCACATGCAATATTTTCTGGAAAGTTGGTTAAAAAGGTCTATACTACTGTATAGATCATAGGTACAGTGAGGCTGTTATGTAGGGATGACCGACATGTTTCACCAAACAATGGCTTCTTCAGGGTCACTGCGTCAATCTGTACCAACAAAGATGGGTCTAATAGAATGCAGAGAAACAAACATTGTACATAATCGAAAAAATCATCATAATGGCCAAAAAGCGTTCATAATACATGTCATTTCTAGGCTATACACGTGCCCATAAATTCCACACAGGTTTGAACCCTCCCAATTTTGGCAAGAAAGAGCAATACGTACCACAGAGCTAATGTCAGTACCAGGTCTATGTCGCAAAAATAGTCATGTGCATATACCTATACGCAAGGGACTGCCGAGGGCATATAGGGAACCTGGTAAGGAACAATAGGTGAGATAAATACGGATTAGAAATGGCCTCAAACTACGTTGATTGCCATGCATGGCTGACATAGCCTATGGTTTACAGAACTTACCAATATATATAAGAAGGTTTTTTATAAATAGGGAGCGCCAGATAAATGTAAGTACCGTATTTATTGGCGTATAACACGCATCGGCGTATAACACGCATCGGCGTATAACACGCACCCCAAGTTTAGGAGGGAATTTTAAGGAAAAAAGTTTTAGGAGAGAAGTTTAGGAGGAAAAAAAAATTACATTTAAGCGTCATTTGCAGCCTGCCCAGCGTCATTTGCAGCTTGCCCAGCGTCTTTTTGCAGCCTTGCCCAGCGTCTTTTTGCAGCCTTGCCCAGCGTCATTTGCAGCCTTGCCCAGCGTCATATGCAACTTGCCCAGTGTCATTTGCAGCTTGCCCAGTGTCATTTGCAGCTTGCCAGCGTCATTTGTAGTTTGCCCAGTGTGATTTGCAGCATTGCCAGCGTAATTTGCCTTGCCCACGTTTAAAATTTCCCGCCACGAGACAAACCGCGCATGCGCCACCGAAAAAGACCGAACCGCCGCCGAAAAAGGCCGAAGCGCCGCCGAAAAAGACAGAGCCGACTGTTCGGCTCCGCTCGGAGTCCCGCCTCCCTGCTGTTTTGGGGGCGAGCGCAGGGAGGCGGGACTACGAGCGGAGCTGAACAGTCAGCTCTGTCTTTTCCGGCGGCGCTTCAGCCTTTTTTCGGCAGCAGTTCGGCCTTTTTCGGCGGCGGTCGCTATGTTTCGGCGCTGCTCGCTATTTTTGTCATTTTTTTGGGGGGTATCGGCGTATAACATGCACCCACGACTTTCCCCTGATTTTAAGGGGGAAAAAGTGCATGTTATACACAGATAAATACGGTATCTAATTATGTATGCAATCCTTGAGTAGGACCGGTGAGGGAATGAATAATAGGTAAAGTCTCTCTCAGAGTAGTGTACACATCTCCATGTGTCATACAGTTATTTTTTAGTTACCGTATATACTTGAGTATAAGCCGAGTTTTTCAGCAAAGTTTTTTTGTGCTGAAAGTGCCCCCCTGGGCTTATACTCGAGGCAAGCACTCTGCAGCAAAAAATTTCATTTTCCGACCCGACTTTGCAGCCCCGTATCTCGGGGCCACTTGGTGCTAGGAATCCCAAATTTGGATATGTTGTAGTCTTGGTTCCACTGGGTTTGCACACCAAATTTGTGGCACCAAGATACGGGGCCGCAAAGTCAGGTTGGAAAATGTCATTTTTTGCTGCAGAAAAGGGCTTGACATTTTCCGACCTGACTTTTGGGCCTCGTATCTCGGGGCCACTTGGGGCTAGGAACCCCAAATTTGGTGTGCAAACCAAGTGGAACCAAAATTACAACATATCCAAATTTAGGGTTTAGGGTTCCTAGCACTAAGTGGCCCCGAGATACAGGGCCCCAAAGCCTCGAGGCGATTCAGTTCGCAGTTGCAGCGCTATACAAATCATTCATTCATTCATTCATTCAAAGTCGGTCCAAAGTCGGTCATCTGGAGGTGTTTCCACGGATCGGAGAAGGACTTCACATTTTTATCGCCAGCTCATGCCTCTTACTCACGTATTGACTTTTTCTTAACTGATAAAGTATCTTTACAAAATGTTCTCTGTGCTGACATTGGTACAATTTCTTGGTCGGACCATGCCCTGATTACGCTAGAATTCGATGATAAACTTCATAACTCTCCCCCTCCCTTGTGGAGACTTAATGCCTCCCTTCTGGAGAACAATAATTTGTACCAAACAATAGTCCAGGAACATCATACCTTTTTTCAGTGTAATGACTCCCCGGAGCTTAGTAGGTTCACGGTATGGTGTACCTACAAAGCCTATATGAGAGGGATACTAATTAAATTAGCTTCTTATGCTAAGAAACGGAGGATGAGGCAGATAGATGACTTACTCCATTCCATAGCAGCTAAAGAAAGATACAACAAAGTCAACCCAACCCATACCTTACTAAATGAAATTCTTCAGGATAGGCAACAATTAAGATCCCTTTTACTGTATAAATTTGAGAACCATTTGAAATATGTCAAGGCCAACTATTATGGTCTGCATAATAAAGCGGGTGCCTGGCTAGCTAAAAAAGTCAAGCTGCAACAGATTAAACGGACCGTAACCACAATTAACCATCCAGTATCTCACAAAACCCTATTTAACCCCAGGGACATTGCTAACGCCTTCGCTGATTTTTACCAATCTCTTTATGATCTTCGCAGTGATACCTCTACCCCTCAATCCTCTCCAGAGCTTATTAATTCTTTCCTGACTACGGTTAAGCTCCCTGGTCTAACTAGTGACCAACTCCGTTCTATCTCACAACCATTTACTACCCAGGAAATAAGCTCAATTATTAAAAAAACTCCCAAATCATAAGTTTCTCCAATGAGTTTTACAAACACCTCTCGAACGAAATTGCCCCAGACCTACAAACGGTCTTCAGTCTTGCCTCTACCTCTGGATCTTTCCCACCTGAAATGTTGAGAGCGGTGATAGTGACTATCCCTAAGCCATGTAAAGACCCTATTAACCCGGCTAACTATAGGCCTATCTCGATTCTCAACACAGACGTAAAGATCTACGCCAAACTGCTAGCACTTAGGCTACAAAGTATTCTACCTAGTCTTATACATCCTGATCAGGTGGGCTTTGTCCCAGACTGCCAAGCCCCAGATGGCACTAGACGACTTATAAACTTAATCTCTTGGGCCGGATCCTCTCAAACACCTTCTCTGCTCCTCTCCTTGGATGCGGAGAAGGCGTTTGATAGGGTTCACTGGGGATACCTTAAAGCAGTATTAGACTCCTTTGGTATTCAGGGATGGTTGCAGACTGTCATACTGTCCCTCTACTCTACCCCCTCTGCCAAGGTTCTCTCCTCTGGTATCACCTCCAAATCGATCAACATAACCAACGGAACTAGACAAGGTTGCCCTCTATCGCCCATAATCTTTACACTTCTCATAGAACCGTTAGCTGAAAGAATCCGATCGCACCCTAATATAACCGGCATCTCCGCGAATGGGACTGAACATAAAGTCAGTCTCTTCATGGATGATGTCCTGCTTACACTCTCTAATCCCACTACATCACTACAGACGACATGGAACCTCCTGGAAGAATTCAGTGCAGTATCCTATTATAAACTGATGCATCCAAATCCCAAATATTAGGAATCAACATCTCCTCCCCCCTAAAGTCGGTCTTGTCTAGAACCTTTCCCTTCCCGTGGTCCTCAAACTCACTGCCATATCTAGGCATCCATCTGACACCGCACACTTCACAACTCTACAAACCCTTTTTGGAATCCTTACCCCAACAATTATCTCAATTGAGAAGTCATGAACTCTCAACAGCAGGGAGAATAGCGTCCCTAAAAATGCTACTACTACCAAAACTCCTCTATTTATTTTGCACCCTGCCTATCCCTCTGCCACGTAACTTCATCACATCTACTCAAAAGCTCTTTACACAGTATATATGGAACCATAAACCTCCAAGATGCTCGCTCAACACTATGACTAGACATAGAAGGCAGGGGGGGATGGGAATCCCTAATATCAGGGCTTTCCACAGAGCCTGTGTTGTGGATCAAATTAAATATTGGTGGACGCCTCCTAAGTACAAAACATGGGCACACATGTTATCTGATACGATCTTACATACGGATCTTAGAACAGCATTAATCGCCTTTAAAATAGGAGCCCCGCCACCTAGATCATTGGTCCCAGCAGTACAGGCATCCATCAAGATGTGGCTAGATATTCCTTTCTCACCTCTAGAGAAAGGGTCATTATGCAAAACCCATGTCCCATTATCTGTCCTCTACCACTTTATTCCACATATTGACCTGAGAATATGGGAAACCAGTGGAATCACCCTAATAAGAGACCTATACCAAGGAACTTCAATACAAACCTTTGCAGACCTTTCTTCTCAATTTCGTCTCCCACCCCTGATGCAATTTACTTATTTACGAATCAGATCCTTCCTTCACAAACAACCCTTGCCCTTATACTTAGATATACCGGCTACTATACTTACATTCTTCCAAGAACCTAAAATTCCCCTGAAAGTGATATCCCTATTCTATACTACGTTTAACACACAAAACTCACCTTCGAAACCCACCACCATTACAAAATGGGAGGGAATACTGGGAAAATCCTTTACAGATACTTACTGGGAAAAAACATTTTCTGTCACATATGCCTCAACTAGATGTGCGAACTATTGGGAAATGTACCAGAAGGTCATCCACTCATAGTATCTCACTCCATTTAAAGTTTCAAAATGTTACCCCTCTCATACAGCCCTTTGCTGGAGGAATTGTGGAGAATCAGGTACATTATTTCACGTTCTATGGTCATGCATATCATTTTGGAATAAAATCTTCTGCACACTTTCAGACATAGCAGGTAGTCTTGTTACCCCCTGCCCTGAACTAGCACTCCTACATTTGACCATTCAGGAATTACCACCCAATATTAGAGTTGTAACAACACATCTGCTTCTAGCTGCTAAACTCACAATTACGAGACTTTGGAATAAATCTAACCCACCCTCCCCTTCGGATGCTGTACGTACATTAAATCACCAATGTGAAATGGAGAAATTACTGGCTATCACTAATCTTTCACTAACATCATTTAGAGACAAATGGAACTTATGGTTATGCAACACTAAGTGTACAGTCAAAGTCTGAAATGTTTAACGAGATCGGAGGTTTACACATTGACTCGCGATCCACACCTTGAGCACATTCTAAGATGGTGACTATTCTTTCCCCCCCACCCCCCTTCCCCTTGCCTTCCCTTCCCTCTAACCTCCCCCATATTCATTGTATCTGAGCGATATAGGATCAATTGCAGGTTTAACCACCTCACCGTTGCCTACTTGTTAACAGATACTCTAACTTCATCTGCTACTCCATGTTTCTGTTGAATTGTTAACTCTGTAATGTTAATGCAGATTTGAACCTGTTTCATTATTATTATTGTTGTACCACTTTATTATCAACACAATAAAAAACTATTGAAAAATAAAAGTGTTGCAATGCATTTCGCAAGTCCATGCTCACTTCATCAGGGGTGGATGTGTGTAGTACATCTGTAGGGGATATAATGAACCAAATAAGTATCAGCACAAACTTCACTGCATATACAGACTGATTTTACTGTTTTGGGTTTGGTAACACTTTAGGCTCTAAAGATTAATTAAGACTGGTGCCTATATCTGGGGCCATGGCATAAATAAATCATTCAAAACTATGCAGTCTGCAGTGGTTGGTGCTACCTCTTGCAGCTTTACCTCTTCTAAAGTTTAAAATGTAAGAGGAATCATGTGCCAATGGATTGAAAAAGATAGCAGGTATATAGTCAGCCAAAGCATAAGGAAGGGCTCAAAATAATGGCAATACACACATCTTTTCTCGGTTTCATAGTGATGATGCAAACCTTCTCTCTGCAAACCCACTATCATGTGCACCAAAGTGTCTGTTATGGAAGGCATAGGTTAACGGTTTATAATCTTTTTCATTACCACAGTGAGCAGCACAGTGGAATACTCTTAAGCCGGGTACACACGGGCCGAATGTCAGGAAACATTTGCCTGTTCAAAAAAATGGCTGACATTCAACCCGTGTATATGGCGGTCTGTCTGATAGTTTGGCCGGCTTCTATCAGACATGCTTGTTGGAGAACCAGCAGCTGACCGACTCCCGATCTGAGTGTTCTGGCAGGGGGGGTTGCCCCCCTGTCATAACACAATAGCTCAGCGGAGGGAGATCGATATACTTACCTCCCATAGTTAGTATGGCGGCTCCGACCGGAGCTGACAGGTTTTTTTTTTTCATTTAACCAGTTGGGTTGAACAGAAAAATGTATAATTGTGTGTACCTGGATTTACACAAAACGGTTAGGTCTATGGTATAGTCCTTTCCTTTTTCATACACCATGCAATTTAGGAGGTTGAAGAAAAAGAAGATTGGTCGCACACCGTGGAAGGAAGAACTATTGTAGAATAGTTACTTTATTGTCAAGGTGCTAAAGGACATAGACAGAACGTTACAGGAACATTGGTAGACTGGTTTGCAACGGATAACTCATGCTTGTTTTACAACAAAAATGTAGCCCCAAACCTGAGCTATTTAAATGCTCCACCCAAAAAGAATGCATCAAAAAAAGCCCGGTTTGATTGGCTGACCAACATGTATAGCAATTAAACAGACCTGATAAAATCATTAAATCGCAAAGTGTGAAAAAACTAGACTTGAAAAAACTGACATAATTAAGATAGAACGAAGAGTACAGCATGAGGAGAAATATACATAAATATATATATATATATATATATATATATATATATATATATATATATATAAATACATATACATAATAAAGACCCCCAAAAAGTACCTAGTAAAAAAATCAAGAATAAAACAAAACAAAATTAATATAAAATAATATACTTTGATTGGTTAGTTAAACCAGAACAGAGAACACAAGAAGAAAGCACTGAATTTAAAAGTGAGATTGTAGGAGAGCGATCAAAAAAATTATACCTAGAAAAATCATTACATAACAAAATAAAAACCATATATATGTATACAATCAGATCGCAAATCCAACAAAAGAAAAAGTCCTCTTTTAAACTCCTATAAACATTTATCTGAATATATGTAAAAGTTAAAGAGTGTTTGGAAAGTATGAGACCAAACAACCATACAAAAACAATTGCAAGAGGAGAGATGTAAGAAAAGGTGTGCTAAATAAAAATGCAACAATGAAAATCCAATATTTACAAATGCTACATTAAAGCAATAAACAGCCTAAGAAAAATTAGGAAAAAGACAAGGAAAGGGGCGCCTCTGAGTATGTATCATATAAACATTTATTAATAAAAACAATATCCACTCACATCTTGGCAAGTAGTGTTGCATTCAGACAGATCTCAGCAGATGGAGGGCCAGTGGGACTACAAGTCGCAGGAGTTTCGCCCAGAAGCTGTCGTCCTTCTCATGTCCTGGAGGAGGTGAATAAGGCAGATGGATGCAGCAGGTGGGGTTTGTTTCCTTACGATGGTCCTCCAGGGGGGTGGTAGCATCAATCCAAAGGGGAGAGTCAGATGGATGTCACTCCTCTCAGTGTTCATAAGTGGGTTCCAGGTGGTACAGGGGGGGGGAAGGGGGTAAGGGGGAAACAATGTCTCTATAGCAATTAGAATAAAAACGAAGGGAAAGGGATGGTGGATGTGGAGACGTTTGTGCCCTGTTGCCTGCTGTAGGGAATGTGCAGCCGAGTTCGTTAGCAAGATGATGTTTCAGGCACGTTACTGGTCGTTTAAGAAAAATGAGGGCAATCTAAAACCACCCAAGTATCATGATTGATAAAATATTATGACAACCTTGTGGAATCCAATAATATATGATTACTTAAAGATGGCAAAGAATGACACAGCGGTAAATCCTGGAAACCTGTCCAGCATGATGGAAAATATCTGTGCAAAAACTAGTGGCGGCTGGTGCTCAACATTTTCTGAGTTGCGTAATTTTTTTTTTTAACTGTTAGTAATGCAGGGCTGTAAATAGCCATTTATCAGGTGATTATGTATCATTACTGCTAGATAAAACTGTGCCCATCATATGCAGCCTCACTGTGCCCTTTAATTGCAGCTTTACTGTGCCCATTATGAGGGGCTCCCACCATCCCTGTGCTGGGTTCCCAGATCTGTACACCTGCAGTGCCAATTATGAGGGGTTCCCAACTTCCCTGTGCTGAGTTCCTGGTTCTGTACACCTGCTGTGCCAATTATGAGGGGTTCCCACCATCCCTGTGCTGAGTTACTGGGTCTGTACACCCACTGTGCCCATTATGAGGGGTTCCCACCTTCCTTGTGCTGAGTTCACGGGTCTGTAAACCTGCTGGCTGCTGTGCCCATTGTGAGGGGTTCCCACCATCCCTGTGCTGATTTTCCGGGTCTGTACACCTGCTGTGCCCATTATGATGGGTTTCCACCATTCCTGTGCTGAATTCCCAGGTCTGTACACCTGCTGGCTGCTGTGCCCATTATAAGGGGTTCCCACCAACCCTGTGCTGAGTTCTCGGGTCTGTAAAAAAACATATTTACAAAATAATTGAATATGACTATACATAACAAAAAAACAAGAACATAATAAATGGTGTAAACCAAATTGCGCACAACATAATCCCTACGAGAGAACCAGACTAAGGAACATCACCGTCACCATGCATGTAGCCTTTTATCAAACATATATTTGATCTGAAAATCTAGGGGAGTGAAACAAAGATACAAAGAAAAGCTACACACCCCAAGATCAACAGGCAGCAGTTACAGAGTCCTGTTATTCCTCCACGCCCTTATCCAGGCCTCCTGCTGCCACCTGTCTTTCTCAAGACCCTGAATCTTCCCAACCTCACCCAGAATGTCTTGCATCACCACTTCAACAGGGAGGATTGTACTCCATAAGGATACCTGACACCATGCACTCCATGTGAAATAACGGCTACTAGACTAACTAAAAAAAGTGTTTCCAAATCATAATCCTGACGAGTCTGGAATGCCCTATACACCCACTCTGCATAATTCATATGGAGGAGGAAGGGTATACTCAGAGCCCTCCCCACCCTCTTGTACACCTCTATATTAAAAGGGCACTGAAGTAGAAAGTGATCCATGGACTCCACCACTCCTCCACACTCCACTCTCGGGCAGCCCTGATCACTCATGGAAAGAAACTTCAAGTTGCCCTTCACATATAGTTTTCAATGAAAGGCAAGCCAAGCCTGATCCCTAAACTTCATTGAGATTCTCTCCAAATTAATCAATCGCAAACCCACCCCCAAAACCAGGCTTGGTCAATCCCTTAAGGCCAGTGGCTCATGAGTTCATGAGTTCATGATCCGAGATCTGACTTCTCCTGCTGTAAATTGCCACTGCCAAAGCATTTTCAAACATGGGGCAACATAAGCCAGGAGCTTATCATGCTTGACCCTCAGGCTTTTCACTTGCCCATCATTTTCTCAGTCTTGCAGAAAGGGCCTAAACCAGGACTGGAAAATACCCATTCACCCAGGCAGTCTCTCTGCCAACATGTTACCAGGATTGTACTTCACAAACATCAGAGAGAAAAAGACTACAGGGTTGATCATCCCTAGACCAATCTCCCACCTAGGAAGGTAAGTCGCATTCCTTTTGACAAGGTTTATTTTGTTCCCCCATAACAGATGGAAGAAACAACTATAGACCCTGGTATGGAGAGAAACTGGCAAAATGCGAACAAAACTGACATACAGAAAAATCTGAATCAGGTAAGTCTTGATCAGATCAACCTTTTCCCTCAAGGAAAGCCGCCAACCTTTCCAGTTCAATTCAATGCCTAGAACACAATTTTTTGTTGGGGCTCCAGGAAGTCATATGGGAGAACAAAGTTCTCACCTTCCACGCCCATCCACAAAGCTTCACACTTGTCCTGGTTGACCTTTGAACTTGATTCTTCTGTATACTGCCTTATCACTGAGACCACCTCTTGCGCCTCCCCAGTCCCAGAGACAAAAACAGAAACGTCATCAGCATAGGCCACAACCGTCAAAGGAGTCTCACTAGCGATGCCCAACGGTACCCCACACAATGGTCCACTCGCTAGCCTTCTAATGAAGGGGTCGATTGCAAACACATATAGCAGAGGACTCAATGGACACCTTTGGCGCACACCCAAGCCAACCACAAAGGGCTGCCTGACCCAACCATTAACCAGAGGAAAGCTTTCAGCCCCTTTGTAAATATTGATCCAATCAATGAAAATCCCCTCCACGCCATATTTGCCAAGAAGAAGCCATGAGTACTCATGATTAACCCGATCAAAGGACTTAACCTAATCCAATGTCAGCAAAAATGTACCCCAACCAGCAACCCTACAATGCTCCAAGGCCTCCTGGACAACTAACACTGCTGAGAAAGTGCTTCTACCCAGGACCGAGCAGTGCTGGTGGTGGGATAACAAACTGCCTGCCACCTGTGATAATCTTTAGAAAAAAATCTTTGCCAGTATCTTTCTATCGACATTAAGAAGACTAATGGGGCACCAATTTCCAATCATCGAAGGATCTTTACCCTTTGACAGAAGGATCACTGCAGATTGCCTCATGGAGGGAGGGAGAGAACCCTCTTGCAAACAGTCATTAAAGACCACCGCAAGGTAGGGAGCCAGGATCCTCTTAAAACATTTAAAAAATGTTGTCTGTCCTCCATTCCCCGCTTATCCAATAGTTACTTCCCAGAGGTTTATCATGCAGCCTGTACTGCTTCCAAAACAAAAGGAGTATCAATACTGATTGCAAAGTCGCTTGCGTTTCACCTTACTGACCAGGTGGTTGACCCAGGGTAGGTTCATTTTTCTAAAAGGGATCTGGAAGGATAGACCGGTGACTCTGATAAATATATACTGTCCCAACTCCAAACAGGGGACCTTTTTGAAAGATATTCTCCTGAAACTTATAACATTCCGGACAGGCCTTCTAATTCTGGGGGGCGACTTCAACTTCTCAACAGCTTCTTGACACATCCACGTGTACCTCCTCATTCCCTTTTTATGCTTTACGACAAGTGAAACTTCCATTGGCCTCTCTCACGCTCCATGATACCTGACGCACCCTGAACCCTCGAGGGAAAGATTATACATTTTTTTTCATTCCTGCATAATTGCTACTTGAGGCTAGACTACCTTTTCATACACCAAACAGACCTGGCCTACCTCTACGATGCGATAATAGAAACCATGGTGCTTATTGCCATTACCCAATTACCCTGACTTTACGATTCCCACAGAAGGAAACGTATACCAAGATCTGGAGAATGGATGCCTCCCTTCTTACGAATCCTGGTGATTTGACAACCATCAAACAGACAATTGGCGATTACTTCTGCCACAATGACAGGCCAGATGTGTCCCCCATGAATGAGAGGCACATAAGTGTGTTTTACGGGGCCACCTGCTGGCCAGGAAAAAGAGGGAACACCAAACTTTGGTCTGAGTCCTGTTAGACAAAATCTCTAAGCTGGAAGCGCAGCACAAATGTTCACTGGCTATTAAGGTAGTGACGACTTAGCTGACACATGGGCACTTCTGCTAGAAGAACTGTTTAAAAAGGTGCAGAATCAGCAGATGTTATCACAGAAATTGAGACGTTCTTAGCATGTATAGCCCTTGCGCGCTTTGACTGGAAGGCTCTAGAAACCTGAAGTCGGAGGAGGAATTGGAGGAGGCCTCAAAAGACAATATTACAAAAGCTTTGCAGATCTTTTGGCTCCAGGTTTTCTTAAGGCCTTCAATACCCTATCAGATACCCCTTGTTTCTCAGGAGGACAATTGGAGGCATATATTTCGGTGATCCCTAAAGAGAATAAAGACCCCACTAATGTAGCCAATTACCGACCGATCTTGCTTCTGAACGTGGACGTTAAACTATTCCAAGATTCTTGCAACCTGATTGTCTTACCATGTGCCTGCCTGGGTGAGTCTCCACCAAGTTGGCTTTGTCCCTGGCAGAGAAGCCAGAGACTATATCATTAAAGCTAACCCTACATCACTGGCTTACCTCCACCCATTGAGAAGGCTTTTTTTCTGACAATGGATATGGAGAAGGCCTTCGACCAAGTGACCTGGGACTATATAGATGCAGTTTAAGAGGTCCTGGGACTGGGGAGCTGTATGCGGGCCTTTATTGGGTTGCTATATGCCAATCCATGAGCTAGAGTTCGGGTCAATTGCCACTTGTCAGATGCCTTCTCCATCCATAATGGAACCAGACAGGGATGCCCTCTTTCTCCCTTACTATATATCGTTACTTTAGAACCTCTCTTGTGCTGCGTATTGACAAATCCGTACATAAAAGGCTTTGATGTTCACCATCAGGATTACAAGATTGCCGCCTTTGCAGATGATATCCTTCTTTTCCGCTCATCCCCATTGATGTCCTTACCCAACCCGATGCAAGTCCTAGAACAGTTTCAACTTGTTTAAAACTTAAAAATGAATTATTCAAAATCTTTTGCACTGAACATCTCTCTACCCCCTAAGCTGGTACATTAATGTCAGACAAACTTCCCCTTCCGCTGGAAGACAGATGCCATCACCTATTTAGTTATCCAACTCCCTGTTAAACGAACGGACATAGAAGACAAAAACTTTTTGTCAGAACTGAAAAATATTCAGTAGGACCTCCATAGGTGGGAAGTGCCAACCATCTCCTAGTTTGGACGAGCCTCTTTTTTTTAAAATGACGGTGCTTCCCTGTATTCTGTACCTTACTTCTTTGTGGGATATAAGAGGATGAGTAGGGCTTTCCTATGGGGAACCAAGGCCACACGAATTGGATGGGCGAAGCTGGTGTTGCCAAAATCTGGTGGTGGCATTGGCCTCCCTGACCTGCAGAGATATTATTGGGCTGTTCATCTGGCTCGGGTAGTGGATTGGAGGATACATACCCGACGCAAAGGGATGGGTACTCCTGGAGCAATTGATCTCAGGAGTTGAGCTCAGCTCAGTCCCCTGGTTCTCTAAAAACCACATAACACCCAACATCCAGTCACACCCTCTTATTGGAGCACCTCTTCAGGCCTTTGAAAGGGCCTGTAAAGTCCATGCGCTCTCAGCCAAAGACTGCGTTATCACTCCTATCAAGTGTAACCCAAACTTTCTTCTGGGTATGGCTAATGCCGCGTACACACAAAGGGACTATCCCGTGGGATTATCCGCTGGACCGAAGTCGAGCGGATAATCCCCTCGTGTGTGGGCGCCGGCGGACTTTTTTTGGCCAAAGTACGGCGGACTAAAGTTTTAAGTTTTGTTTTAAAATTATCCGCTGGACTTGGCAGTCCAGCGGACAATCCGGCCGTGTGTAGTATGGTCCGGCGGACCAAAAAGGACGCATGCTCAGTAGCAAGTATTTTTCTAGTATTTTTCGTTTTCTAGTCCCGTCGTACGTGCTGTACGTCATCGCGTGAACCGTCAGACTTTTTGCGTGATCGTGTGTGGTCAAGTCCGTTCGCTTTTTAGTCCAGCGGACCCAGCTGGAAAGTCCAGCGGATTGTCTGCTGGACTTAGGTCCGCCGGGAAAAGTCCCTTCGTGTGTACGCGGCATAAGGCCTACTTATCAGCTGAATGGCCCTACACAGAGATGCAAGCTAAACATTTTTTTTCCAGGGGCAGGTTCTTCCGCCAGGGAGAGCTCTCAGCACTATCTATGACCAAGTCCTCCCCTTTTTATCTACTATTAAAACACTATCTCAATAACCCAGCGAACAGAGAAGGCTTCACAAAAGCCCCTACTGTCTTTGAGTCACTGTGTTCTAGCTCGTCTCTCCAGAATCATGTGATTTCAGTACTTTATGCCTCAATGTTTGGGGAACCTTATACTTATTTGCGCTCAGAGCATGCATTTTGGGAGGCCAAGCTGGACACAGTGATAGAGGAAGCTAGCTGGGATTGCATCCACTTGTATATCCGCAAAGGTTTAATGAATGTAAACACAGAGGAAAATGGATATACAATTAAAATGCAGTGGTACACAACACCAGAATTGCTTCATAAATTTGTCCCGACAGTCTCAGATCGGTGCTGGAGATGCGGACAGGACTTGGACACTTTTCTCCACACATGGTGGACATGCACGCTGATTAAAGCCATACTGGCGCAAGGTGCATGATGCGACGACTGCAATTTCCTTGCTCCCACTGGAGTTTTCACCAGCAGAGTACCTCCTTCATCTTTCCAAAATACCCCAGAAAAGATACTATAAGTCTGTGGCTATGCATATGATTAATGCTGCTAGGCTATGCTTACCGGTCCATTGGAAGTCCAAATCGACCCCTTCAAAGAAAGAATGGACATCACGCATCAATCATATTTCAGCGATGGAGGAGCTAATCTAAATCACCCAGGAAAGGATCTCCAGGTTCTTGAATATATGGGAAGCCTGGTTTAAATATTGAAACTCTCAAAGGTATCAAGACCTAACACAAGACAACATTTAACCAGTGTTCCACAGTTCTTATTCTCTTTGTAGAACAATCTGAAGGCATTGTGGGTTTTTATACTACATATATCGCTACCAGAAGTAGATGGAGAGGATAGCTGGTGGTCATCCCACCCCTTCTCCTCGCCTTAGCCTTTTCGAAACACATCCCCCCCCCTCTCTCCCTAATCTTTTTCTTTATTTCCTTATCCCCCTACCTAATTCCTAGCAGGTGGAGATTCTGGATTAATGGGCTGACTTAGTAGTCGGCTCCTTCTCCAGTTCCTCGGCTCCTTCTCCCGTTCCTCTCACGGCATGCAGAACAAGCAGAAATCAGATTAGGAACTTTTTCAGAGGTCCTGAATTTTTAATAACTCTGACATGTCTATAGGCATCTGAAATACCTTACACAAACATGGCAATGCATCGATATCTCAAGGAGCACTTTATGTCTTTTCATGTCAGGAATGTTAATTATATTGTATTGTATACAGGGAGTCCCTTATTGGCTCCGTCATTGGTATGTAACTATGTTGATATTTTCTGTAATGCCTGTTAAAATCTTTAATAAAATCTTTACGGGGAAAAAAAAATAATTGTCTGTCAAACCATCTGGCCCTGGCGTTTTCTTGATGGCTAGTTTATAAATAGCCTGGGTTACCTAATTTGCAGTGATTTCATCTGTCAAATTCATCAAAGGAACATTACTTTCCAGACCTGGTGTAGAGTCCAAAGAAACCCAACATCCTTGTCCGATCGAGGTTTCTTCCTCCCAGGAGATCGGCATAGTATGACCTGACAACCTCCAGGATCCCTGACCTAGACTTCCTCAGAGAGCCCGTACTGTCTTTAAGAACATTGACCGTTTTAACTGCTACGCTCCGTTTACAGTTCTGGTAAGGGTCAGGTGAATGGTATTTCCCGTAATCCCTCTCCTAAACCAAAGAGGTGAGCCGGTCATATTTATGTCTCCTAAGGAGGAGCTTCATCTCAGAGATCGCCTCAGAATCTCCTCCATTCAAAACAAGGTGGTCAAATTTACTCTTTCATCTTCCAGGAGGGCCAAATTCAATCGCCAGATACCCCTTCCCATAGGTGGCATATCTGAGGCATTCAGAGTCATAGATAGAATACAGTGATCGGAAAACTCCACTGCCCGACACATAGGTGCCGAAAAAGCAGAGTCTCCCTTTAAAAAAAAAGATCTATCTTATGCCGCGTACACACGTGCGGACTTTTCCCTGTGGACCTAGTCCAGCGGACAATCCGCCGGACTTTCCAGCGGGGCTTCGCCGGACTTTCCGAGCGCGTGGACTTGCCCACACACGCCCGGACTTCTCCGGCGGACAGTCCGCTGAACAAAGTCCGCGGGACTTTTGAAAATGAACGGACTTGCCCACACACGGAGCAGTCCGTTCATTTCGAACGTAACTTCAGGTACGTAGCTAGCGTAGGCAGTAAATGCCGGCGCGCTAGCTCCGTCACCTGGCATGGATTTAAAGGGAATCCCCACGCCGAAAAACGGCGTGGGGGTCCCCCCCAAATCCATCTCAGACCCTTATCCGAGCACGCAGCCCGGCAGGCCAGGAAAGGGGTGGGGACGAGCCAGCGCCCCCCCCCTCCTGAGCCGTACCAGGCCGCGTGCCCTCAACATGGGGGGTGCCCTGGGGAAAGGGGGGCCGTGCGGCCCCCCCACCCCAAAGCACCTTGTCCCCATGTTGATGAGGACAAGGGCCTCTTCCCGACAACCCTGGCCGTTGGTTGTCGGGGTCTGCGGGCGGGGGCTTATCGGAATCTGGGAGCCCACTTTTATAAGGGGGCCCCCAGATCCCGGCCCCCCACCCTATGTGAATGAGTATGGGGTACGATGTACCCCTACCCATTCACCTAAAGTGTAAAATGTAAAGTAAAGAAACCACACTTTTGAAAAAATAATTTATTGCACTGCTCTGGGGGTCTTCTTCCGTCTTGGGGGGTCTTCTCGCCGGACTCCTCCGCCATTTACGTAGCTCTTTTACCGAGCGGAGAAGTCGGGCTACCTTCTTCGTCGTCGCCGCCGTCGTCTGGGGGTCTCGATCCGCCTTCGGGGGTCTTCGGGGTCTTCCGGGGTCTCTTCTGTTCTTGCCGCTGTCGTCGCTTTCTGCGCCGCCTTCTTCTTCCGCCTTCTTCTTCTTGTTCTTCTTCTTCCGATGTTGACACGTCACTCCCTCTGGCCGGAATGCCAGAGCCGCGCTGTGCTGGGACTTATATAGGGACAAGGGGACAGGGTCACATGCTCATGTCACATGGTGACCCCGCCCCCTTGTGATGTCACAGTCCCAGCATCCTCCGGGACTGTGACATCACAAGGGGGCGGGGTCACCATGTGACATGAGCATGTGACCCTGTCCCCTTGTCCCTATATAAGTCCCAGCACAGCGCGGCTCTGGCATTCCGGCCAGAGCGACCGACGTGTCAACATCGGAGGAAGAAGAAGAAGGAGAAGAAGGCGGAAGAAGAAGGCGGCGCAGAAAGCGACGACAGCGGCAAGAGCAGAAGAGACCCCGGAAGACACCGGAAGACCCCGGAAGACCCCCGAAGGCGGATAGAGACCCCCAGACGACGGCGGCGACGACGAAGAAGGTAGCCGGACTTCTCCACTCGGTAAAAGAGCTACGTAAATGGGGGAGAAGACCCCCCAAGATGGAAGAAGACCCCCGGAGCAGTGCAATAAATTATTTTTTCAAAAGTGTGGTTTCTTTACTTTACATTTTACACTTTAGGTGAATGGGTAGGGGTACATCGTACCACATACTCATTCACATAGGGTGGGGGGCCGGGATCTGAGGGCCCCCTTATAAAAGGGGGCTCCCAGATTCCGATAAGCCCCCGCCCGCAGACCCCGACAACCAACGGCCAGGGTTGTCGGGAAGAGGCCCTTGTCCTCATCAACATGGGGACAAGGTGCTTTGGGGTGGGGGGGCCGCACGGCCCCCCTTTCCCCAGGGCACCCCCCATATTGAGGGCACGCGGCCTGGTACGGCTTAGGAGGGGGGGGGCGCTCGTTCGTCCCCACCCCTTTCCTGGCCAGCCAGGCTGCGTGCTCGGATAAGGGTCTGACATGGATTTGGGGGGAACCCCCACGCCGTTTTTCTACGTACCTTACGTTTTTAGCTACGTACCTGAAGTCACGTGCTAAATGAACGGACTTGCCGATGAGCGGCAAGTCCGTTCATTTTCAAAAGTCCGGCGGACTAGCCTACTAACGGCGGGATAGTCCGCCGGACTGCCAAGTCCAGCGGATAATTTTAAAACCAAACTTAAAACTTTGGTCCGCCGGACTTTGGTGCCAAAAAGTCAGCCGGCGCCCACACACGAGGGGATTGTCCGCTGGACTTGAGTCCAGAGGATAATCCCGCGGGATAGTCCCTTTGTGTGTACGCCGCATTACTCTGATTACTACCTCGCTGAAAAGTGAACCCCATGCTGTCTGGGTAGCGCTTTAATGTGCACATCTACTAGACCTGCTTCCCTAACAATCGCATTGAGAAAAAGGCTGTCATAGCCCAGCTTATCTCTGAAACCTCTCCTGTCTAGACCTAGTAATGGTGTTGAAATCACCTCCAAAGATAACCTGCTGAGCCGTAAACAGAAAAGGTTTAATCTTTGTAAAAGGGCATTTCCTGTCCCATTTAGTCTAGGGACCATAGATGTTAATCAGACGCAGATCCTGGCCCCTCACAGAAGTGTCCAAGACCATGCATCTCCCAATCTCTACCTCAATTACCCGCCGCCATGTTACCATACCAGAAAAAAGGACCGCAACCCCTCTGTAAGGCTCGGCCCCAAGAGACCAAAATGAGGGACCACTTCTCCACTCCTTCTTTGGCAGATGTATATCGGCCACACTTCTCAGATGGGTCTCTTGCAAAAAAAAAAAATGTCATCATCAAACTCGCTGAGCAAAAATAAGCCCATATGATGAGCACTTACTGATCTTAATGTAACGCCATAACCCCTGGGGGCGGCTATGTATTTTCTGGGCTTACCAATTACCTCCTCCTTTTAGCTCGTCGTTCGTTGTCTAGGTGTTCCCAAGGCTAGTACCCAGTAATTTCAGAAACTGCAACTCAAATGTCCTTTCGAGGATTTTTATTTTGCAAAGAGTAACGTTCAAATATAACACAGTCTCTCAGTTTTGAATAGGTGATAAAGCTCAGGCACTTTAGAACTGCCGACATAAAATAAATATCTGTCTATTTAGGTAGCCCAGAGAGTAGCCACTCGCAACTGGGCGCTTCACTGTTGGATAAACCCCTGTCTGTATATTTAGCAGCCAACAAGTGATTCAAAGATTTGCAAAGTCTCTGCCACAGACTAGGTTGTAACTGAAAGATGAGTTTGGAACTTTTCAGTTCCATACAAACTCAGCCCCCAGGCTCTTACCGAGCAGCTAGCTTCTTGGCCCTCCTCCGAAGAGTTCTCCCCTGGTCGCTTGTACAAATTGCTGTGCCTCTCCAATCCTGAAAGAACACAGAGACACCTCAGAATCCTCCTTCGGTTACTGGGCCTCGAACTTGCCAGTTCCGAGGCTCGGGAACGGATGGATCCCCACCCCAGACCATGAGGGACTCTGGGGCTGGTCAGGGTGACCAGACTTACGGGGGCAGAAGACACTCCTGGGTCCGGGACCCCTCACGGGGTTGGTTCGGACCGGAACCAGGAATCAAACTTCAGCATCTTAAATACCCCTTCCCAGACTACACAGCAGGGCCAGATGCACCCACTGATTGGCTCAGAGAAAGATTGGTACCTAAAACGTCCAACCAGGCTGTGTTCTCAGCCTGTCAAAGGTGCTTCACTACACCTATGACCAGGCAGAACTCCAGTACAGCAAAGTCAAGCTGATGCCAAGGTAAATGACCTAAACAATTAACCACCAGAACTCCGTTACAGTTCTGGAATAACTAAATTTACACTATAGCACACACTTTAGAAAAGTGTCGGTGCTACATTAAGCTGGCAACATTAATGGTCGCCACTTTTAATGGAGTGGGAACTGCCATTAGGGTAAGTGAGGCAGCCATTTCTTAGCCTGACTACTCCTTCTCCCTGGAGAACCAGCACGCTTTATTGTACCCTGGGACTTATCATCTATAGAGGATGCCATACTCAACGGGTCCCAGGCAAAACTTTAGGACTTAAGGTAACTGTACCTCCTTTTTTTTTTTTTTTCTTTCTTTTGCCCCTCCACCTTTTATCCTCCAACCACTCCATATCATCCTTGGACAAACCGTAATCAACAGCTTCCTCACACCTATCCTCCCCTTCACCCGCCCCCCCCCCCCCCCACGCTCCCTTCCCTTATCTACCACCAGGCCAGCCTCTTCTCCATCTTCCCCACTCATCTGCACCCCACAATTCTCAATAAATACCCTGCAGCATTGAGGGAGGGGGACTGGCACCTGCCTCAGCACCTCTTGCTGCCTCTGCAATTTTGGAAGACATAGACACAGAAGGATTGGACACATTCTCGGTAACTGATACCTTACATACAGACTGGGAAGACATGGGCACACTAGGAAAACGCACAGACTGGGGCACCACAGACTGGGAAGACACGGACATATTGGGTATTGGCACAGACTCAGATGGACTCACAGGCACCCCAGCTGCTGATCTCTGAGCATCCTCTATGTCCAGGCAGAAGAACTCTCTCATGAGCTCAGGCTTGTTGTGCATTGCCTCAAGATGCTGACTATAAGGATGTCCCACCGCATTGCACAGATTGCACCTTATAATGTTACAATCATTTGCCAAATGTCCTACACCATGACACAGAGAGCACTTTATCACCGGACAGGAGGATGAAAGATGTCCTTTATCCTCACACTTGTTACATAGCTTTGGCTGGCCCGGGTAGAAAGTGGTCAGTCTGTCCCTCCCAGGAAAGCTGAGGATGGCAGATGCTGGACAACATTATCAATTACTTTTAATTTTAACTGTACAGACTCCCCGTCCATATTCCTCGATCATCCAAAATCTTCTTTAGGGGGCTCAGGATGTCTCCATTCCTCCTCAACCATACAGATAAATCCCTTTGTGGTATGAACTTACTGCGTGTGGCTGGCGTGATACAAGCTTGGGGATGAGCCCTCTCCAGTCCGGCAGGCCCCTACACACATGCTCATATTTCTCCCAAAATATGTCCAAAGACTCGGATGGATAAAAAAAAACGAATTGTACTCATAGGAATTGGCCGGACTAATCAGGGCAAAGATATCTGTGGGCCTAAACCCCATTTGCAGAATCCTATCACCACTTCCCTCCTATGTGGAGGAAGACCCCCACATTCCCATCTGAGCTGCACAACATTCCTCCTTTTAATATATGTAAAAAGAGTGCAGCGCTAAACAATAATGTGCAGATAATCAACAGTATATAAACAATAATAACTGTGAATAAAGTTTGAAGACACATATACATTTAAAAAATAACTTAAAATACTTGTAGAGGAGGGATTTAATATGGGTATTTTTAACATAAAGGAGAAGGAACATTTGGAACCTTTGGCTCCTAGATTGCCCACAATGTATTCGTTGCCAAAGATTCATAAAACTTTGGTGATGGGCACTCCTTCTTTAATCAAGGACAAGGAACATGTCATCAATATTTTAAATACTATTGAGTGGAAGCCCACATATCTACTAGTGACCGCGGATGTTGCATCCTTGTACACAGCCATCTCACATAAACTAGGGTATTATCAGGAGAGCAGCGCCGGACGGACGGCCCGCTCTCTAGTGCGCATGCGCGGGGGCTCGGCGCTCCGGCGCATGCGCACTCGCGGCTCGGCGGTCCGGCGCATGCGCACTAGCGCCCACCTGGCGGCGGTGACGCGCAATTAGCGTCACTCGGGCGCCTATTTAAAGCGCCCTGACGCACAGGCACCTTGCTGGTCTGTCTCTCCAGCTAAGTGCCTGTGCGTCCTGTGTCCTTGAAAACTCCCTGACTTGAACTACTGTTGCCAACCCGGATTGCCTGACTTCGCCTTTGATAATCTCCTGTGTTTGACCCCCTGGCTTGCCTTACGGACTTCCTTTGATAATCTCCTGTGTTTGACCCCCTGGCTTGCCTTACGGACTTCCTTTGATAATCTCCTGTGTTTGACCCCCTGGCTTGCCTTACGGACTTCCTTTGATAATCTCCTGTGTTTGACCCCCTGGCTTGCCTTACGGACTTCCTTTGATAATCTCCTGTGTTTGACCCCCTGGCTTGCCTTACGGACTTCCTTTGATAATCTCCTGTGTTTGACCCCCTGGCTTGCCTTACGGACTTCCTTGATAATCTCCTGTGTTTGACCCCCTGGCTTGCCTTACGGACTTCCTTGATATCTCCTGTACTTGACCCTCTGGCTTGCCTACCGGACCTCTACCAGGTTCCCCAGTGTCAGCACCCCAGCCGGGCATTTGGTCCTTGCCTCCCTGCTCTGCCATCTGCCGGCCACCCGGGCCAGGTCCTCATCACCTCCAGGTGCCCCGCCAGTTCCTGCCTACATATCGGAGGTGGCCTGTGCCTCCTGGTGCCGTTGGCTCCCTGTTCCATCTCCAGGGGCTTCCTGCGCCGGGTCGCAAGGGTGAACCGCTCTCGGCATCTCGGCCTCGGTAAGTACAGCTCTGACAGTACAGACCAGCCATGTCCGAGGCCGACAGAGCGTGTTCTCCCCTTGAGATCCTGTGCCAGCAGATGGCAGCACTTACTGAGGCTGTCCAAAAGCTGCAGGTGGGGTACACCCAAATAGACAGCCGCCTGCAACAACTGACAGGGCCGTCTCTCTCCTCAGCGGGTAACCTTGCCGCACCTAGTGGGCTACCCTCATCTGCAGCACCTACGAACCCCACAGTAGTCATGGCCACTCCGGAACCCAGGGTCCCTATACCGGAACGGTTCACCGGTGATCGCAAAAAATTCAGAGCATTCAAGAACGCCTGCTCTCTGTACCTAGCCCTTCAACCCAGAACCTTCTCTTCCGAAGTAGTGAAAGTGGGGTTCATTATTTCTCTGCTGGCTGAAGAACCCCAGGCCTGGGCCCATAGCCTAATGGAGCAAAGGAGCCCTATACTGAACGCTGTGGACACCTTCTTTGAAAGCATGGGCCAGCTCTACGATGACCCTCAAAAGGGGGCCACGGCTGAGACCACCCTACATAACCTTTCTCAAGGCCGGAGGCCGGTTGAGGACTATACAGGGGAATTCCGAAAATGGTCAGCCGACACCGGCTGGAACGAGCCAGCCCTCAAGTACCAATTCCGCCAAGGGCTATCCGACACCCTTAAGGCCGAGCTTGCCCGGATTGACGTCCCGGACACCTTCGAGGACCTTATACAAGCCGTCATCAAGATTGACCGGTGCTTACGGGAACGTCGCGCTGAACGCTTTCAGACCTCTCGCCCCAGTTGGATGCCACCCAAACCAGGTCCTGGTCCTGCCCAACCCGCTTTTCGCGCTCCACCTGGGAACACCTCCGGAGTCGAGCCCATGCAGCTCGGTCTTGTCCGCGTTCCTCTGACCCCAGAAGAGCGCTTACGTAGGCGACAAGGCAACTTGTGCCTTTATTGCGGAAGCTCTGGTCACTTCCTCCGGTCCTGCCCCATTAGGCCCAGTAAGTTCTCACATATCCCTAATTTCAGCCTCCAAGTCTCCGGGTTCTCCCAAACTTACATTGTCCTTTTTATCTCCCTACAGTTGACGGAAAGGGCGGTCCGCCTCCCGGCCATAATTGATTCTGGGGCCTGCAGCTGCTTCTTGGATTCTGCCCTTGCCACCAGGCTTCAGCTTCCCCTTGTCCCCAAGAAGCAATGCCTACAGGTTCACCTAGCCGATGGTTCCCTGCCCCGTTCCGGCTTAATTACTCACGAATCTGGCCTCATCTCGGTTACCACCGATTCGGGTCATCAAGAGCTCATTTGTCTGGATGTTATTCCTTCTCCCATGTTCCCCATTATCTTGGGGCTCCCCTGGCTACAAACGCATGAACCCCTCATTAACTGGCGGACGAAGGAGGTCTCCTTCCCCTCTCACTACTGCACCCAGAATTGCCTTGCTCTTCGCCCTGCTACTTGTTCAGCCCTAGTACCAGTGCCCGAGCACCTGGAACACGTCCCACCAGTCTACCTCGAGTTCAAGGACGTCTTTGACAAACAGCAGGCCGACTGTCTACCACCTCACCGGCCCTACGATTGCCCCATAGACCTCTTACCCGGGGCCGCGGTTCCCTTTGGCCGTATCTTTCCCCTATCTGAAACCGAGTTAAAAACTCTTAAGGCCTACATCGACGAAAACTTGGCTAAGGGGTTCATCCGTCCCTCCTCTTCACCGGCTGGTGCGGGCATTTTCTTTGTCGAAAAAAAGGATGGCTCACTGAGGCCCTGTGTCGATTACCGGGAGATTAACAAGATCACCATTAAAAACCGGTACCTGCTTCCTCTCATTCCTGAGTTGTTCCAACGCTTCCGGTCAGCACGGGTCTTCTCCAAACTTGACCTCCGTGGGGCTTACAACCTTATAAGGATCAGAGCGGGTGACGAGTGGAAGACCGCTTTCAGATCGAGATTCGGGCACTACGAGTATCTAGTTATGCCGTTTGGACTTTGCAATGCCCCAGCCACGTTTCAGCATCTAGTCAATGATATATTCCGTAGGTACCTAGATGACTTCTTAGTGGTCTATCTTGATGACATCCTCATCTTCTCCGCCACTCCCGAGCTCCACCAGACACACGTCAGACTGGTCCTCACCATCCTTAGGCAACACAAGCTCTACCTCAAAGCAGAAAAGTGCGAGTTTGAGAAGACCACCGTACAATTCTTGGGATTTATCATTTCCACCCACGGAATCGCAATGGACCCACAAAAGGTCCAAGCCATTCAGGACTGGCCGGCCCCCAAGGACAAGAAGGGAGTCCAGAGGTTCATTGGGTTTGCCAACTTTTACAGACGCTTCATCGTTGGTTTCTCCTCCATAGTAGCTCCAATCACTCAGTTAACCCACCAACATAATCAGTTCCATTGGTCCCCTGAGGCCCAGGCGGCCTTTACCCAGTTAAAGACCCTGTTCTCATCTGCCCCAATCCTACGGCATCCGGACCCTGGACTACCCTTCGTGCTGGAGGTAGATGCCTCTGAGACAGCTCTCGGGGCTATCCTCTCTCAGCGGCAGGGCGCCAAGGCCCTCCTTCATCCAGTCGCCTTTGCTTCTCGGAAATTGAGCCCTCCAGAGAGGAACTATGATGTGGGAGACAGGGAGCTGTTGGCTATTAAATTTGCCCTTGAAGAATGGCGGTACCTCTTGGAAGGGGCATCTCACCCTGTCATGGTCTGGACCGACCATAGGAACCTGGAATATTTGAGAACAGCCAAACGCCTTCGGCCCAGGCAGGCCAGGTGGGCCCTCTTCTTCTCAAGGTTTAACTTCCTTATTGCATACCGGCCGGGTTCCAAGAATGGGAAGGCAGATGCGCTCTCCCGCATGTTTTTGGACACCCCACGGGAAACGGAACCTAGCACCATTTTATCCCCCCAGAACTTTTGCCTAATCACAGAAGTGGATCTCGTAACTGCCATCAAGTCAGCTACCAGGCGCCGTCCGGTGCCCACCGACCTCTCCCTGGTTGAACACAACGACCTATTTTGGTCCAAGGAGAAAATTTTTGTCCCTCAAGAGACAAGGGCATTGGTTCTCAAAACCTTCCACGACCACAAACTGGCAGGCCACTTCGGGTCCACGAAGACTACTGAACTCGTCTCCCGTTCGTTCTGGTGGCCAGGTTGGAGACGGGATTGCAAGGACTATGTAGCTTCCTGTATTACGTGCCAGCGCAGTAAGGGCCCAAAGGCCAAGTCTTGGGGGCTATTAAGACCACTACCTGTCCCTGAACGTCCATGGGCAGAAATCTCCATGGATTTCATTGTAGAGTTACCCCCTTCAAAGGAATTCACTACCATCTTTGTTGTCATCGACCGGCTCTCTAAGATGGCCCACTTCATACCTTTGGTGGGTACTCCTTCCGCTTCCACCACGGCCGATGTGTTTTTTAAGGAGATTGTAAGGCTGCACGGGGTACCTAAAAGCATCACCTCAGACAGAGGCACGCAGTTCACGTCAAAGTTCTGGAAGGAGTTGTGCAAATCCTTGGAAATTAAAGTTTGCCTCTCTTCCGCGTATCACCCCCAAAGCAACGGGCAGACAGAAAGGACCAACCAGACCTTAGAACAATACCTCCGATGCTTCTGCTCTGACTCTCAAAGCGACTGGTCAACCTTGCTGCCTTACGCCGAGTTTGCGTACAATAACTCCATCCACTCCGCCACCCAACAGACACCTTTCTGGGCAAACTTCGGCTTCCATCCCTCATTTCTCCCTGCATCACCCCCGGAAACTTCAGTCCCGGCAGCCCAGGACCGGGTGAATTCTCTACAAAACAACTTTAAAAAACTTCAGGAACTAATGCAAAAGGCCCAGGAGGGGTACAGTAAATATTACAACAAGGGGAGAAAGTCGAATCCGGTTTTCAAGGTCGGCGAGAAGGTTTGGCTGTCTTCTTCCAATTTGAAGTTACCTGTTCCTTCCCACAAATTGGGGCCGAAGTTCATCGGTCCATTCAAGATAAAAAGGGTCGTGAACCCTGTGGCCTTTGAACTCGAGCTTCCCCAGAGCTATAGGATTCATCCGGTCTTCCACGTCTCCCTACTGAAACCCGTTACTCCCAGTCCTTTCCCTGGCAGGGAAGTACCACCGCCACCACCTATCCTAGTTGAGGGCGAAAGGGAATTTGAGGTGGAGGAAATCTTGAACTGCAGGAAAATGGGCAGACAACTACAGTACTTAATTCGGTGGAAGGGTTACCCCCCTGAGGACAATTCGTGGGAACCTTCTGGGAATCTGCACGCCCCGCGCTTAATTCGGGCCTTTCACCAAGCTCACCCAGAACTGATGGCCAGCTTGGGTGTCCAGAGGCCACCCCTCGGGGGGGGGCACTATCAGGAGAGCGGCGCCGGACGGACGGCCCGCTCTCTAGTGCGCATGCGCGGGGGCTCGGCGCTCCGGCGCATGCGCACTCGCGGCTCGGCGGTCCGGCGCCGGCGCATGCGCACTAGCGCCCACCTGGCGGCGGTGACGCGCAATTAGCGTCACTCGGGCGCCTATTTAAAGCGCCCTGACGCACAGGCACCTTGCTGGTCTGTCTCTCCAGCTAAGTGCCTGTGCGTCCTGTGTCCTTGAAAACTCCCTGACTTGAACTACTGTTGCCAACCCGGATTGCCTGACTTCGCCTTTGATAATCTCCTGTGTTTGACCCCCTGGCTTGCCTTACGGACTTCCTTTGATAATCTCCTGTGTTTGACCCCCTGGCTTGCCTTACGGACTTCCTTTGATAATCTCCTGTGTTTGACCCCCTGGCTTGCCTTACGGACTTCCTTTGATAATCTCCTGTGTTTGACCCCCTGGCTTGCCTTACGGACTTCCTTTGATAATCTCCTGTGTTTGACCCCCTGGCTTGCCTTACGGACTTCCTTGATAATCTCCTGTGTTTGACCCCCTGGCTTGCCTTACGGACTTCCTTGATATCTCCTGTACTTGACCCTCTGGCTTGCCTACCGGACCTCTACCAGGTTCCCCAGTGTCAGCACCCCAGCCGGGCATTTGGTCCTTGCCTCCCTGCTCTGCCATCTGCCGGCCACCCGGGCCAGGTCCTCATCACCTCCAGGTGCCCCGCCAGTTCCTGCCTACATATCGGAGGTGGCCTGTGCCTCCTGGTGCCGTTGGCTCCCTGTTCCATCTCCAGGGGCTTCCTGCGCCGGGTCGCAAGGGTGAACCGCTCTCGGCATCTCGGCCTCGGTAAGTACAGCTCTGACAGGTATGAAGCAGTTCAATGCTTCCTCTCCGGAGATTCTGCTGTCCTACTTTTGGCACAATGGGGCATATTATTTGCAAACAAAGGGTGTAGCCATGGGAGCAAAATTTTCTCCCAGTATGGCAAACCTTTTCATGTCAAAGTGGGAAGAGGACATTGTTTTATGTAACAAACGTTTTATCGATAATGTCTTTTTTATATGGGATAGTAACCGTAAATGCGTTTGTGTTTTATTTAATGTATAATAAATAAATAGGGGCATAGTCTTTAGTTATGAGGCAAGCCCCACTGATATCCACTTCCTGGATTTGAGAATTTCAATACAAGAGGGTGAAATTGTCACCTCCACTTTCTTTAAATAGACAGACGGGAATGGGTACATTCCATTAGACTCTTGTCACCATCGCTCCTGGTTAACGGCTGTGCCCAAAGGACAATATTTGCATTTAAAATGCAATTGTACCTACCTGGATGAGTATTTAACCACTTTCATACCGAAGCTAATTTGCTGGCTTAAGACCAGACCACTTTTTGCGATTCAGCACTGCGTTGCTTTAACTGACAATTGCACTGTAATGCGACGTGGCACCCAAACAAAATTGACGTCCTTTTATCCTACAAATAGAGCTTTCTTTTGGTGGTATTTGATCGCCTCTGCGGTTTTTATTTTTTGCGCTATAAACAAAAAAAGAGCGACAATTTTGGAAAAAACACATTCTTTTTTACTTTTTGCTATAATAAATATCCCCCAAAAATATATAAAAAAAACTTATATATTTTTGTTAAAAAAAAATCGCAATAAGTGATTATTGATTGGTTTGCGTAAAAGTTATAGCATTTACAAAATAGGGGATAGTTTTATGGCATTTTTATTAATATTTTATTTTTTACTAGTAATTGTGGCGATTAGTGATTTTTATTGTGACTGCGACATTATGGCGGACACATCGGACAAGTTTGACACATTTTTGGGACCATTGTCATTTTTACAGCGATCAGTGCGATTAAATTGCACTGATTACTGTAAAAATGACACTGGCAGTGAAGGGGTTAACCACTAGGGGGCGGGGAGGGGTTAAGTGTGTGCTAGGGATGTGTTTTAACTGTCAGGGGGAGGGGCTGTGTGTTACACTACACTGATCAGCTCTCCCAATTACAGGGAGAGCTGATCAGTGATACTGTCACTAGGCAGAACGGGGAGATGCTTGTTTACATCAATATCTCCCAGTTCTGACTGTCCTTGAGATAATCGCGGGTATCCCGCGGCGATCGAGTCTGCGGGACCTGCGACCCGACTCATGGAGCTCACCACGGGCACCCGCGCGCGCCGCCGGGGGCGCACAGGAGAATTGCACGGCGGCAAATTCAAAGGGACGTACCTGTACGCCCATTTGCCTGTCCGTGCCATTCTGCCGACGTACATCTGTGTGCGCCGGACGTAAAGTGGTTAAGGGAAGCGTCTATTCTTAAAACTAGGTTCCTGGCCAAAGGTTATAATGAAAAAGCTTTAGATCCTCTTATACAAGAAGTTGGTAGCAAGGATCATCAGCAATTAATTAATAATCCTCATTTGGATGGTAATTCAGATTTTTTTTTTTTTTACTACCTTTTCGAGCCACAATTGGGCAATTAAAAGGATCATTAAGAGACACTGGCCAGTCATAAAAAGTAACCTTGTTCTTGGCCCTCAAGTACCTGATCAAACTCAGGTTATCTTTAGGGAGCACCTAATTTAAGAAATACAGTAGCACTTAATGTCCTACATCCCCCCCCCCACACCAGACCTACTTTTTTTTGGTGATCTGAAGGGTTATTACCTTTGTTGAAAATGTCAGGCCTGTAGAATTAATACACATAGGGGGAGGAAAATAACTGAATTCACCTCAGTAGGTACAGGAGTAAATTATCCCATTAAGTCTTTTATCTCATGTATGACTAAATGTGTCGTATATCTCCTTAGGTGCCCCTGTGGTTTGGAATATGTAGGGAGTACTATACGAATGCTACATATTAAACTGGCAGAACATATAGCCAATATCCAAAAGGGTTTTGACAAACATAATGTTTCCAAACATTATGATTTAAAACACAACAGAGGCCCCAAGGGCACTACTTTTATTGCCCTTGAAAAATATGTTCCCCATTGGCGAGGCAGTATTGGAAAATAAGAATATTTCCAGAGCCAAAAACAAATTGGCTCTATAAATTGGGTTCTCATGTGCCCCATGGTTTGAATGTGGACTGGGACATCAACTGTTTTATTAATACCAGTTGATGTCCCCTCCATCATACATTTATTACCATATGTCTTTCTAGTTTTGTGGTCAAATAGGATGGTTAGATGGCCTTAGGGACACATTTTCATCACATGCCATCCGATTTTTGGGTTAAATTAGATAGATGCCCTTGGGGATACATATGTTGTGTATGCATGTGTGGTTTATAAACCTTATATTTTTAATATTTTTTCATTATTTTCAAATTAGCATCATATTTCATTGATTTTATTGTTATATATATATCATTTGGGATGACGAGGAATCATGTCCACTTAATACATTTTTAATTTCAATTTTAAATTTTAAATTTTTTTCTAGTCTTATATTTTGTTATGACCCACAAGATTGTGCTGTGCATTTAATTATTTCTTAGCTGATTAGGAACAACTGTTTACCTTGAGTGATGGGCATATTTTTGCCTTTTATGCAGATTTTGTTATGACCCACAAGATGGCGCTGTGCATTTAATTCCTTTTTTAGCTGATTAGGAACAACTGTTTGCCTTGATTGGTGGACATACTTTCTTACCAATGGCTGCACAGGTCATTCTTTTATTTAACCTATGGTGGGACATGTTTTGTTTACCAATGGGTGTAAAGGTAATTTCTATCTGACCAATGGCAACACTTCCTTGTCTCACAATGGGATTATTTAAAGAGCAGCAATAGGCATTTGTATGTACCCCTGATCATGTCATTTATGATAAAATGATCGTCGGGATAGCTACGTACACATGCTGCTGCACTTGCGCGATCGCTGCTTGAAACTCACAACTATTTGATCTGTTGATTGTGCCATGATCATAGCTTGAAATTTTATGTAAGTGTACTGCTTAATAAACCAAATGTTGAGACAGTATCACAATATATGGAGTCCTTTTGTTTCCTAAACATTTTGATATTGAGGCTTCCTACACTGCATCTTGCATCCTGAGTTGCTGTGAACCTCCCGGTGTATACCATCCACAGCCATAGGACCTCTCTGAGTAAGAGGGGTCGCTGGCTTTCTGGTAAGCCTCTATTTTTGTTATGGTGATTGGTGTCATGCTAGAGTTGCCACCTCATCCCTTTAAACCCGAGCACCTTTGAATTACACAGGTTCTGAGGCTAATTAAATGCAGATAAGGCACCAAGTGAGTTTAATTACCACCTTAATCAGCCACAGAACCTGTGTAATTAATATGTGTTCGGGTTTAAAGGGATGAGGTGGCAACCCTATGTCACGCCTTCAGGTGTATGATAGTCATTTCCAAACACTCTCTTCTTTCATGAGACTTGATGGAATCCAGCTTTATATGAACTTTTTGTTTGTCCGTTGGTTGTGGGGGTCTGCGGGCGGGGGGCTTATTGGAATCTGGAAGCCCCCTTTAACAAGGGGACCCCCGATCCCGGCTTCCCCCTTGTGTGAAATGGTAAGGGGGTACAAAAGTACCCCTACCATTTCACCAAAAAAGTGACAAAATGTTAAAAATGACAGGAGACGGTCTTTGACAATTCCTTTATTAAATTCTTCTTTCATCTTCTTTCTTCTGGTCTTCTTCCTTTCTACATCCTTCGGTTTCTTCATCTTATTCTGCCATCTTCTTCCATCTTCTTCTTCCTCCGATCCGCTTCTTCTTGCTCTGGCCTTCTCGTCCGGCATCTTCTTCCACGGTGTCGGTGTCTCTTCTTCTGTGTCGGGCCGCTCCGCGCAATGGGAGGCTCTCGCTGTGTGAGGCTTCGCTCCGTCTGACAGTTCTTTTATAACGGAGGACGGGGCCATATGGTGACCCTGCCCCCCTCTGATGCACGGGGACGTCATCGGGACTTCCCTATGGCTTTCCCCATGACGTCAGAGGGGGGTGGGGACGGCCCACGCCCCCCTCTGACGTCATGGGGACAGCCATAGGGAAGTCCCCATGACGTCCCTGTGCGTCAGAGGGGGGCGGGGTCACCAGGTGGCCCCGCCCTCTGTTATAAAAGAACTGTCAGACGGAGCGAAGCCTCACACAGCGAGAGCCTCCCATTGCGCGGAGCGGCCCGACACAGAAGAAGAGACGCCGACGCCGTGGAAGAAAATGCCGGATGAGAAGACCAGAGCAAGAAGAAGCGGATCGGAGGAAGAAGAAGATGGAAGAAGAAGATGAAGAAACCGAAGGATGAAGAAAGGAAGAAGACAAGAAGAAAGAAGCTGAAAGAAGAATTTAATAAAGGAATTGTCAAAGACCGTCTCCTGTCATTTTTAAAATTTTTGTCACTTTTTTGGTGAAATGGTAGGGGTACCCCTTACCATTTCACACAGGGGGGGAGGCCGGGATCTGGGGGTTCCCTTGTTAAAGGGGGCTTCCAGATTCCAATAAGCTCCCCATCCGCAGACCCCCACAACCAATGGCCAGGGTTGTGGGGACGAGGCCCTTGTCCCCATCAACATGGGGACATGGTGCTTTGAGGGGTCACAGACCCCCAAAGCACCCTCCCAATGTTGAGGGCATGTGGCCTGGTACTTTTCAGGAGGGAGGGGGGCCACTCTCGTCCCCCCCTCTTTTCCTGCGGCCTGCCAGGTTGCGTGCTCAAATAAGGGTCTGGTATGGATTTTGAGGGGGACCCCACCCCATTTTTTTTTTTATTTGACGCAGGGTTCCCCTTAATATCCATAGCAGACCTGAAGGGCCTGGTAATTGAATTGGGGGGAACCCCCACGCTTTTTATTTTCTATTTTTTTTTTCATTATAGCCGCAAGTCACAAAGAGAAGGCTGGGGACCTTCTTCAAGTTGGGAACAAAGAGAAGGCTAATTTATTAAATACTTTCTTCAGCTCTGTGTATACAAAGGAGCATGGGGGAGCTCATGTCCACAATGGGGGTGGTAGTGACACAGCCCTAAATCCACAATGGCTCAAAAGTGATATGGTCCAGAAATATTTAGACAGAATAAAGGTGGATAAAGCACCTGGACCTGATGGCATCCACCCACGGAACCTAAAAGAATTGAGCTCTGTAATTTCAAAGCCATTGTATCTAATTTTTAGGGAATCATTAATGACAGGAATAGTACCACTGGATTGGCGCAGGGCGAACGTGGTGCCTATATTTAAAAAGGGAACAAAGTCTTTACCAAGTAACTATAGACCTGTTAGTTTAACTTCTATAGTTGGGAAGATACTGGAGAGATTATTAAAAGACCACATAGACGAGTTCTTGCAGGAAAAAAATATGTTAAGCAACAGACAGCATGGGTTCATGAAAGACAGAAGTTGTCAGACAAACCTCATTTCTTTTTATGAGGTGGTAAGTAAAACCTTGGACAGAGGCGTGGCTGTGGACGTGGTATACTTGGATTTTGCAAAAGCGTTCGATACAGTTCCCCACACACGGCTCATGTGTAAGGTAAGGTCTACAGGTTTGGAAATATCGGTTTGTAAATGGATAGAAAACTGGCTAAAAGACAGAATTCAGAGAGTCGTGGTTAATGATTCTTACTCTGAATGGGCTAAGGTTATCAGTGGTGTACCCCAAGGTTCAGTGCTGGGACCCTTACTTTTTAATATCTTTATAAATGATATTGGGTCTGGGATCAAAAGTAACATTTCTGTCTTTGCAGATGACACCAAGCTATGCAGTGGAATAACGTCCTTACAGGAGGTCTCCAATTTACAAGCTGACCTCAATGCTCTGTCAAATTGGGCGACTATGTGGCAGATGAGGTTTAATGTTGATAAATGTAAAGTTATGCACTTGGGGGCTAAGAATATGCATGCATCATACATGCTAGGGGGAGTACAACTGGGGGAATCCGTAGTGGAGAAGGATCTGGGGTTTTGGTAGATCATAAACTCAATAATAGCATGCAATGCCAAGCTGCGGTTTCCAAAGCGAGCAAAGTCCTTTCTTGTATTAAGAGAGGTATGGACTCCAGAGAGAGAGATATCATTTTGCCCCTGTTCAAATCATTAGTAAGACCTCATCTGGAATATGCAGTTCAGTTTTGGGCACCAGTTCTCAAAAAGGATATTGGGGAACTGGAGAAAGTGCAGAGAAGGGCAACCAAACTGATAAGAGGCATGGAGGAGCTCAGCTATGAGGAAAGATTAGAGGAACTGAATTTATTCACCCTTGATAAGAGGAGATTAAGGGGGGATATGATCAACATGTATAAATATATAAGGGGTCCATATAGTGAACTTGGTGTTGAGTTATTCACTTTACGGTCAACAAAGAGGACAAGGGGGCACTCTTTACGTCTAGAGGAGAAGAGATTTCATCTCCAAATAAGGAAAGGTTTCTTCACAGTAAGAGCTGTGAAAATGTGGAATAGACTCCCTGCAGAGGTGGTTCTAGCCAGCTCAGTAGATTGCTTTAAGAAAGGCCTGGATACTTTCCTAAATGTACATAATATAACTGGGTACTGACATTTATAGGTAAAGTTGATCCAGGGAAAATCCGATTGCCTCTCGGGGGATCAGGAAGGAATTTTTTTCCCCTGCTTTAGCAAATTGGAGAATGCTCTGCTGGGGTTTTTTTTGCCTTCCTCTGGATCAACTGTGGGTATAGAATGGGGTATATGGGATTGTATGAGATATATATATATATATATATATATATATATATATATATGTATATATATATATATATATATATATTTTTTTTTTTTTTTTTGTTTAATTTGTGGTTGAACTGGATGGACTTGTGTCTTTTTTCAACCTAACTAACTATGTAACTATGTAACTATGTAAGTGATTTTAAATAGCTTTTTTTCCTGCAAAATTACACTTTGTGCAGGGACAGTTCTAAGCACGGGAAACATGCGCCCTTTTGCAGGCATACTATATACACCCCCCAGGTATAAAATTTAAAGGAATATTACACTTTTATTGTTTCACTTTAAGCATTATTAAAATCACTGCTCCCGACAATAACATGCATATTAGCCTTTAAAATTAGCACTTTTGATTTTGAACGTTCGAGTCCCATAGACTTTAATAGGGTTCTAAAGTTCACACAAGCTTTAGGTCTGTTCGCAGGTTCTGGTGCGAACCGAACAGTGGGGTGTTCGGCTCATCCCTACCCTTTACATTTATTCCTCCTTTTAAACAGGGAGGAAGATAAAACATTTCCATGCTCCTTCCCTGCTTGCTCCCCTTTCCCAGATCCTGTAGCAGCAACACCACCATACATTTTTCTTACAAACACACAAATTGCAGTCTTGTTCTTAGACACATGCGAACCTGCTGACAGAGAGTCTGATTCAGCTGGGACAGTAGACTTTGGATTAACAGAGGCAGGACCCTCTCCCTCTGCTCTGAACACTCAGCTTCTTTTCTGGGTTCAACCACAGTCCTGTCCACTGCAGACTCCTGGAGAGTTGTAGCACTACTGCTCCCAGCATCTCCTCCACCATTCTCAGGAACAGTCGCTGTGTCTGGTCCAGGCAAAGTCACTGTATTGTGCATGGCACTCCTCTCTGTAGACTCTTCCCCCAGAAGCTGACAGTTATTCTCACCAATTTCACCTGAAGCTTGTTTTCAGCAGATTGTATTGCATGCTGTACATTGTCGATGGGTCTGGGCTGACTGCCCGTAGCACTACAACCCTCAGCAAACCCATTGTCATTTAAGTTCACATTACCATCCTCCACACACACTGTACCTGCTTGCTGTGCTGTTACCTTTGCAATGTCATGGCTGAAGGTGGGATCAGACTTCCCCTCAGTTGTTGCAGACTTCATGGTGGATCTTGCTCTCTCCAAAGGTCTCTCTTTCACAGGGTGAGGAACGGTGTCCATCGCCTCAACTTCATCTGAGGAATCCACACCCAAAAGGGGATTCCAGCTTAGTAATAAACTCCAGCATGCCAGTACCTCCCTCAACCTCCTGCTCAGATGTTCCATATTGCTGCTGCAGAAGGAGTGGGACAGAGGCCTTCATCATTGAGGGCTCAGCAGATGCTTGAGGTGTTGAACAGCTGGGCTCATCCACCGTGCCCACTTTCTCACTCTCTTCTGACTCTGTAGGTACCCGCATCTCCTCATTTCCATGCAGGAAGCGGCTCCTCTCCTCATTTGGCTGAACTGTTCCTCGTTTCTATATATTTTTTTAAATATTCCACTATTCTCCTTCAGAGAACTTAAAGTGGGGTTGCGACCAAAAAAAAAAAAATATGGCTTAAAAATCATAAAAAAAAATAAAAAAAAATAATTGGAAAAAAAAAAATTTTTTTACTCACCTCTAAATGCCTCTGCCACCTTCATTGCCCGGGCTAAATGTTACTTCCTGTAGACGCCGCACAGTCATCTGGGACCTGTCATGTGTCCCAGATGAGTGAGCATCGAATCACGGCGGGTTCCCACATTAAGAATGCCGGCGCCGCGAGCAGAGCAGGGAACGAGGGGGGGCTCTTTCCCCCGCATCGCTGGACCCCGGTACAGGTAAGTGTCCAATTATTTAAAGTCAGCAGCTGCAGTATTTGTAGCTGCTGACTGTTAATTTTTTTTTTTTGTTGGCATTCCTCTTTAACAGTTCTTTCTGCTTCCTCACAGCCTGCTCCAAGCCCTTCAACTCAGGCCACAGAGCCGGGCTCCTCTAATGCCCCGTACACACGGTCAGATTTTTCGACGGAAAATGTCCTATCGGACAATGTTGTCGGAAATTCCGACCGTGTGTAGGCTCCATCGGACTTTTGCCGTCTGATTTTCCGACGGACAAAGATTTACCTCCTGCTCTCAAATTTTCCGACAACAAAGTGCCACGCATGCTCAGATCAAATTACAAGACCAAAGCTATTGGCTACTAGCCTCTACGTAGTTCCGTCGTACGCAATGAACGTCACCACATTCAGAATGATTGGATTTTCCGACAACTTTGTCCGACCGTGTGTATGCCACACCAGTGTCGGACAAAATCCGTCGGAAAAAATCCGACGGATTTTGTGGTCATAATTTCCGACCGTGTGTATGGGGCATAACTGTATACTTTGGCACAAATCTGTTTGTTCTTCCTAAATTCAGCCATCAAAGCCAACAATTTATCCTCTTTTTTTTCTCTCAATCCATTTCAGCTTACCGACAATCCTCTATCTAAAGGCAGACAGGGAATCATCTCTTCTTTGGCCAGGCCCAGTATCTTCCACAGGCCTATCTAGGGGGCCCCCACCAGGGTCCTACCCAGGATCCAGCATCCCTCCTGGGGCAGAGAAGCAACTCTAGCCCCTGGTCTCTGGCAGCACAGGAGCTAAGGAACCAGCAACCTCACACCTCACTGTCAAGGAGCAGAATGGCAGTTTCCCACCATCCCTGTGCTGAGTTCCTGAGTCTGTACACCTGCTGTGCTATTATGAAGCGTTCCCACCATCCCTGTGCTGAGTTCCCGGGTCTATACACCCACTGTGCCCATTATGAAAGGTTCCCACTTTTCCTGTGCTGAGTTCCCGGGTCTGTACACCCGCTGTGCCCATTAAGAGGGGTTTCCACCACCCCCCTTTGCAGAGTTCTTCTTTACAAGTTTGGTCTCAGATCTGGGCATTCCTCTCTAGGAGTCCAATCACTGACTGTCTGACTGGAACCCTTTCCATCCCAGATTACGTATCTCTTCCAAACTATTCAGCAGCTCAGTACATTCTCTGCACTCATTTAAATTGGCCCTAGAATAGATGATTGCTTTTTAATTTAATTTCTACTATGGTCACCTAAATGAGTGCAGATAATTTACTGAGCTGCTGAAGAGTTTGGAAGAGATAAAAAAGTAATGTGGGATGGAAAGGGTGTCAGGCAGACAGTCAGTGGTTGGAATGGTCAGATCTGACACTGGAGGCTGCAGTGAAGATATATGCCAGGGGAGAGCAAACAAAACAGGAGATGGTGAAGGGGGGAGGATCGGTGTGATTGGGAAGGTGTACAGACTGGCATTACACTGAGAGAGGGAAGGTAAAGCTGGAGGTGAAAGGTGCTGCTGTAGAGTCAGGACACAGTGATAATGGCATAGCAGTTGCCCTTCTGCCCCCTCCCCCTTCAGTCCTGGCCCTGCAGCATGTACTGTACCTGGAGAGTTCTGTGTGATCCCTCTGTGTGCACTCCTGATTGCCGAGTCTGTGTCACAGGGAGATGGATGGACAGCTGCCTTTGCCTCTGCCTGCTGCATGGACCTATCTCTCCCTGTCTGCCCTGAGCCTGCCACAGTTCTTCTACTGCTGCTGATTCCCTCACTTGCTAAAGGAGACAGGCAGCATGTGAGCCAATGACGCCACGGGTCCGATAAAAGCACCACCCTACAGACCCTCCAATCAATAACAACCACAGGAAAGATAATGCTAGAGGTGGAGTGTTCGAGAGCAAGATTCCTAGCCCCAAGGACACTGTAAACTATGCCAATCGAGCTTCTTGGTCCTGATCAGGTGTTTGCACATGCATCATGCCTCCAATAGCACATGTGTGTCTGGCACCCTTAACGCACACACTTTAAAAGGGGCACATTTTTTTTAAATGATAAGTAGCTTGGGGGGGGGGGGCAGCAAAAACACAAAATGTAAAAAAAAATACCAAAAACGATAAATCACTAGTTCATGAATGAGAACATAAAAACTACCATAAAAATGTGTGATATCCCATTCGAAATTAAAACCGTATGATATATGAGTTTTGAAATGAAAGATCAAAAAAAACTCTTGTTTACACAGAGATCTAAATGCATCCCCTCCCCTTTTAGGCGGGCTGACTTTCTCAAGGATCTGTACTCCTACTGCTGAGGTGTCATCATTATGGTATTGATTAAAGGGGCTAGTAACATTGGTGGAATGATTGTTCTCAATACTGGATAAATGCTTAACGAATCTATCCCTCAGACGAATGATTGTGCGTCCAATGTGCTGTACATTGCCGAGTCTGCATGTGGAAATATATAAAACATGTTTGGTATTATAGAATGACCACAGTCTCTGTTCTTTCACAGTAGAATAAGAATACACAACCTCCCCTTTGAAAATATGCCTACAACCCGTTGTGTTGAACAGAAAAAAAGCTAATAGTGTGTACCTGGCTTTACACAAAACTGTTAGGTCTATGGTATAGTACTCTCCTTTTTCATCTCGCCTTGCAAGTTAGGAGGTCAATGTCGTCTATCTGCAGGAAGGCAGACTGAGATAGGATTATCGTACGATGACATGGCAAATAAAGTTCCACAGCAGACATCTATCTGTACCATCACTTGTGTTCTGCAAAGCCACATGCCACCTACTGAAATGTAAGATACAGTAGAGGTGCCAACAAGGCTGCTGTTAGAAATCACAGAGCCCCATACAGCCTACTTGACTGCTCCTCTCTTCCAAAAATATTGAATAATATTTTAGTTAAAATGCCATGGCCCGCAATGCTGTGCTGCGCAGACATGGCAGAAATTATACCCTTGTTGAACAAGACCTATTCAAGTGCTCTAGAGCAGGGTTAAAGCAGTTGCCAAGGAGGCAATATGCCCCCTCACCACTTGTTGAAGGGCATCTCTTACTCAGTGGCGGCTGGTGAAGTTTTAGGATGGGGAGTGCCAGACCCCGCCCTTCCTTTTTGATCCCTCCCACTTGGTGAAAATGGGCATGGTTTCAGCAAAGTAGTGGGCGTGGCTCTAAGGTGGTGTGGTTAGCGTCTAAGATGAACGAGGGATGGAGGGAGAGGGAGGGGGAGAGGGAGTGAGAGGGAGGGAGAGAGGGAGGGACAGCAGGCCCAGATCCTAAACAACAATAGAAATATGTGTATTCTAGAAAGTTTAACAATCAGTAGATAAAGCTACTCCAAACACCTGGTGTTAGCACTTCAATCATCCCGGCACCATGGCGGTTATGGCTGTGACACTTGCCACGTCGCCTGCCACCAGATGCCATCAGGTGCCCCAAGCAGAGTCCGTCCTTGTATCAGGTGCCCCAGCGGAATCCGTCCTTGCATCAGGTGCCCCCAACGGAGTCCGTCCTTGCATCAGGTGCCCCCCAGCGAAGTCCGTCCTTGCATCAGGTGCCCCCTGCGGAGTCCGTCCTTGCATCAGGTGCCCCCAGCAGAGTCCATCCTTGCATCAGGTGCCCCCAGTGGAGTCCGTCCTTGCATCAGGTGCCCCTAGCGGAGTCCCTCCTTAAATCAGGTGCCCCCAGCGGAGTCCCTCCTTACATCAGGTGCCTCCAGCAGAGTCCCTCCTAACATCAGGTGCCCGAGCGCCCCCTATGGATGGGCCGCCACTGTTCTTACTGCTCTGATTTAGAAGTTTACATTTCTTTTTTTTTGTATTTAACTTTTCCTAACTGCCCTGTGTGGGCGGGGGAACTTCAGTGAAATATCAGGGGTCTGAACAGACCCCTGATGTCTCACATCTGAGACAGAGCACAGGACTGTAGACAGGAGAGGAGGGAAGCTGGCAGTGCTGCAGGGGGAAAGGGCCACACAGGGATCCTGGACAGCAGGGGGAAGGGGACGCAGATACTAGAATTGGTTCTCTTTCAGTGCAGCTGTGGAGAAAAGAGTAGAAGCTGAAAGCGCTGCTGGGGCATCAACAAAAGTCACAAAAAAGCAGTACAGCCCAGGTCCCCTTTTGAACTGATGGAGCCCAGTACAGGAGAGCCAGCTGTATTTCCTTATCAGTGGTCCTGGGGTGCTAGTGTCAGACACCTTTTTGAAAAGTCATTCCTCTTCCCCTGACCTTACTCTTTTTAGGTACAGTGGTGTGAAAAAGTGTTTGCCCCCTTCCTCATTTCCTGTTCCTTTGCATGTTTGTCACACTTAAGTGTTTCGGAACATCAAACCAATTTAAACAATAGTCAAGGACAACACAAGTAAACACAAAATGCAATTTGTAAATGAAGGTGTTTATTATTAAAGGTGAAAAAAATCCAAACCATCATGGCCCTGTGTGAAAAAGTGATTGCCCCCCTTGTTAAAACATACTATAACTGTGGTTGTCCACACCTGAGTTCAATTTCTCTAGCCACACCAAGGCCTGATTATTGCCACACCTGTTCACAATCAAGGCATCACTTAAATAGGAACTGCTTGACACAGTAAGGTCCACCAGAAGATCCTTAAAAGCTACACATCATGCCGAGACCCAAAGAAATTCAGGAACAATTGAGAAAGAAAGTAATTGAGATCTATCAGTCTGGAAAGGGTTATAAAGCCATTTCCAAAGCTTTGGGAATCCAGCGAACCACAGTGAGAGCCATTATCCACAAATTGCGAAGACATGGAACAGTGGTGAACCTTCCCAGGAGTGGCCGGCCGCCCAAAATTACCCCAAGAGCGCAGCGACGACTCATCCAAGAGGTCACAAAAGACCCCACAACAACGTCCAAGGAACTGCAGGCCTCACTTGCCTCAGTTAAGGTCAGCGTTCATGCCTCCACCATCAGGAAAAGACTGGGCAAAAATGGCCTGCATGGCAGAGTTCCAAGGAGAAAACCACTGCTGAGCAAAAAGAACATCAAAGCTCGTCTCAATTTCTCCACAACACATCTTGATGATCCCCAAGACTTTTGGGACAACATTCTGTGGACCGATGAGACAAAAGTGGAACTCTTTGGAAGGTGTGTGTCCAAGTATATCTGGCGTAGAAGGAACACTGCATTTCAGAAAAAGAACATTATACCAACAGTAAAATATGGTGGTGGTAGTGTGATGGTCTGGGGCTGTTTTGCTGCTTCAGGACCTGGAAGACTTGCCGTGATAAAAGGAACTATGAATTCTGCTGTCTACCAAGAGATCCTGAAGGAGAATGTCCGACCATCTGTTCGTGTACTCAAGCTGAAACAAACTTGGGTTCTGCAGCAGGACAATGATCCTAAACACACCAGCAAGTCCACCACCGAATGGCTGAAGAAAAACAAAATGAAGACTTTGGAGTGGCCTAGCCAAAGTCCTGACCTGAATCCTATTGAGATGTTGTGGTATGACCTTAAAAAGGCCATTCATGCTCGAAAACCCTCTAATGTAACTGAATTAGGACAATTCTGCAAAGATGAGTGGGCCAAAATTCCTCCAGGACGCTGTAAAAGCCTCATTGCACGTTATCGCAAACGCTTGGTTGCAGTTGTTGCTGCTAAGGGTGGCCCAACTAGTTATTAGGTTTAGGGGGCAATCATTTTTTCACACAGGGCCATGATGGTTTGGATTTTTTTTCACATTTAATAATAAACACCTTCATTTACAAATTGCATTTTGTGTTTACTTGTGTTGTCCTTGACTATTGTTTAAATTGGTTTGATGTTCCGAAACACTTAAGTGTGACAAACATGCAAAGGAACAGGAAATGAGGAAGGGGGCAAACACTTTTTCACACCACTGTATGTTGCTACTGCTAGATGCTTTGCATGTCTCTCTTGATGAAAAACTCTAACAATAATTTTTTTTAAAAGTATGACTTTAATTTCACATTAACAGGTTCTTCTACAGTAGAACCGCATATATCCACTCCAGGAAGCCAATTCAGGTAGTATGACTTTTGACAAAATGTAATAAACGTATCAACAATTCTTTTCAGGTACATGATAATGAAACACCCCCAGCTTGACACAAAAAACTTAACATTTTTACCTATAATGTTAACAGCTAGAAACATATTTTCAGATCAAGGTAATGTTGTTGACATACTGACTGTAGTGCAATGTAGAGCAACAGATTTTACACCAGTAGCTCTGTACATCTGTATCCTACCCTTTGTATATATTTATAATTAATCTCCACTATGAAAAATGTTTCATTCATAGTTAATTTACATTTGTAAGTAGGTGTGTGTGTTTTTCCAGCTAGACATTATTAAAATGTTCTTTATTGAACAACTTTTTATATACCTTTCCTGCCAGCGGGGACTGCCATTCATTGCAAGGTAAAGCAAAACTATAGCCTGAGGCTGCTTAGGTGTTAGCTGGCACTGAATCATTTTTTATGCAATACCTTTTCTACTCCCTCTGTCGATAGCATGATGAGGACATTATGGATGGAAATTGAGTCCCTTTCCTCTTATCTGGCTGCAGCATGTTTACTCACAAGGGGACTGGAGCAGAATCCTGGATGACTTTGCAGCACTAAAAGGAAGAACAGTCATGCAAATTATTTGGAAAGCATGGGCCTCTGGGCAGTGGTTGTTAAAAAGGATAATAGAATGAGACTAGGCAACATATATGGCTTTATTGCCATGTGTTCTAGTCAGGCTGATAATGATTTTGTATGGAAGGAGAAAAATCTGTTAAATCTGTCTCTAAAAGCAGTATTGCCAAATTAACTAAAGAGTGCGTTCAAAGTATAAGTTAGCCTGTGATCACATGTAAAAGGAGCATATACACAGAGATTGTTTTAACTATGTAAAACTTTACACTACTTTGCAGCCTGGAAATCGTAGTTCATTGGGAATGGGGGGAATTCTAAGTATTATATACTACTATCCAGTTGTTAACAGATATTAAGAAAAAAAATAACTATCATGCTGACTAGGGATAAGATTTGGATTCAGACCAATCCTATGGTTGGTTCAAATTTTGCGTGTTTAGAGTTTGGAAATTAAAGCAGAAAGAATGGAAAGAAGAGGTGGAAATAAAAGTATAAAAATTTGCAAGGAGGGACAGGTGCCCCTACGCAAGATGACGGCAGACTTTTTCAGCAAGTACAAAGCGGTAAATTAGCAAAAGAGAATGCTAAAGAAGCTGCTGCTGCCAAATTGGCAAAATGTGCACTTTTGTCTAAAGATGGTGAAAATAAAGCTCCCCAGCAGGATGCCAGTGAGGAAATGGAAGATTCAGGTACAAGAATAGATACAACCACTTTACATAAATATACGGATCAATCAATATCTGATGTGGAAGGAAAGGATAAAAGTGTGAGACAGTACACTGATAATCAGCTAAACGGCCGGCATATATTAACGACATAACTACAGTCAATGCCATTGGGGCCAACGTTATTAGATAGATGTGTTAAAAGCAGTGCACTAATGTCAGAATTCTATATGCAATCTAACAGGGCAAGTGCAGGGCCTTAAAGAAGAATTTACTTTTCTTTCTTCAGGATGTCCATAAAATAAGAGAAAGAACATCAGTGATAAAACAAATCTGATATTAATACCCGTAAACTGGAAGATCTTAAAAAACACTTCCGGCATAATAATATTAGGCTGGTGGGGTACCAGAGCATTCTGAGGGAGCTAACCACACAGAATTTGCGGAAACATGGTTATGGGAGACGATTGGGAAAGAACATATTTCTATGTCTTTTTCGGTTGAAAGAGCATACCGAGTACCTAGTAGGCCTTTACCAGCAGGATCCCATCCACGGCCATTTTTAATAACTCTCAGAAGAGTTATTATCATGGTGATGATCACATAGTACAACCTGTACTTTGTGGTCATCATCATGATAATGATGTTGGTCACAGGTGCTGTGGCTGTATCAATTATCACTGTGGACAGTTTTTGCACTGTATATTATTAAAGAGGTTAAGAGTAGTAACATATGGGGCCCAAGGAGGGGCATATTATAAACTTGTATTTACTCCATTTTTGCAGTGTGTGTCAGGGCACAGTGGCCCCCCTTCCCTCCCGGAGTTCGTGTGCCCTGCACACACTGCACACATGGATGATCACCCCTGTGTCAGAGGTTGTGATTCTTCTATATTACACCCACAATATTAAACACAAGGCATCCGCGCTATAGCCGAAAGATGGCTACAGCACAGACACCAATTGCCGGGAGGGCATCCCTGGATGTCCTCCTGCTTACTTCCGCGATGCGCGCTCCCGTGAGCACACATCAGGGAAATTCTGTGCTGGCCGTGTCCCTTGGACACAGCCAGTCACAGATCGCTGTAAATGGCCAATCACAGCGGCCATTTAAAGCGCGATCAGCATGACCAATGAGAGATGATCTCATATGTAAACATATGAGATCATCTCTCATTGCCGGCTCTCCCTCCTCACACAGAGACAGCGTGTGAGGAGGGAGAGATGAACGGCTGCAGCGGTGAGTGAAAAAAAAAGTGTAAATAAAGTGCCCATAGTACCTGTCAGTGCCATCTGTCCCCACTTCCACCTGTCCCCACTGCCACCTGTCCCCAGTGCCACCTGTCAGTGCCATGTATAAGTGCCATCTGTCATCAGTGCCACGTATAAGTGCCATCTGTCATCAGTGCCACATCAGTGCCACATATTAGTGCCATCTGTCATCAGTGTCACGTGTCATCAGTGCCACATATCAGTGCCATCTGTCATCAGTGCCACGTCAGTGTCACGTGTCATTGTCCTGGTGCTCCAGGGCCTTCAAAAGTGTAATAGGTAGTCAATAAGTTAGATGTGTAATTTATGCTCCTAGAAAACTTGACGGTCCTCCCTGCATGTTGTGTCTCTTTAAGTGGCTAGGCTGTGGAAAATGCCAGGTGGACACATGTGGTATCGTAATACTCAGGAGGAGTAGCAGAATTTATGTTGGGGTGTCATTTGTGGTATACACATGCCATGTGAGAGAAATAACCAATTACAATGACAATTTTGTGGAAAAATAAAAGTAAATCAATCTTCATTTTGCAAAGAATTGAGGAAAAAAATGACAACTTTAAAAAGCTCCCCATGCCTCTTACTAAATACATAGGGTCATTTGGGGGGTATTTGTACTGTCCTGGCTTGTTCTGGTCGCAAGAAATGAGATAGGCCACCAGTACATCAGGTGTGATCAATTTTTTATCATTTGCACCACAGCTTGTAGTCTAACTTTCACAAAGACCAAATAATATCCACTAATTTGGGTTATTTTTACCAAAGATATGTAGCAGTATAAATCGTGGCCAAAATGTGAGAGCACCGAAAGCTGACAATTGGTCTGGTCACGAGGGGGGTTTAAAGTGGTGTTGCCACCAAAAAAAAACTAAAAAAATTGCTTAAAAATCATAAAAAAATAAAAAATAAATAATTGGAAAAATATATTTTGCTAGGGGGTCCCTCATAGTCTGCCACCTTCATCACTTCCCCTCGGCGCCGCACAGTCATCTGGGGCCGTATCACGTGCCCACAGTGAGAATGCCAGCACCCCGTGAGCGGAGCGGGGAATGAGGGAGGCTTCGTTCCCCCACATCGCTGGACCCTGGGACAGGTAAGTGTCCGATTATTAAAAGTCAGCAGCTGCAGTATTTGTAGCTGCTGACTTTTAAAAAAAAATTTTTAGGGGACACCCAGTTGTCAAGTGCCCAGTTGTCAAGTGGTTAAAAAAAGTTTGGGTTATACATTCTTTAAATTAGACAATAAGGAGATCTTTTAGGCTCTCTTCAAATGTATGCGTTGTGGTAATGAATCATAAAATTTGCAGGTTGCTTTGTGAGTGTGTTTCAGTGTCAGCCATTTACAATGGCATCCAATACACTTGTCTACAACACAGCATACTGCTACACACATACGAACATTGTGATGCACTGAATAAAAACAAAAAACATTTTATTTATTTTATTTTACTAATTGCTATGTGACTGAGCAAAATAGCACACATTGAAGTGTATGTGGTAATACACCACAATTAAATGTGCAGGTGTAAAGGGGCCCTGAGAATTCCACGTTTTCTCCAAACATTGCATACCTAGAGTCCGTTATAGTAACAATAATGATTGATGCTTCACTGATGTGTTTTGGATGATTTTGTCTTTTTTTTTTTATCTTTTTGCGATATTGACATGAGACAAGCATGCACATTTGGCATGCTGACTTCATTTGCTATATTGCTAGTTTCAAATCAATGACTTTCAGTGACTTGAAGTCAGGTCAATATGCCCAACCAGGCTACTAGCAATTCAGGTGATGGTCAGCTATGGCAGCCCCATATTTCTTTCACCATCTCCTAAATTGTGTGCCAGTTTATTTTTTTTTGTTTTCCTCAAGTTCAATAGTAACGTTCAATGTTTAATAGTAACAGTGCAGTCCTATGGGCATTCATTTGCAATAAAATAAATGTAAAAATTAATTTGTATCTCTACACCACTGTAATATATACTGGCCAGATAAATGCAAATAGCTAACTGGTTTGCACCAGTGCTAAATAAGAGATCTATAAGAGGGATATACGGACAATGTACTATAAATATGAAATATTTCTATTAAAGGCAGTGCATGCCTTAGTTTCAAAATATAGCAAAGTTTGATGTTACTTATTACCCTTTGCAGGCTCCAGAAGCTCCCATTGCATTTTCAATATAATATGATATAAATACAAAATCCATCCGGAAGATTAGAAGACCAATCTTGTGGCCACAGTAGTGTGCAGACTTAGGAATCAAGTGCGGAAATCTCACTTATTTACACTTTTATCATACATTGCTTATGCATAGCTGTCTCACTGCCTTGGAAGCTTGGTAAGCATTGGAATGGTGTTCATGTAAATACATCTTCCTTATTTACAATTGTAGTAGTATTTGCAAAGTGAGGTAGACACGCATACTACCAGATTCTTAAAGTCACAGAAAGTCATTGAGACTTTGTGTTACATACTCTGCTAAATTAAGTTTAGCAACTCTGGCAGTGCTTCAGCACCACATGCAAAGCAGTTTTTAAATAAACAGAAAGTTTAAAAATTCCTCTCAAGGCAAACAAAATGCTTCAAGCAGCAAGCTTAACTTTAGCAAAACAACAAAATAAAAGTCCACTTAACTTCAACACAAAATAACATGAATAGTGTTTCACCAATACCAGGTGGAAGTATAGTACAGATCAAGCACACTTAGGCAGCTTCCAGCAGTTATGCTGCATAACTGCAGTGCTTCAGGTGCTTATTTGTTCTCAACTCCTCACTATACCACACCAACACTAGGAGCTGCCTTTCTTTAAGGGCCTCTCCCAGAAGGTAGATTAACTGTTTTGGGACCAAAGTCCCTGAAATCATGCTTTGGGTTTCCCACCTGAAAGTCTCTCCAGAGCCTCCAAATTTCAGATCCCAAATGAGGATTTACCAGACTGTAAGTCAGTCTCACCTAGCATGAGAGAGAATGCCTGAATAAACTAAAGGGACCACAACCCACATAATGTGAAAAATAGCATTCGTTCAGGACCCATCCTTGTCATTCTGTACAATATACGGTGTATGTATATATATATATATGTAGCACTGGTATCCTTGTCTACTAATGTGTATTAGTATTTATAATGAAAGTCTATGGACGTTTCTATGGCTTAGTGTTTGGCGCCATCTAGCGGCCAAACACTGATAGTGGACTTAAATGATTTTTGCTTTCACAAAGCACTGAACTATTTACAGGAAGTGACTGTTATTTACACTGGAGAGTTGACCTTTTTTACCCAGGATGCCAGGTGACCTACTGATGGACACCCTCTCTGACAGTGCATGATGGTAGGACATAAAAGGAGCCAGAACGGCCATTTTAGTTTTTTTCGGGACGCATGGCCTGCCTGTGAGGACTTGTGAGGAGGCCTCCCAGAACAAGCGGCCTGCAGCCATCGCGGAGCGCAACTCCGATCTATTGTGTGAGTGACCTGACGGTGCCAGAGACACAGTGACTGGATTGGAGAGACCCAGAGACACTCGTGGAGCATCGGAGGACCGGGTTCGCCCAGCGGAACAGAGTGACAGAGCTGGCTGACAGAGAAGCAAGCTGCAAACACCGGACGAAAGTTACCATACCGAGCTTTTGATCCAGTTGGTGAGTGGGTTGTGGCCCACAGTTTACTAAAGGTTTACACCTAGTCAGACTTGTATACAGGCCTCGCTGGGATCCATAGTCCTACAGAGGAAGAGTATAGCAACTGACACTAGGCAGGCATATGGCCTACTTACTATTGCATCTCAAGCGTTGTATTATAGTTACGGAAACAACACCAGGATCACCCTTAACTTAACTTTAATTACTTTATCCCTTGGATTACAAATTTTAAGGAATTCTCATAGCTAGCGAAGACAAGAAGACTAAAGACTGAGTACTTAAAGTGAGATCTCACACATAGCTATAAAAGTAGGGGGGGGGGGGCTCCCTTGTAATTATATTGTTTATAATTGTTATATCAAAATTCATTGTCCTGTCATTCTATGTTGGAATGGCAGTACAATTATTGTAATCACCTGTTTGCCAATACCTGTAGTAAAATATACTTTGGTCAAGTACCCCGTTGTGTGGAGTATTGTTTTCTCCCATCAGGTGGAGCCAGTGGATCCTGAAGTGACAATACAGGTATATTATGTTATATTATATTGTACTGTATTGTATTGCACCACAGCTGTGTCAAGGGGACTGAAGCAAGTTAGTGGGGTTTATGAGTTGAGTGCAGGCCCAAATAAAACCAGCAGCTCCTTCGGGGGTTAGTGCTACATACAGTGGTGTGAAAACGTGTTTGCCCCCTTCCTCATTTCCTGTTCCTTTGCATGTTTGTCACACTTAAGTGTTTCGGAACATCAAACCAATTTAAACAATAGTCAAGGACAACACAAGTAAACACAAAATGCAATTTGTAAATAAAGGTGTTTATTATTAAAGGTGAAAAAAAATCCAAACCATCATGGCCCTGTGTGAAAAAGTGATTGCCCCCCTTGTTAAAACATACTATAACTGCGGTTGTCCACACCTGAGTTCAATTTCTCTAGCCACACCCAGGCCTGATTATTGCCACACCTGTTCACAATCAAGGCATCACTTAAATAGGAGCTGCTTGACACAGTAAGGTCCACCAGAAGATCCTTAAAAGCTACACATCATGCCGAGACCCAAAGAAATTCAGGAACAATTGAGAAAGAAAGTAATTGAGATCTATCAGTCTGGAAAGGGTTATAAAGCCATTTCCAAAGCTTTGGGAATCCAGCGAACCACAGTGAGAGCCATTATCCACAAATGGCGAAGACATGGAACAGTAGTGAACCTTCCCAGGAGTGGCCGGCCGCCCAAAATTACCCCAAGAGCGCAGCGACGACTCATCCAAGAGGTCACAAAAGACCCCACAACAACGTCCAAGGAACTGCAGGCCTCACTTGCCTCAGTTAAGGTCAGCGTTCATGCCTCCACCATTAGGAAAAGACTGGGCAAAAATGGCCTGCATGGCAGAGTTCCAAGGAGAAAACCACTGCTGAGCAAAAAGAACATCAAAGCTCGTCTCAATTTCTCCACAACACATCTTGATGATCCCCAAGACTTTTGGGACAACATTCTGTGGACCGATGAGACAAAAGTGGAACTCTTTGGAACGTGTGTGTCCAAGTATATCTGGCGTAGAAGGAACACTGCATATCAGAAAAAGAACATTATACCAACAGTAAAATATGGTGGTGGTAGTGTGATGGTCTGGGGCTGTTTTGCTGCTTCAGGACCTGGAAGACTTGCCGTGATAAAAGGAACTATGAATTCTGCTGTCTACCAAGAGATCCTGAAGGAGAATGTCCGACCATCTGTTTGTGTACTCAAGCTGAAACGAACTTGGGTTCTGCAGCAGGACAATGATCCTAAACACACCAGCAAGTCCACCACCGAATGGCTGAAGAAAAACAATCCAGTCCTGACCTGAATCCTATTGAGATGTTGTAGTATGACCTTAAAAAGGCCGTTCATGCTCGAAAACCCTCTAATGTAACTGAATTAGGACAATTCTGCAAAGATGAGTGGGCCAAAATTCCTCCAGGACGCTGTAAATGCCTCATTGCACGTTATCGCAAACGCTTGGTTGCAGTTGTTGCTGCTAAGGGTGGCCCAACCAGTTATTAGTTTTAGGGGGCAATCATTTTTTCACACAGGGCCATGATGGTTTGGATTTTTTTTCACCTTTAATAATAAACACCTTCATTTACAAATTGCATTTTGTGTTTACTTGTGTTGTCCTTGACTATTGTTTAAATTGGTTTGATGTTCCGAAACACTTAAGTGTGACAAACATGCAAAGGAACACCACTGTATATATAATATTTATTATGAATTGCAGCTTACCTCTCCCATGATGTGGTAGCTGCATTAGTTTTCCCTTTTTCCTGTTTTTTCTGCATATAACTTTCTTCTTGTCCTTTATGTATACTCTCATTTATCCACTGTACTTGGGAGGAAGCTATTGATGTTACATTGGTTTGACTTGGTGGATTAACATAACTAGTAGTTTATACAATAAACATTAAATATGTTTGTGCTTTCTTTTCAGCTCACAGAAAGTGACAAAGATACTTCATATAGATAAAAAAAGGGATATACCCACCACATCCCTAAATAATATCTTAAATTAGGGGTCTCCAAACTCTCAAAACAAAGGGCCAGTTGAATTTGCTTCAGGCTTTAGGGGGGCAGGTGGCAGTAAACAAGGTAAACATTGCTTTTAGTGGGAGAAATAGTACCCAATGTTGGTATAAATGGGAGCAATAGTGCCCTCTCGATGGTGTCAGTGGGATTAATGGTGCCCCATTGATGGTGGCAGTGGGAGGAATAGTGTACCATCATTGAGTTCCATCGCATTCACAAACAGCATGAGACACATATCACCTTTTTTTTATGCACCATCCTATGGAAGTGGCCAGTAAAGTGCCACAAAACACCTGACAGTGTTTTATCTGATTCTGTGAGCTACAGATATCAAATAAATAATTAATTTCTCAGATTCTTCTTCACATTTGGTCATCTCTGCTGGTACAGATCTTCCATCTTTGGGCGTTTGTAGACCTCTTACTACTGTCATTGGTGTCAGTGGGAGGAATGATGCCCCATCAGTGGTGTAAGCTGGAGGAATAGTGCCCCAAAGGCCAGATATAGGTAGGCAAAGAACCGCATCTTGGGGGTCTTGAACATGGATTTTTAGGACTCAATACAGATCATCAACCCCATAATGAATGAAAGCACAGAATGCTTAGTCCCAACACTGTCTCAGTTTGGATCAAATAAAGTGTGGCTATGGAGCCATGGATATTCCACCCAAAAAAGGCTTCCTCAGAAGAAACAGTAGGGGTTTTGTTCTGTTAGAAAAAAAAAGAATATATATATAAAATCCATCATGAAAACATATAAATACAACTTTTACAAAAACATATAATTACTAGAGTTGAGTGGACACCTGGATGTTCGGGTTTGACGGGTTTGGCCGAACTTCGCAAAAAAGTTTGAGTTCGGGACCGAACTTGACCCCGAACCCGAACCCCATTGAACCCCCGAACTAAAATGGCTCTAAAAAATTAATGGAAAGGGCTAGAGGGCAAAATGGCAGCAAAATGTTGTTAAGAGCATGGCAAGTGCTCTGCAAACAAATGTGGATAGGGAAATAACTTAAAATAACATAAAATACATAAAAAAATAATAATATGCTGGAGGCCCCCTTCTCAGAAGAAGAGGTACAGGAAGTCATTAAGAACCTCAGAAACTCAAAGGCACGATGCCACACATATGGTGGGAATGCCCCAGAATACGCCCTTTCTGGAAAAAAATATTAAATTTGATCGATAGGCTTGTGGGAAAATAAAATACTTTAAAATAAAAAAATTAAAAATCTAAAAAGGTCTATATGGAGTAGGAGGTTGAGGTGGCGGTGGATGTGGCGGTGTAGGTGGAAGCAGCGCTGGAGGAGGACGAGGTAGCCAACACTGGTTTTTGTTTTAATTTTTTTTTTTTTAAATTAGGGTACACCCCAAAAGAGTGAGAAAGATCAAAAATACAACAATGGCTGGGTAAGGCCGGTGATATGTCGAATTCTGTCCCCCCGTCGGATAGTGTCCGCCCTGTACTGCGCTTGCGCAGTATGGAGCACAAGGGGATTATGAAAATCTCCGAAGATGAACAGTGCTTGCGCTGTGAGTCCAGGTTCAAGCCCCACCATCCAAGTGGACATAGAGTTAGAATAAAAAGCGAAGCGAGGCCGTGCTCGAAGCGTGGCGAGCGAAGCGAGCCCGCGAGGGGCCCTGTTACTATGTGCTACTGTATGTCCACTTGGATGGTGGGGCTTGAACCTGCACTCACGGCGCAGGCGCCGTTCATCTTCGGAGATTTTCGGAATCTCCTTGTCCTCTGTACTGCGCAAGCACTGCGCCTGCGCAGTATGGGGTGGACACTATCTGATGGCTGGATAGTTTTTGTCAGAACACCGGTATACATGTCTATTCTGCACAAGGTACAGACAAGTCCTGTGGGATCCATGCCTGGTTCATTTTAATGAACGTGAGCTTGTCCACATTGGCTCTGGACAGGCGGCTGCGCTTGTCTGTGATAACGCCCCCTGCCATGCTAAATACACATTCAGATAATACACTGGCTGCAGGGCAGGCCAGCACCTCCAAGGCGTAAAGGGCAAGCTCAGGCCATGTGCCCAATTTGGAGACCCAGAAGTTGAAGGGGACAGACCCATCATTCAGTACGTGTAGGCGTGTGCACACATACTGATCCACCATGTTGGTGAAATGCTGCCTCCTGCTAAGATGTTCCATCTCAGCTGGTGGTGCTGGTTGTTGTGGCGTGCTGACAAAGCTTTTCCACATTTCGGCCATGCTAACCCTGCCTTCTGAGGTGCTGGCGGTGCCCCGGCTGCATTGGTGACCTCTTTTTCCTCCTCTGCCTTCGCCTTGTGCTTCCATCGTGCCCCCCGCTGTCAGGTGGGAATGCCACCAGCAGCGCGTCTACCAGCGTGCACTTGTACTCGCGCATCTTACGATCACGCTCCAGTGAGGAAATTAAGGACGGTACGTTGTCCTGGTAACGGGGATCCAGCAGCGTGGCCACCCAGTAATCAGCACCAGTTAGAATGTGGGCAACTCGGCAGTCGTTGCGGAGACACTGCAGCATGTAATCGCTCATGTGTGCCAGGCTGCCCAGAGGCAACGAAAAGCTGTCCTCTGTGGGAGATGTATCGTCTGTGTCTTCTGTATCCCCCAAGCCATGCACCAGTGAAGGCCATGAGCTGGTCTGGGTACCACCCTGCTGTGAACATGGTTCTTCCTCCTCCTCCATCTTCTCCTCCTCATTCTCCACCTCGTCATCCTCCAGAACTGTGCCCTTGCTGGACAATTGTGTACCTGGCGTTTGTTGGTGCAGGAACCCACCCTCGTAGCCACTTGTGAATGACTGCCCTGAAAGCCTTTGAAATTATCCCTCTTCCTCCTCCTCCTCCTCCTCCTGTGCCACATCCTCTTCCATCATCACCCTAAGCATTTTTTCAAGGAGGCATAGAACTGGGATAGTAACGCTGAGAACGGCGTCATCGGCACTGGCCATGTTGGTGGAATACTCAAAACAGTGCAACAAGGCACACAGGTCTCGCATGGAGGCCCAGTTATTGGTGGGGAAGTGGTGCTGTTGTGCAGAGCGACTCACTCGTGCGTGCTGCAGCTGAAACTCCACTATCGCCTGCTGCTGCTCGCACAGTCTGGCCAGCATGTGCAAGGTGGAGTTCCACCATGTGGGTAGTCACTTTTGAGGCGGTGAGTGGGAAGGCCAAAGTTAGGCTGCAGCGCTGACAGGCGAGCAGCAGCAGGGTGAGAACGCCGAAAGTGCCCACAGATGACAGATTCCTCCGAACTTTCTGCAGCAGCTCTGGCAAATGAGGGTAATTTTTAAGGAACCTCTGGACCACCAAGTTCAGCACATGCGCCAGGCAAGGGATGTGCATCAAACTGGCTAGGCCCAGAGCTGCTACGAGATTTCGCCCATTATCGCACACCACCAGGCCGGACTTGAGGCTCACTTCCACAAACCACTCATTGGTCTGTTGTTCCATGTCCCTCCACAACTTCAGCGCGGTGTGGGGTTTTTCCCCCAAACAGGAAAGTTTTAAAATTGCCTGCTGTCGTTTACCCCTGGCTGTGCTGAAGTTGGTGGTGAATGTGTTACACTGACCAGATGAGGAGGCGGTAGAGGATGAGGAAGCGGAGTAGGAGGAGTTAGCAACAGGAGGCAAACTGAAGCGCCCTGCAATCCTCGGTGGTGGAAGGACATGCGCCAAACTGCTATCTGCCTCAGGCCCAGCCGCCACTGCATTTATCCAGTGTGCTGTTAGGGAGATATAAGTCCCTGAACGTGCTTACTGGTCCACGCATCCGTAGTTAGGTGGACCTTGCCACAGATGGCATTGCGCAGTGCACACCTGATTTTGTCCCCCACTTGGTTGTGCAGAGAAGAGGATGACTCGCCTGGAAAAGTAGTGGTGGCTAGGCACGACATACTGTGGGACAGCCAATGCCATCAGGCTTTTAAAACTCTGCGTCTCCACCAGACGGAATGACAGCATTTCAAAGGCCAGGAATTTTGAAATGCTGGCATTCAGGGCCAGGGATCGTGGGTGGGTAGGGGGGTACTTCCTCTTCCGCTCCAGTGTTTGGGAGTTAGAGAGCTGAACGCTTCCATGGGACATTGTGGAGATGGTTGGTGACCCAGGTGGTAGTGTTGCTGGCAGATCCTCTGTTTGCGGGTTGGCAGGTGCCACTGTCACTACAGAGGTGGATGAAGAGTTCGAGACTGCAGCAGAAGAGGAAGCAGGAGGAACCAGAGACCTTTCTTGGTTTTTGAGGTGTCTACTCCACTGCAGCTCGTGCTTTGCACTTAGATGACTGGTCATGCAGGTTGTGCTCAGGTTGAGAACGTTTATGCCTCGCTTCAGGCTCTGATTGCACAGCGTGCAAACCACTCATGTCTTGTCACCGACACATTGTCTGAAGAACTGCCACGCTATGGAACTCCTTGGACCTGGCTTTGGTGTGCTCGGTCCCTTGCTGCATTGGGCAGTAGCAGGCGTAATGTCTAGGGGACGGACACTCTGCTTTTGCACCCTGCTCCCTCTTCTGCTGTTCTGGTGCCTTTGTGCGACCACTGCCTCTTCCTCCGAACTACACAGGTCACCTGCATGATGTTGATTCCATGTGGGGTCGAGGACCTCATCGTCCTCCACATCATCTTCCACCCAGTCTTCACCCCTGCCCTCCTTTTCCGCCTGCACAATTGCGAAAGCAGCAGCAGTTGGCACCTGTGTTTTGTCATCATCCAAGATGTGCTGCGATGGTCCTCCCATGTACTCATCTTGAAACATAAGTGGTTGGGCATCGTTGCACTCAATCTCTTCCACTTCTGGGGCAGGGCTAGGTGGATGGCCCTGGGAAGCCCTGCTAACAGAACAGAGTTTTTAAAAAGCAGAAGAGACTGCTGCATGATTTGGGGCTCAGACTGCTTGGCTGATTTGCAAGGGGATGAGGTGAAAGACTGATGGACATCGGCTGCAGGTGCCAACTCTGATCATTCAGCAGGAGACTGGGTGGGAGACAATGTGAAGGAACCGGAGGCAAGGTCAGCAACCCAATCTACTATCGCCTGTACTTGTCCTGGCCTCAACATTCCTACAGCCGCATTAGGCCCGACCAAATACTGCTGCAGGCTCTGTCATCTACTCGCACCTGAGGAAGGTGTTTCACTTGTGCGTGTATCTGGCACAGATCGACCAAGTCCTCTCCCTGCAACAGGAACTCCACCAGCAGCACCACGACCGGGGCCATGTCCCTTCTTTAGCGTTCTCCTCATATTTCTCAAATTTAGGATCTAGCCTAAAATGGGTGTTTTTTGAATAGCAGAATAGAAGAACAGTATCTAAAGTGTGTATCTCACATGTACAGATATGTAGGAAACACTGTAAAATATTTTTTTGGGCTATAAATGGGTGTTTTTAGAATAGCAGAATAGAGCAACAGTATCTAAAGGGTGTATCTCACAATTACAGATATGCAGAAAATGCTATTCAAAAAAAAAATGTTGCCCTAAAAAAAATGTTTTTTAAATAGCAGAATAGAAGAACGGTATCTAAAGGGTGTATCTCACAGTAACATATGCAGTGCTGGTGCACTGAGCTTGCATAAAATGTCCGCCGATGAAAACCTAACTAACAGACAGATAAAAGTTATCTTTTCTCTGGCACTGGGCTCACTCAGGACAGTGTAAAAAGATTGTGCACTGCACCCACACAAGAAAATCAAGTAGATCGCTGAGTAATTATATTTCTGAATCAGGACTCCTATCTAATTCTCTCCCTCCATGCAGCAGCAGCAACCTTTCCCTACATTATCTAAAGCAGAGTGACATGCTGTGCTATGTGCCTCTAGCTTATATAGAGGCTGGGTCACATGCTGCACTGGCCAATCACAGCCATGCCATTAGTAGGCATGGCTGTGATGGCTTCTAAGGGCACACGAGTTAAACGAATGTTGATTGACTGTCCTGCAGCTTTATAAAAGGCGTCATTACATTGCTGAACACCAAACTCAAACCCGAACATACAGGAAATTGTTCGGGTTCGGGTCCGTGTACCAAAAACACAAAAGTCCGGTGCGAACCCGAACTTTACAGTTCGGGTTCGCTCAACCCTAGAGGATAGTAGTAATATACTTTTTTTTTTTATCATTTCTTTATTTTATTTTAACAAAGGAAAATGAACAGCCTCTTCCATGATTAACAAACAACATATGCATACATGCAGCCAAGAACATATTGATTAGTTCAATACCAATTAATCTTGCCATTGTCTCTAAGGGGGTATCAAGTAAAAAGTGTTGCCATTTAAGTTCTCTTTTCCAATTTGCTATCTTAGACCCCGATCAGGGGGGGACGCTACCCCTGCTTCAGGATCTTGTGCAACGACTACCCCTACTAATATTCTGGCCTTGGCAGCCAAAATCAGGCCATTTCCCTCCTTTTGTTTACTACCCCCTCCCCCCACCTGGTTAGGAGAGAAAAAACAAGCAAAAAACCCCACCTGCAACCCCCCCCCCCCCCCAAATCCAACAAAGGGAAAAGGGGACCCTCCCAACTCCGCCTGTCCCCCCCCCCCCAAGAAAAAAAAAACCCCATTCTCTCTATTCCCCCCTATCTTGATCCAAAAAGGGCTTCATCTCCTGGGGGTGACATCAATATGTTTTCCATGACGATATGCTGATTCCATGATGACCATGTTTTCGTATTAAATCCTTGTTTTTGTCGGGATGTCCAGATTAGATCTTCCATTCAGTTTACTTCCGCTACATTCCTAAGCAACATTCCCACTGTAGTAGGCTGTGTCTGTTTCCAAAAAAATAGGAACTCTGCATAAAACACGCCCCAATCCAAATTCCAACCTCTGCGCCTCAGATCACCAGGTAATCTAGTAAAATTAAAGCAGCCACTTAAAGTAGAGTATATGAGAGAGAATCAAACTGTGGTCCTCACTGGACTGGAGTTTGAAAGTTGGCGCTCAAATAAGATAATCTAAACTACTAATACAAGAATAAAATATACATAGTGCAATCAGAAAATATATAGTGAAATATAGTAAATGTGCACTCCCACGTGATACGTGAATGAAATAATATATAATAGTGAATAAAGAACACAGGGAAATATAAGTTTCAATATATCTCCAAACAACTGAAAAAGTGTCACACTGTTCATATAGTGTTCCTGGTGACAGTGATGAAAACAAAAAAATATCCAAAAATTGATGCTCCTTTAACAAAGCAGTGTATCTTCTCAAAATAGTTTTCAAAATAATTTTCAAACGTTCTGTTAAACTTCCACCACACCGTTGTGCTCGAATGTGTCCACTCCCATAGGAAACTCACTCACCAAAATTTATAGCCCGCACTCTCGTGCCGGGCGAATACGCTTATAGGATCTCAAACAATCGATCAGTGATTCTCCCGTATTTTCCACTCAGTGTAATATGGTTGTTCCACATGTAAAAATGAAAAAGTGCTCCAATAGTGTAATTCAGTAAAAAATGTATTAAATGCACAGATCGCAAGCTTCAACCAATTCACTCACATTTAAAAAGATAAAAACCAGCAGAAATTAACCGCAATTCACCACAGCAGATTCCACTCCAATATATCAACACTGCAAATCCACTTTAAAGCAAAAATATGGCCAATGGTCACGGCGGACCCGAGGTGTGTGAGACAATATAATCTTGGTCTCACCCTCTCCCGTCCACCAGTGTCTCAAAGTGCCTCCGTATTCCACCGTCTCTTTGTTTGGAAAAAAGTTAGTGATCACTAATGTTGAATGCCGCTTAGCCACGCCCCTGACATGTTTCGTCACATAGGGACTTATTCATGGGGTTGGCCAAGCGGTGTGCCACTCAGATTAATATATCCCCCCCCCCCATTGGTGGAATGCACTAGCCTATCAGGTTCTGCAAACATGTATCCAGCGTGCTGGTATATGTTCCCTCCCAGTTCCCCACAAAGAGACGCCCCAGCCAAAGCCTCAGACCCGCCCACCTTACGTAGGCTAAGGGCGCTAAAGCGCTCCCTAGTTGTTACTGCGCCTGTGCATTAAGCGCTCATCCTATTGGTTGGGCGTTCCCCCTATCCGAGCCAGGTAAACCATGCTAGACGTTGCGTGCTCCCGCACGTCATATGTCAGGGGTGATTGGCCCGCCCAACCTACGTCAGGCGCGGCCGCTGTTCTAATCCCTCACCTTAGCTGCGCTTGCGTTCCACCTACAGCTACAGACTAGGCATGCACCTCGCGTTCCCGTTTCCAGGCGGCGATAAGGTTATCATGGTGATAGGAATATAAGTACATACACATCTCATTAATGCTATGCACAAGAGGGTATTTTTAAGGCATTTTAAATTCTCACAGTGCTGGGATAAAATACTCAAAAACTCCCATCAAGACTGCGATATTCATATAATACCATATTACATAGCAAATCTCCTAAGCATTCATTTCCTTAAAAAATGATGAGTGAAATTTAAGCATATAAAATTGATTATATAAAAATATTACATTCTAAAAAAATAAAAAAAGCAAAAATAATATACTATTATTACAATTAGATTGAGTGGCTGGGCTAGACTAAATATCTAATATTATGAGTGACATTACCAAAAATAGGGACACAGTGAGAGTGTCCGTATTTGATTTTCTCGAGGCTATGATACCATAGTTAATTGCACCTGAATACCATTATGTTATTAAAAAACATTATTAATAGTCATAATCTATGTGCTAAGTCAGGTCAAGCTAAACAAGTTCTGACCTGATATATTCATATTTCTCGATATTAAACCAGGATATCCAAAAATATTAGACAACATTAAAATATTAAAAATATTAAAAATATTATTAAAAAATTATCAAGAATATTCTTAAAAATCATTCAGAAAACAATTTAAGTCAAGCTCGATATTGAGCCCCCTAGGGGCGAGACACTTAAACAGAAATATCCACCGGGTTTCCCTCTGTGACAAGTCCCTCACTCTATTGGACCCCCTCCACGAGGGGTGAATAGTATCAATCCCTATAAATTGAAGTAGGCTTGCATCCTGATGATGCTTCAATTTAAAGTGTAAAGATACACTATGAAATTGATAGCCCCTTCTAAAGTTGGCAAGGTGCTCAGATATCCGTACTCTCAGCAATCTCTTCGTCCTCCCAACATAGAATAGGCCACATGGGCACCACATCAGGTACACAACAAAAACGAAGTGTTGCATGTAATGAACTCCTTAATTGGGAAACTTTCGTTTTGTGTCTGTTTCCACATAAGGGGGATACAGGCTTTAGCTGCATTCAATAAAGTACACAAAATGAACTTCCTGTAGGTTTTAGCTGGGATTTCCGATAGATGCAATAGGAAGAAGGCCGGGTCATCCCAAACTTCAATATCACTGAACTTTTGGATGATCTCCCAGACCTCTCTCCAAAATGTCCTAATTTTAGGGCAAGACCAAAAAATATGAGTTCCCTGTTCCACCCGGAAATGCCAGCAACCATCAGGTATATTCAGAAAACATTTTTGGAGTATAACTGGGGTTCTGTACCATTGGGAAATGATCTTATAATTTGTTTCCTGCATTTTCGTACAGGTCGCTGTTTTAAATATGGATTGTATTATTTTAGTACTTTGGTCTTCCGAAAAGGTCCTGCCCAGATCCAGTTCCCATTTTTGCGAAAAAGTAATTCTCCAGTGGTGTGTGTGAAAGTGGTCCATTTTCCGTACAGTAATTCTCAAATGGCAGTAAATTTCGTTCCAAGGACTCAGAGGGCCACAAGGTATATAAAAAGTGTCTTAATTGTACCGCCTGCCAGAAATCTAACTGAAAAGGGCCATTTCCATCCATCAATTCCTGCAATGTTGGCCAACAACGTGATCTCAAGAAGTGTGAGGTCTGATATAATCCCTGCTTTATTAACCACTTGTCATCCTGTCGTAGGCGAATGACGGCTTCACCGCGGATCTCAATTCCGGGGAGGCCGTCATATGACAGCCTCCCCTTTCCTTGCTCCCCGTCCACACTCATGAGCGCGCGGATTGGGGAAATTCTGTGTTGGCCATGTCCCTTGGACACAGCCAATCACAGATCGTGGTAAATGGCCAATCACAGCGGCCATTTACAGCGCGATCGCCATGGCCAATGAGCGATGATCTCAAATGTAAACATATGAGATCATATCTCATTGCCGGCTCTCTCTCTTCACACAGAGACCATCTGTGCCAATCGGTGCCCACCTGTGCTAATTGGTGCCCAGCTGTGCCAACTGGTGCCCACCTGTGCCAATCGGTTATCAGTGTCCATCTGCACATCTTCACAATCAGTGCCCACCTGTGCCAATCAGTGCCCATATGTGCCGCATCATCAGTGCACATCTGTGACGCTCATCAGTGCCCATCTGTGCCACCTCATCAGTGCCCATCTGTGTCCCGCCCCATCTGTGCCACCTTTATCAGTGCCCAGCTGGGCCACCTTATCAGTGCACATCTGTGCCATCTCATCAGTGCCCACCTGTGTAACCTCATCAGTGCCCACCTGTGCCGTCCCATCTGTGCCACCCCATCAGTGCCCAGCTGTGCCACCTCATCAGTGCACATCTGTGCAACCTCATCAGTGCACACTTGTTCTGCCTCATCAGTGCACACCTGTTCCACCTCATCAGTGCCCACCTGTCCCGCCCCATCAGTGCCCACATGTGCCACCTCATCAGTGCCCACCTGTGCCAATCAGTGCCCACCTGTGCTGCCTCATCAGTGTACATCTGTTTCACCTCATCAGTGCACATTTGTTCCACCTCATCAGTGCACATCTGTGCCGCCTCATCAGTGCCCACCTGTGCCACCTCATCAGTGCCCACCTGTTCCACCTCATCAGTGCACATCTGTTCCACCTCATCAGTGCACATCTGTTCCACCTCATCAGTGCACATCTGTGCCACCTCAGTGCCCATCTGTGCTCATCAGTGCTGTCTCATCAGTGCCCATCAGTGCAGGCTTAGCACACACCTGTGTAATCACATCACCACCAGCAACCATGTCCAAAAGAGGCTTTTCCGCTGAGGAGGCGTACCAAATACATTCACAGGCTGACGAGAGGAACGGGGAGCTCTCTTTTTCGGATTCCCCTTCAGACTCCAATTCTCAGTCGGACATAAATTATGAGCCAGTCCTCAGTAGTGGAACACTGAGTAAATCAGAGGCGGAAGATATTCCGTCCACCAAATGAAGGCGTTCTGGTGAGGAGGCAGTGCCATCCACCAGCACCGCAGTACCTCGGCAAGAAAGGCCAAGGACCCATGCCAGCCTTCCTAATGCCCTTCAGAACCCTTTGTGGCTTCCTCCTAATTCAGGAGAAGCCAACATTCCCCCTTTCACTGCCCAGCCAGAAGTCCAGGTGGACACAGAGAATTTTTCCCCAATACATTTTTTTGATTTCATTTTTACCGAGGACATGCTATTGACAATTGTGGCCCAGTGCAACCTTTATGCCCAGAATTTATTTTAAATAATCCAACGTCCTACTATGCCTACTATGCCTGTCCCTACGAGTGGAGAGACCTAACGGTGGAGGAGTTGAAGATTTTTTTAGGCCTCACATTTAATATGGGACTCACCAAAAAAAACACTTAGATGTCCTATTGGTCAACCCACCCCCTCCACCACATGCCAATCTTCTCCAAGGTAATGTCCCGAAACAGATACCTCATGATAATGAGGTTCCTTCATTTCAACGACAATACCCAGTGCCCTCCCCGAAATTACCCAAATTATGACAGGCTTTTCAAAATTCGGCCATTTCTAAATTATTTTTCTGAAGTATTCCCCCAGCTGTTTACCCCAGACCAACACATATGTGTGGATGAGTCCCTTGTTAAATTTAGTGGCAGGCTTAAAATCAAACAATTTATTCCCAGCAAAATGGCCCGCTATGGGGTGAAGGTATACAAATTATGCGACCGAGTCACAGGGTACATATATGCCTTCAAAGTGTACGAAGGGAAGGACACCCAGCTGCAACCCCCCAATTGCCCAGACTACTTTGGATCAAGCGGGAAAATTGTTTGTTACCTCATATACCCCATACTGGAGAAAGGCTACAATTTATACGTAGACAACTTCTACACATCTCTGCCCCTGTTCCACAACCTTCACCGGAAGAAGATGCCAGCATGTGGCACCGTAAAAAAAAAACGGAAGGGCTTTCCTCAAAGTCTTGTCAATAATTGAGAAAAGGAGAAACGGAAAGTCTGCGAAACAAGGAGATTTTGGCAGTGAAGTGGAGGGACAAAAGGGATGTCTACATGTTGTCTTCAATCCACAATGATACCTTTGTGGAAATCCCCAGAAGGAATGGTCCCATACTAAAACATAAATGCATCTATGATTATAATTTGTTTATGGGGGGAGTCAACTTCAATGACCAAATGCTGGAACCATACCTTGCTACAAGACCGACATACCATTGGTATAAAAAAGTTGCAATTTATTTTTTTCAATTGGCAATATACAATTCATATGTAATTTACCGCAACTTCACCCAAAATCCCAAACGCTTCCTTGGCTACGAGGAGGAAGTTTTCACTGTCATTATATTCCCAAATGGCCCACCAGAAAATATCCGATCAGATGTTCTTTTATCGACTCTCTGAACGCCACTTTCCCAATAAAATCCCTCCCAAACATACAGGCAAACAACGTACATTTTTTTTTTTTTTTAATACAGCTTACCTGTAAAATCCTTTTCTTTGAGTACATCATGGGACACAGAGCATTATTCATGACTATCTGGGTTGTACGCTACCTTTAGGTGATTGGACACTGGCAACCAATAGCAAGAAGGTTGCTCCCATATAACCCCTTCCATACAGGAATTACCTCAGTTTTGTAGCAAGCAATGAAAGTCCCAGAAAAGGGGAGGGGAGGGATCTCTCTGTCCTGTGATGTACTCAAAGAAAAGGATTTTACAGGTAAGATGTATTAAAAAATCAATTTTTCTTTATCGTACATCACGGAACACAGAGCATTATTCATGACTATCTGGGATGTCCTAAAGCAATGCACCTGAGGGGAGGGAGACACAACCTATACAAGTCCCAACTGGCCCCCGGTCCTATAAGGCTGCCTGCAACACACTATGGCCAAAAAAAGGGTCATTTTGAGATCTAACATCCACCTGGTAAAACCTGGTGAACGTGTGAACCGAAGACCAAGCGACTGCTTTGCAGACCTGAGCCATAGACACTTGTCAATGCACTGCCCATGATGCACTAACCCCTCTAGTGGAATGTGCCTTCATATCTCTAGGTGGGATCCTGTGCTTCAACTCATACGCCTGGATGATAGCCTGGCAAATCCATTTTGAGATAGTTGAACTTGTAGCTGCCTGTCCTTTTTTAGGACCCTCCGGCAGAATAAAGAGAGAGTCAGTCTTCCTGAATGGAGCTGACATACTTAAGTAGACTCTGATAGCCCTCACTACATCAAGTGAATGAAGTAACCTTTCTTCCCTAGACTTAGGGTTTGGAAAGAAGGAGGGCAAAATGATATCCTGATTTACAAAGAAAAAAGGGACAAGAGGGGGTTTAGCCAACCTGACGGACTATCACGGCACCTGAACAAAAACGGATATTCCGTAATTAAATATTTCATAGGTTTATTAGAAAAAAATACATAATAGTATACAAAAATACATATAAAAAGAGATGAAAGAAAATATATTATTTACAGAGATATAGCCATCCAATAGAGGATCTACATAAAGACATTTCGAATTTCATTATCAAATTTTACATGCTGGTCAGAAAATGGTTGACGCGTTTCGCTTTTAGCTTCATCAGAACCAAGGAGCAGCAGTTTTTACGTCTGTAGTATAATTATAAAACAGGAAAAAAGAGAGTTAATCATCAGTGAGCCAAAAAAAAAAAAAGCATCCCATTTAATAATACCCAAAATGTGTCCAACCCCATTTATCCTCATCCTGGATATCAGTTTGACTGCCTACCTTATGGTTATATCCTGCTTGTTGCAGGAGATCAAATTTGTGGGAGTCTTGAATTCAATTTAAAAAACAATTTACTGAACATCATCAGCTTAGCAAGATATATTTCATATTTGGAAGACAATGCAATTGCTAGAGGGGAGAAGCCAAAAAAAAGGGATAATTTTTTATGTAAATTTTATTAATGGGATACTAATTACAAGTATATGAGGTCTAGTATAAATTAAGTAAGTAGTTATTTTAGTGCTTACATCTAACCTAATGCTGATGTAGATGTGCATGTAGTGATATTGAGAGTCCTCCTTTCACTGGATCGGTAGAGATGTTACATCTATGCTGTAGCTCTAGAGATGGCGGATAGAGAGTGGGAGGTCAATGCTATGCTTATTAGCATTAGGTAATTCCTAGGGTGTTTAAGATATAGATGTCCTACCTGATGGAATTCATTTAGAGTTTAGGAGGATCGATCGAAGTCCACAATAAGCTTTAGAGATGCCATGCAGGCATATCCCATTGCTTAAGGACCTAGTAGAGTAAGGTTGGTATAGTTATAAATACTAACAGTCACTTCAAAAGACATTATGTCAAAGCAGCTGCTTCCTGGTAATATATGTGGAAGCCTGTACCTGTTTAAGTCCGAAATGGGTCATCTAGGAAGGACAGCCTACCGGCCCTTTGGGGGGCACCCCTTCGGGTCAGATAGCCCAATACTGGGTCTAGTGAGGGAAACAACGGAAACGTTGTATTATACAATCATGTAGAAATAAATACCGCGGTGTCAAAATTCACCACAGAATCAAAGAACATACCTTTAGGTGGAAGATGGGACACGAGCTGCCTTCCTAGTACCTCCTCTGTGGGCTGATACACAGAAGTGCTGCTTAAATATCCCATTTTCCCGCCAGATTAGGGCGGATGCTTGTTATGTTGTAATAGTAATCAGCTGGAGCTTGGAGGCTGAAGGTTCTAGATATGCGTCAACTTCCAATATTAAAGTGCGCATGCGCGGTCTCGAGGTCTATCCCTACCGCCATCCCTGTCAGCAACACAAAGCGGCAATGCGTACAGCTCCGGCCCCCGCCAAGACACAAGCGCAAGGGGGGGCGGAGCCAAAGCATCACCGCCGGAAGAGTTAGTGTCTTCCGTTTCTACGGTGAAATATCACTCATGCGCAGTAGCAATGAGTGGAAAAATAGCTTCCGCCAAGGCGCAGGCGCAAGGGGGGGCGGAGCCAAAGCGTCACCGCCAGGAAGAGTTAGTGTCTTCCGTTTCTACGGTGAAATGCCACTCATGCGCAATAGCAATGAGTGGAAAAATAGCTTCCGCTCATGTTATACTCTAAAGGTCCATAGTGGTATGTGGCAATAATGTGCAACATAAACTTGTCAAATCGATTTTTATTGGAGCACTATCTTCACAGGGAACAGCTGATGAAGGGAATAAGTGATACAATCCTAATTATGTACTATTATCTAAAGAGAATTGGTAGATAAATAAAAGTGAAATAAAAATAAATATAAATAGATGTAATAAAAAAAAAAAAGGGAGAGAGAAAAAAGGGGGGAAATACCCCAGAGCTTGGCCAATCCCTTCCAGCATTGCCATATGTAAAAAAGAGGAAACAGGGCGGCCGATGACCAGTCCCTCCGGAGCCACCACCGCTACTCCCCCACCGTGGGGGGGGGGGGGGGAAAGGGTAGCTATCGCTAACCAAGTCCCCCCCAGTTCATATCCAAACCAGAGGGTGTCTAGTCATTTGCATCCCCCCTTCCCAATAAATTGACACATGTTTATAAAGCTAGCATGAATAAGATAAATGATGATGAAATAAAGCTATACGTATTCCTTGGAGATGAACAATGGGCACATTAGGGTGGGATGTACATTAAGTATGGCTCACTGTAGATACAACCCTTTTGTCTTCATGTATGCAACATCCATATTTTGAACGCCAAACTGTATGGAATATTTAAAAACAATACTGATTATACAGAAAATAAAAATAGGTAAATTAGTGCTTGAAAACTCTGGTGTTTACATACCCATTCAAATTCTCTGTCCACAAAAACAGGGCATACAGCATACATATTCTACTTGATTATATCAAAATTATGGTGGTGCTAGTAGATACATTAGTCAGATATCTTTGTCAGCTTATCCATCATAAAAAGGGGCGAAAACTAAGTGAGTGGTTGAGACCTGGGGCTTGTGTGGCATTTAGTTTAAAGATCCACCTTGCTTCTCGTTGTAATAGCTTTTGGTCAATGTTTCCCCCTCTCGGGTCCTCGTTGACCTTTTCCAAGGCTGTAAAACATACCATTGAGGTGTAATTTTTATGGTACAGGGATACATGCCTTCCTATTGGAGTATATAGGAGGTTCTTTCTAATATAATAGATGTGGTCATATATTCTCCTCCAGAAGTTTCTAAACGTCTTACCGACGTAAAATGCTCCACATCTACAGAAGGCTATGTATATTATTCCCTTGGTCTGGCAATTGGCTGAAAATTTTATATTATGTGTATCTCCATTAGGAAGTCGGAAGGACGAACCTTCCAGTACCCAGTCGCAATAATCACAATTATGGCATCTGGACATCCCAGGATAGTCCATATCCACCTCCAAGTGTCCCTGGAAGTGGGTATGCACCAGCCGGTCCTTTAGGGATTGACATTTTTTATAGGTAATTTGGGGGATCTCTCCAATGTATTTATTTAATATTCTATCTCCCGTAAGCAAATGCCAATGTTTGCCTATGACCTTTCGTACATCCTCATGGTTATTTGAGTATGTAGTGATTACTCGTGTCATATTTTGCTGACTCTTATTATGTCGCTCCCCAAAAAGTAGATCGGTTCTTTCCTTGTCTATTGCCTTTTTAAAAGCTTTTTTCAATATAGTTTTACTATAGCCTCTAACTGATAGACGTTCTCTTAGTAGATTAGCTTCTGCTCTAAATGTGGCCTCTGTGGAGCAGTTTCTCCTCAAACGTAGGTATTGGGAGTATGGGATGCTTCTAATCAGGGACTGGGGATGTGAGCTATTTGCGTGGAGAATAGTGTTTCCTGCAGTCTTTTTCCTGTATAAGGAGGTAGTAATATACCCATCCTCATGTTTAGTTACAGTTAGATCAAGAAAAGGCAGGGTTTCCGAACTATATTCCATTGTAAATCTTAAATTAAAATCATTAATAGATATCAGTTCCATAAATTTATGAAGGTCCTCCAAACTCGCATTCCACACCATGAATATGTCATCGATGTATCTGTGCCAGCATAGAATGCTGGCCAGATACATCGATGCGCTTGAACTGGAAAAGAGGGAACGCTCCCACCCCCCCAGGTACAAATTGGCGTAGGATGGGGCACAACATGTCCCCATCGCCACGCCTTGTACCTGGAGGTAGTGGGAGCTGTCAAACGAAAAAACATTCTTAGTAAGAATGTGTGTCAGTAATTCTAGAACGAATAGATTGTAGGGTCTTCTTATTGGATCACTTTCCTCAAAAAAGCTCTCAACTACTTGTATTCCCAAATTGTGCGGGATGCTACAGTAGAGAGCCTCTACGTCGATGGCAACCAAATAGCAGCTAGGGGGGACCTTCTTATTGTGAAGGACCCTCAGTAGTGCCAAAGTGTCCTGCAGATACGACGGTAGCTGGACAACGTATGGGCGCAGAAATGCATCTACCAGTCTGCTGCCTTTTTCCGTTTTTGCCCCTATCCCCGATATGATTGGACGACCCAGTTTTTTTTTAATGTTTTTGTGAGTTTTGGGGAGTGAGTAAAAGGACGGGATCCTGGGGAAAGTAGTTTTTAATGCTTCAAAGACGTCTTTGTCAATTACTCCTTTATTGTAGGCCTGTGTGATTAGGATTTCATAGTCCCCATTGAAAGATAATATCTTTCCAAACGGGATAACTTCATACCATTCTTTGTTAGATAGGATGTCTAAACCCATTTGTTTGTATTGCCCTATATCCATTACCACTACATTTCCCCCTTTATCCGCCATTTTTATTATAATATCTTTATTTTCTTGGAGTTGACATACTGCAAGTGATTGTTGGGGAGTAAGGTTTTTAGTTTTATGCGATCTAAAATCCAATCTTTTGATGTCATTTGTTGCCTTCTGAAGAAAGGTCCAGATACTTGGATTCGTTTTGAGAGATGGGAAATTAGTCGATTTATTTAAAAACTTTGGTATATCCCTGGGTGGAACCGCTCGAGAAGGAGACCCTGCAATCGGCAGGGGGACCTCCTCAGCAGGACCACCCTGGGATCCCTCGCTTTCATCCAGAAGATCCATGAGATCTTTCAGGGCCATAAAGTCCCTGACTGTGAACCCCTTCCATTTCTCATGCTCCACATATTCCTGTTTTTTCTTCTTCCTTTCCTCATCAAACATATATTTGTAAGTGAGTCATCGGGCAAATAAATTAAGATCTTTAATGACTTCAAAACTATCTGTATAGGATGAAGGGCAGAAACTGAGGCCTAATCCCAAGACCTCCAATTCTATATTTGATAGAGTTTTTGATGATAAATTTATCACCTGTAATTGTTCCTCTATCTGTCCCTGTACGCAAATTTCTCCAGGCTTTGTGAGGCGCATATGCGGTTGGGAGGGTCCTGGACGGGGGGGAATAACTGAAAAACCTTATCCTTGATATTTTTTGAGATGGCCCCTCCATTACGTGAGGTATTGGGATGTGCATATGGAGTGGATGGTTGTGAGATGGGAGAACGTCTAAGAGAACGTCTAAGAGAACGTCTATCAGTTAGAGGCTATAGTAAAACTATATTGAAAAAAGCTTTTAAAAAGGCAATAGTCAAGGAAAGAACCGATCTACTTTTTGGGGAGCGACATAATAAGAGTCAGCAAAATATGACACGAGTAATCACTACATAATCAAATAACCATGAGGATGTACGAAAGGTCATAGACAAACATTGGCATTTGCTTACGGGAGATAGAATATTAAATAAATACATTGGAGAGATCCCCCAAATTACCTATAAAAAATGTCAATCCCTAAAGGACCGGCTGGTGCATACCCACTTCCAGGGACACTTGGACATGGATACGGACCATCCTGGGATGTCCAGATGCCATAATTGTGATTATTGCGACTGGGTACTGGAAGGTTCGTCCTTCCGACTTCCTAATGGAGATACACATAATATAACATTTTCAGCCAATTGCCAGACCAAGGGAATAATATACATAGCCTTCTGTAGATGTGGAGCATTTTACGTCGGTAAGACGTTTAGAAACTTCTGGAGGAGAATATATGACCACATCTATTATATTAGAAAGAACCTCCTATATACTCCAATAGGAAGGCATGTATCCCTGTACCATAAAAATTACACCTCAATGGTATGTTTTACAGCCTTGGAAAAGGTCAACGAGGACCCGAGAGGGGGAAACATTGACCAAAAGCTATTACAACGAGAAGCAAGGTGGATCTTTAAACTAAATGCCACACAAGCCCCAGGTCTCAACGACTCACTTAGTTTTCGCCCCTTTTTATGATGGATAAGCTGACAAAGATATCTGACTAATGTATCTACTAGCACCACCATAGTTTTGATATAATCAAGTAGAATATGTATGCTGTATGCCCTGTTTTTGTGGACAGAGAATTTGAATGGGTATGTAAACACCAGAGTTTTCAAGCACTAATTTACCTATTTTTATTTTCTGTATTATCAGTATTGTTTTTAAATATTCCATACAGTTTGGCGTTCAAAATATGGATGTTGCATACATGAAGACAAAAGGGTTGTATCTACAGTGAGCCATACTTAATGTACATCCCACCCTAATGTGCCCATTGTTCATCTCCAAGGGATACGTATAGCTTTATTTCATCATCATTTATCTTATTCATGCTAGCTTTATAAACATGTGTCAATTTATTGGGAAGGGGGGATGCAAATGACTAGACACCCTCTGGTTTGGATATGAACTGGGGGGGACTTGGTTAGCGATAGCTACCCTTTTTTCCCCCCCACGGTGGGGGAGTAGCGGTGGTGGCTCCCGAGGGACTGGTCATCGGCCGCCCTGTTTCCTCTTTTTTACATATGGCAATGCTGGAAGGGATTGGCCAAACTCTGGGGAATTTCCCCCCTTTTTTCTCTCTCCCTTTTTTTTTTTTTTATTACATCTATTTATATTTATTTCACTTTTATTTATCTACCAATTCTCTTTAGATAATAGTACATAATTAGGATTGTATCACTTATTCCCTTCATCAGCTTTTCCCTGTGAAGATAGTGCTCCAATAAAAATCGATTTGACAAGTTTATGTTGCACATTATTGCCACATACCAATATGGACCTTTAGAGTATAACATGAGCGGAAGCTATTTTTCCACTCATTGCTATTGCGCATGCTTTGGCATTTCACCGTAGAAACGGAAGACACTTACTCTTCCTGGCGGTGACGCTTTGGCTCCGCCCCCCCTTGCGCTTGCGCCTTGGCGGAAGCTAATTTTCCACTCATTGATACTGCGCATGAAAGATATTTCACCGTAGAAACGGAAGACACTAACTCTTCCGGCGGTGACGCTTTGGCTCCGCCCCCCCTTGCGCTTGTGTCTTGGCGGGGGGCCGGAGCTGTACGCATTGCCGCTTTGTGTTGCTGACAGGGATGGCGGTGGGGATAGACCTCGAGACCGTGCATGCGCACTTTAATATTGGAAGTTGACGCATATCTAGAACCTTCAGCCTCCAAGCTCCAGCTGATTACTATTACAACATAACAAGCATCCGCCCTAATCTGGCGGGAAAATGGGATATTTAAGCAGCACTTCTGTGTATCAGCCCACAGAGGAGGTACTAGGAAGGCAGCTCGTGTCCCATCTTCCACCTAAAGGTATGTTCTTTGATTCTGTGGTGAATTTTGACACCGCGGTATTTATTTCTACATGATTGTATAATACAACGTTTCCGTTGTTTCCCTCACTAGACCCAGCATTGGGCTATCTGACCCGAAGGGGTGCCCCCCAAAGGGCCGGTAGGCTGTCTTTCCTAGATGACCCATTTCGGACTTAAACAGGTACAGGCTTCCACATATATTACCAGGAAGCAGCTGCTTTGACATAATGTCTTTTGAAGTGACTGTTTTGCCTCGTACACACGTACGGACTTTTCCCGGCGGACCTAAGTCCAGCGGACAATCCGCTGGACTTTCCCGCTAGGTACGCTGGACTAAAAAGCGAACGGACTTGACCACACACGATCACGCAAAAAGTCCGGCGGTTCACGCGATGACGTACAGCACGTACGACGGGACTAGAAAAAGGAAGCTCGAGATCCCAAACGACACCCTTTGGGCCCCGTCAGCTAATCTCGTGTGTATCGCGTGTTAGTTGACGTTTGGTTAGAGACGATTCGCGCTTCTCAGACTTCTGCTTAATTCGTTCGCTTCTGCCGTTCAGTTTGTGCTTGTGAGGTTTGTATCTGGCTTTCAGTGCGTGTGGATCAGTTCCTACCTGTTCTCAGGCCGTTCTGGTCCGCTCGTTCCTGTTTTTCAGGTCGTTCTTCATAGGCCTTGCTGTTCTTCAGTGCGTTCTGTTAAGTTGTTTGTTTGATCAGCCGACCGTTTTGAAGCCATGGAGTGTGGACGTACTCGGGAACGAGTTCGTGCTGTGCAGGGGCTCGGTGTTGCGGTTAACACCTTGGCACGAGCCCGGTCCATGAACAGGGTGAGGAGGAGTTCATGGACCAAGAATTGGTTGCGCCAGCGTGACCAATTCTCGCATATGCCTTTGCTCCGTGAGATCCGTGAGAATAATCCTGATGATTTCAGGAATTATCTCCGGATGACGGACCCCATTTTTCACCGTCTGTTGGCTTCGCTGTCCCCTTATATTACCAGGCAGAATACCTGCATGCGGCAAGCCATCAGTGCGGAGCAGAGGCTAGTCGCCACGTTGCGTTACTTGGCGACGGGGAGAAGCTTGCAGGACCTCAAGTTCACGACAGGCATCTCCCCCCAGGCTCTGGGGCTCATTATTCCAGAGACCTGTTCTGCCATTATCCACGTCCTGCAGGAGGAATACATTAAGGTAAGTCTTCTCTTTTAAAATTACCTATGTCTTGTATGTTTGCTAATGTAGTGCATCAATGTCATCATTAGCTAATTACCATGATAGGACTATTCTATGAATGTCCCCTATTCCTTTTTTTTTTTTATTTTGGTTTTTTGTCTAGTATTTTATGGTTGACTTATCGAAATAGCTTTAAGAATGTATTATTTAGTGGGTCACATGCATATTTGCTTGCACCAACCTCCCCAGCATGGAAGCTTGGCCCCCTAAACACCCCTAGCCTAGTCACTTTCTTTGGTTAAAAATGTATATTACCAGCTCCATTGTACAGCTTTACTCACCCCCCCTTTCACCCCTTTCACCCCCCTTGACCCTCAATTTTAAATTGATTGCATGTGGTTTTGGTCAGCTTGTAATTATCCCCACCCCCACACCCCCTGATAATTAATAGCATGTGGTTTTGGTCAGCTTGTAATTATCCCCACCCCCACACCCCCTGATAATTAATAGCATGTGGTTTTGGTCAGCTTGTAATTATCCCCACCCCCACACCCCCACACCCCCTGATAATTAATAGCATGTGGTTTTGGTCAGCTAGTAATTATCCCCACCCCCACACCCCCCCTGATAATTAATAGCATGTGGTTTTGGTCAGCTTGTAATTATCCCCACCCCCACACCCCCTGATAATTAATAGCATGTGGTTTTGGTCAGCTTGTAATTATCCCCACCCCCACACCCCCTGATAATTAATAGCATGTGGTTTTGGTCAGCTTGTAATTATCCCCCCCCCCCACACACACCGTTAAGTAATTGCATGTGTATTGTGTGACCTTACAATTATTTACTCCCCACCCACATCCCCATTATTATCTTCTCTGGTCCATCAGAGGGTCATCAATCAGAGATTTGTCCCTTTTATCCTTAATCTTTTGGCTTTATTTCAAGGATTTACAAAATAAATACATATGTTCTTCCAAATTGTTTGTTAATTTGTTGCATTTAGTTTGGTGTTTTGCCTGGTTTATAATTTAAATTGTATCTTTCTGTTTGACTTCACAGTGTCCCTCCACGCCACAGGAATGGCAGACTGTGGCTTCCCAGTTTGCTGCCCGTTGGGACTTTCCCAACTGCGGAGGGGCGATTGACGGCAAACATGTGCGAATTGTGCCCCCACCCCATTCGGGGTCATACTATTGGAATTATAAGGGGTTCCATAGTATCGTGTTGATGGCGGTGGTGTCGGCACAATATGACTTTCTGTATGTGGATGTGGGGAAAAACGGCCGGATGTCGGACGGAGGAGTCTTCAACCACACGGAGTTCGGTCATCGTCTCCAGACTGGTGGGCTGGAGCTGCCACCAGATGAAGATAATGTGGAGGGACTCCCCTTCGTCTTCATTGCCGACGAGGCGTTCGGTCTGGGTGACCATCTGATGAGGCCATTTCCCCAACGATCCCTCACCCCTGAGAGGAGGATTTTTAATTATCGGTTGGCCAGAGCAAGAAGGGTGGTGGAAAATGCCTTTGGTATTATGGCCAACCGTTTCAGATTGCTCCTTACATCCCTACATCTGGCAGAGTACAAACTGAATACTATTATTCTTGCATGCTGTGTCATGCACAATTATTTACGCAAACATTCAGGAACATACTCCTTACCAATTGGCCCGGAGGCCGGAGTGGAAGGCAACATGACAGGGCTGGATAATCGCCGTATTGGTTCGGCACCACAATCAGCCCAGCAAGTGCGGGACCTTTATTTACAGTATTTTAATGGTAGGGGGGCCATTGAAATGGCAGCAGACCCTTAAACCATCTATTTGATTTACAAAGAATAAATACAGTTATTTATGTTTGAAATATTGGTAGTTTCGTATTGTTTTGCTTTTAATTTGGCCTGTTTTATATGTTGTCCTAGTGCACATCTTAATAGTGGCAAACTTGTTTAGCGTTTAGTAAATAAGCCCCTTTGTCAATGAACCACAACATGTTTTTGTCAAACTGGTAGTATTTAAAAAGAAGAAGCCACACATTTTTTAATTTGTGCAAACATTATTTTTTTTATTATAGTGCACATCCAAAACTTTTTTTTGGGTTTTTTTGTTTTTTTTTTTTTTTTTTTTTTTTTTTTGGTATTTTTGGTTAATTTTTTTTTTTTTTTTTTTTTGAACAACATTTTTTTTTTTTTTTTTATGTTATCTTTTTTACATTTTTTTGGTGTTTTTATCACAACATATTTTTTTTTTTTTTTGTGATTGATTTTTTAAAACAAACATAAAAACATCTTTAAAAATGTTAAAAAATTTAGGCTTAGCATTTGAAATTATTTACACAATGTAAAAGTCCAGAACTTACAAAGTTCAACAGGTAACCCATGAACAGTAGAAGCCAAATTTTGAATATGCACACTAATTTAACTTGAAAATGGGTAATGTCAACATGTGCTATGTTCCATCATGGGGAATCAATGGACGTGTTTTGTGTGTGAAACCCCTTCCCTCTCACCTACTAGCATTAGGGGTTGCAAACACCAAATGCGTCCATTGAGATCCCCTGATGGCACATAGCACATGTTGACATACCGTGTGCATATTAAAAATTTGGCCTCTAAAATTAGTAAAACAGCGCATCAAAAGGGGAATGAAGGACATGATTGATGTTAAGAAATGTAAAAGGGGTCTTTAGATTCTCCCCAAAACATCAATCATGTCCTTCATTCCCTGCTGCATGGTGGCCATCTCCTTCTGCATATTTTTCAGCTGCAGATTCCAGGCCATGATCTGGCCAATAAGCCTGTGGGCACTGTCAGTGGAAAATGGCTCCGCAGCTTGTCCTTCCACAAACAGATCAGCATCACCTAAAAGTTGGGTAGATAAAACACAAGAAAAAAAGTGTCAAAAACATGCAGACCTTAATTAATTAGCTCAATCTGTGTTCTGAGACACTCACTTGGTGGGGTGCAGATTTGATCCACTTCAACGACCTGTTCCGCCACATCCACGCGCGGGCTTGGGCTAACTGCCCAATTAGTCTGGTGATGCCGGGAGGTCCTCGTAGGTTCGGACTGACGTCTGAGTCTTTTGCCCCCTATGGTAATGGAACACAAAAAGGTACACTTTGAATCACACTGATATTTGAGTGCCAAAATAGGATTAGTAAACATTGTTTAAAAGTCTTGCCAATTATTAGCAGTTTGTTAGAAGATCCTACTTGAAGACAGAATTGAAATGTCTATCTAATGAAACTCCAATACTTAAACCGCCCTTCAACCGTAAATTTGAACTTCCGCTCATTGGATCCCTGCACCCCTGTGGTGTCTTATTTTGAACCTTTTAGGGGGGATGGGTTGCAGATACCTGTGTAAGGCAGGTATTTGCACACACATCCGGCCCTAGACTCCCACAGAAGTATACGCCACATCCCGTCCCACCGTGCTGTCTGCTGGGACACACAGGGGTCCCCGAGCTCGCGCGGACCAGTCCTATTGCATTGCGCAACTGGCGCATGCCCAATAGTGACCCGGGAAGTGAAGCCGCAAACATTAATTTCATGATTGCAAGATCAGAGATTGTAGGTGCACCATCCAAGGGACAGGTGAGTGTACTTCTTTGAAAAGTCACCACCTACAGTATTTATAGATGATGAGCATTTTTTGGGAATTGTGAGCATGAGACCCTGCTTAACATATTTATCCCCCCCCCCCAAAACAGCCTCTGGAGTCCCTGTGTAAGTTACCCCTAAAACCCTTACTACAGCAGTAATTGTATAGATAGTGACAATAATAAACAACCTTACAACTCCAACAACCCAAAGCCAGGTAAACTCAATAAACGTTATGAAGACAAACGGAACTTTCATCAAATATGCGCAAGTTTCACGTACGAATGTTAATTACATCTGCGCAAGTTTCACGGACGAATGGTAATTACATCTGCGCAAGTTTCACGTACGAATGGTAATTACATCTGCGCAAGTTTCAGGTACGAATGGTAATTACATCTGCGCAAGTTTCACGTACGAATGGTAATTACATCTGCGCAAGTTTCAAGTATGAATGGTAATTACATCTGCGCAAGTTTCAGGTACGAATGGTAATTACATCTGCGCAAGTTTCACGTACGAATGGTAATTACATCTGCGCAAGTTTCAGGTACGAATGGTAATTACATCTGCGCAAGTTTCAGGTACGAATGGTAATTACATCTGCGCAAGTTTCAGGTACGAATGGTAATTACATCTGCGCAAGTTTCAGGTACGAATGGTAATTACATCTGCGCAAGTTTCACGTACGAATGGTAATTACATCTGCGCAAGTTTCAGGTACGAATGGTAATTACATCTGCGCAAGTTTCACGTACGAATGGTAATTACATCTGCGCAAGTTTCAGGTACGAATGGTAATTACATCTGCGCAAGTTTCACGTACGAATGGTAATTACATCTGCGCAAGTTTCAGGTACGAATGGTAATTACATCTGCGCAAGTTTCAGGTACGAATGGTAATTACATCTGCGCAAGTTTCAGGTACGAATGGTAATTACATCTGCGCAAGTTTCACGTACGAATGGTAATTACATCTGCGCAAGTTTCAGGTACGAATGGTAATTACATCTGCGCAAGTTTCAGGTACGAATGGTAATTACATCTGCGCAAGTTTCACGTACGAATGGTAATTACATCTGCGCAAGATTAGACATATCAAGTATAACCATAGTAGCGCACGTGCTTGACTTACTTTTTTTGATGGCTTTTCGAATTCTCCTGTACTGATCGTGCTCCCTGGATTTGATGTCGGACCATCGCTTGCGCAGTTGATCCTTGCCCCTTCGTACGCCGAATTTATGCTCCAGGGTGCTGACGATTGTAGTGAGAATCTTGTCCTTGCGCAAGTTGGGTCGAGGGTACGGGCCATTTTCCCCGTCGTAATCTTCCCTTTGGAGGATGTCGACCATCTCCACCATCTCTTCAAAGGCCATATTGGTGGCCTTATATCTGCTGCTGGATGCAGATGTGTTGGCTTCTTGGCTTTCCTCCGCGCTACTGGCTGAGAATGTGTCCGCCATATTCATGAATTTATTCACCAACAATGCAACGAGGGGAAGCGGGGCGGGGAATAATCGTCAGGAGGAACGTCATGGGCGGGCGACGCGGAGGACGCAGGCGGACTTCGACGCGTGCGCAGTGTATATAAGGCTGTTTGAGGGGCCCACGTGTTCCCGAACGGAAGTAGCGAACGCTCTGTACGAAGGTAAGTGTTTTCTAGGATGCATTACTGTGTTTTTTTTTTGGGTTTTGGGCCAGCATTTTTTAAGGATATGTGTGTGTTGCTGCCTGTGTGTAGGGGTTGCTGCCTGTGTGTAGGGGTTGCTGCCTGTGTGTAGGGGTTGCTGCCTGTGTGTAGGGGTTGCTGCCTGTGTGTAGGGGTTGCTGCCTGTGTGTAGGGGTTGCTGCCTGTGTGTGGGTGTGTGTTGTGTAATGTTTGGTAAGAAAAACTGGTTGTGCGTTTTAAGTAACATTTGTGTTTTTGGTCTTTTGTATTGCCATTACTAACAAAACAGAAACAAACATGTCAGCACCCCAGTTGAATCCATTCAAGGACCAGCAGTTCATGTCCGAATTCATTGCCCTGTACAGAAAAAATACCAACCTGTGGCAGCTCAAGAACCCTTTATATGGCAATAGGGATGTCCGGAAGGCAACACTGGGGCCACTTGTGGCTTTTGTGAAGACTCAAGTCCCCAACGCAAACACCAAGTTTGTGGAAGCCAGAATTGCAAGTTTAAGGCACATGTACAAGCGGGAGCGCAAGAAGATTGAGGAATCAGTCAGATCAGGAGCAGCAGCAGAGAATGTTTATGTACCCAAGCTGTGGTACTACAACCAACTGACTTTTATAGGTGACCAGATGGAACCCAGGCAATCACTGTCCACTCTTCCCTCCACCCTTCCCTCCACTCTTCCCTCCACTCTTCCCTCCACCCCAGCTGAGGCTTCCACGGAAGGAGAAGACCCCTCCACCTTGGAGCAGGCTGATGCGCCCAGCTGGAGCCAGGTATATATTTAGTAGCCTAAATTGTGATTGTGTGAATATTAATGCTGTAAACGTTAAAATGTGAAACAATTAACACCCTGAACTCAGAATTGTGAAAAAAACTGACAAAAATTCAGCACACTTCTAAAAAGTGTTGGTGCAACATATCGATACATATATAGTGTATACATACATCCAGTAGTGGCAAAAAAAGCGTTAGACAACATTGGTGATCTGCTTGGAAAATGCAGGGGTCCAAATGATAGCCTTTTGGATCTTTGGGAAAATTTAGATGCTCGTTCCTAAGTTTACAATTGGATGATTGAGGAGGCCAGAAACCACAAAACAGGTGTTTGATTTTTGTTTTTATTTGCACACAGGATGAGCTGACCCAGGATGATGCCGGGACAAGTGGTATGGAGGAGGAGGACATGACCAGCGAGAGCCAGGAGGTGGCTGGGCCCAGCACGAGCCAGAGTGACAGCCAGACCCAATTAAGAAGAAGTCTACCTCCACCCCTGCCCTTACCCCCAAGAAGGCCCAGGAGGATGACCATTGTTGAGGAGGAATCACTCCAACTGATTCGGAAGGCGAGTGCGATTCTCGACAAACCCCCCCTTCCAGAAGAGGCCTATGCCAGCTACTTGTCCAGCAGGTTGCTGGAAATGGAGAGGGGCCAACGGCACCTGTGTGAGGGCCTCATTTCTGAGGCAATTAGGGGGGGTTTGAGGGGTGAATTACGAGAATCCACCCGCCTGACCCATGAAGGCCCGACACCAACTTCTCCTCCTCCTCCTCCTCGTCTTCCTTCTTCTCCTCCTCCTCCTCCTCCTACTCCTCCTCCTACCACAAGTCAGCCTCCAAGGAAGCGTGCAGGGAAGACTGCAGGGAAGAGTGCAGGGCAGCGTGGTGGGAAGAGTCGGAAGTGATTGCCTGGCTTCAGTCTGGTCTCACAGAAGACACAGGCTGTTGTAGTGCCACAGCTTGGGGACATAGATGTCATCTGCTGCTGTTCCTGGTCTGTCTGATTCCTGGTCAATCTTCTTGTGCTCCCTATATTGGATGAAATGTGCCCAAGCTTAATTTTTGGCTTCACAAACTTGGTGTCTGCCGTTGGGGCAAAAAGTCTTCACAAAATCTACAAGTGGCTCCAGTGTTGCCTTCCTATTTTGTTTTGCCTTGTTTGTTTTAACCAGAATAAATGGTCATTTAATTTTCATCAAATAATGATATACGTGCTTGTTATTCAAAAACATAGTTTCTTTAGGAGTAGGCAGGTACATGTCTAAACATTCATTTGACAATACAAGTGTAAAGTGCAACTTCAATGGAACTGCAAGTGCAGTCGCTGGAAAGGTGAGGGTTAAGATCTGAATTAAGGGCAAGCTCTGCTGACTCCACAATTGTATCATGTGTAATAACTAATCCTTTTGATAACCAACAAATAATAAAAAATATCTATATAGAGATATATGTACATATATAATATATATATATATATATATATATATATATATATATATATATATATATATATATATATATATATATATATATATATTTTTATACACGTATAGATCTATATATCTATATATATTAATATATATATATATATATATGTAGATATCGATATATATTTTTTTGGGCTTATTGAGAAATATAGATATATTTTTCATTTGGTGATTTGGATATCTATATCTATATCTATATCTATATATATATATATATATATATATATATATATATATATAGAGATAGAGATAGAGATATAGATATAGATATATATATATATATATATACAAATATATAACTTCACTAAAGAATGCTGAAGAAAAAACGTTCGGGAGTACTCTGCGTGAATATACAAGCAGCAAGGCAAAATCATTCTTCAAGTACGATAACATACAAATCCCGCTGTCAGAAAAAAAAAAAAAAAAAAATTCAGCAGCGTGACGATTGTGCGAGCTTCAAAACGAAGGCTAGTTTTACCAGACCGAGCGAGTCCGTGACATAATAGCTACTGAGCATGCGTCCTTTTTGGTACGCCGGACCATACTACACACGACCGGATTATCCGCTGGACTGCCAAGTCCAGCGGATAATTTGAAAACAAAACTTGAAACTTTAGTCCGCCGTACTTTGGCCAAAAAAAGTCCGCCGGCGGCCACACACGAGGGGATTATCCGCTGGACTTCGGTCCAGCGGATAATCCCGCGGGATAGTCCCTTCGTGTGTACGCGGCATTAGTATTTATAACTATACCAACCTTACTCTACTAGGTCCTTAAGCAATGGGATATGCCTGCATGGCATCTCTAAAGCTTATTGTGGACTTCGATCGATCCTCCTAAACTCTAAATGAATTCCATCAGGTAGGACATCTATATCTTAAACACCCTAGGAATTACCTAATGCTAATAAGCATAGCATTGACCTCCCACTCTCTATCCGCCATTTCTAGAGCTACAACATAGATGTAACATCTCTACCGATCCAGTGAAAGGAGGACTCTCAATATCACTACATGCACATCTACATCAGCATTAAGTTAGATGTAAGCACTAAAATAACTACTTACTTAATTTATACTAGACCTCATATACTTGTAATTAGTATCCTTATAATAAAATTTACATAAAAAATTATCCCTTTTTTTTTTTTTTTTGGCTTCTCCCCTCTAGCAATTGCATTGTCTTCCAAATATGAAATATATCTTGCTAAGCTGATGATGTTCAGTAAATTGTTTTTTAAATTGAATTCAAGACTCCCACAAATTGGATCTCCTGCAACAAGCAGGATATAACCAGGTAGGCAGTCAAACTGATATCCAGGATGAGGATAAATGGGGTTGGACACATTTTGGGTATTATTAAATGGGATGCTTTTTTTTTTTTTTGGCTCACTGATGATTAACTCTCTTTTTTCCTGTTTTATAATTATACTACAGACGTAAAAACTGCTGCTCCTTGGTTCTGATGAAGCTAAAAGCGAAACGCGTCAACCATTTTCTGACCAGCATGTAAAATTTGATAATGAAATTCGAAATGTCTTTATGTAGATCCTCTATTGGATGGCTATATCTCTGTAAATAATATATTTTCTTTCATCTCTTTTTATATGTATTTTTGTATACTATTATGTATTTTTTTCTAATAAACCTATGAAATATTTAATTACGGAATATCCGTTTTTGTTCAGGTGCCGTGATAGTCCGTCAGGTTGGCTAAACCCCCTCTTGTCCCTTTTTTCTTTGTATATTCACTAGGACGAGGTACCACCCATAGCTTTCTTTCATAATTCTATGATATCCTGATTTAAATGAAGATTAGAAACCACTTTTGGCAAGAAATCCTGACGAGGGCACATGACTGCCCTGTCCCGATGTAGAACCAAGTAAGGCTCTTTGCACAAAACGGCGGCTAACTCTGACATGCTTCTGGCCGAGGTTATAGCCATCAAAAAGACTAATTTCCTAGTCAATAGGACTAAGGGAATATGCCTAATAGGCTCAAAGGGTAGATCCTGAAGAGCCGATAGCACCAAGTTCGAATCCCAGGGGCATAAGGGCGGCTTAACCGGCGGCCTTAGGTGTGTTACTTAACAAAGGTACGCACCAAAGAATGGGATGCAATCGGTCTCTGGAAAAAAACGAATAAGGCCAATTTTAAGTCTACTCGGCCTGAAGAATGGCAAGGATTTTCCCAAACGTATACTTACGAGGGTTCAATCCTTTCCCTTCGCACCCGGAAATGTATGATTTCCAGACTCTGTAGTAAATGGCCCTAGAGACTGGCTTCCTAGCATTTATCAGAGTAGACAAGACTGAACCCCTCTGACCCTACTGTCTTTTAATATACTGGCCTCAATAGCCAGGCCATCAAATTCAGTGCCCGTAAAGAAGGATGGAAAATGGGACCTTGAGATAACAGGTCCGGACGGAACGGAAGGGGCAATGGGTCCCCCACTGCCAATTTCACAATTTCTGTGTACCAAGACCTCCTGGGCCAGGCTGGGGCCACCAGGACCACAGGTTTTTGTTCTTCCTGTATTCTGCATAGCAGGTGTGGCAGAATTTGAATTGGAGGGAAGGCATACAACAGGGAATACTGGTGCCAAGGAGCCACAAATGCGTCTGTGCCAACTGCAAGAGGATAGTTGGTTCTGGACACGAAGTTGTCCAGCTTGGCATTGAACCTGGACGCTAGGAGATCCACATCCGGGGTCCCCCAATGTTGAAAAATTTGAAGAAAAAACTTGGGATGAAGGGACCATTCCCCTGGCAACAACTTTTGGCAACTTAGGAAGTCTGCCTGCCAATTGTCCACTTTTGGTATGAATACTGCCGAGAGGAACAGTACATGCCTTTCTGCCCATGCCAATATGTGATCCACTTCTTTCTGGGCCAATTGGCTCTTGGTGCCCCCTTGGTGGGTGATATATGCGACCACCTTGGAGTTGTCGGATTGGACTCGGACCGGAGGACCCCGCAATCTGGATGTCCAGAAACGCAGAGCTGGCCGGGCTGCCAGAATTTCCAAAAGTTTGATGGGCAAGGTCTTCTCTGTTTAAGACCACACCCCCTGGACTGATGCTTCCTCACGGACTGCTCCCCAGCTCAGACGACTGGCGTCCGTAGTCCCCACTTTCCAAGCCACTGGTGGAAAATAACTTTTAAGTTGCTGGCTTTCAACCACCAAGATAGGCAACGTCTGTGGGGATAGCGTCATAGGATGATCTAGGGTTCGAGTAGTCTTGTCCCAGGCTTTCAGAATGTTGTTCTGGAACAACCTGGAGTGGAACTGAGCATAAGGAACCGTGTTGAAAGACGACACCATCTTGCCCAGTAACCTCATACACAGTCGAACAGACGGTTTCTCTTCTCTTTTCACCCTCCGGACGAGCTCCACTATGGAGTCGATCCTTAGGGGGGTAAAAACACCTTTTCTCGGGCGGTATCCAAAATAAGACCCAGATACATCAATACCTGAGTTGGATGAAGGGTTGATTTGTCTATATTCAGTATGTTTTTTTTATTTTTTTTTTCTTATTTTTTTTTTTTTATTAATTTATTGGGGGGGAAAAAATGAAGAGGGATAGGGTGAGGGATGGGGGAGGGAGGGTGGGTTGGGGGGGGATGGGGTGGTTAAGGGGGGGTTGGGGGGATAGTTTATGGATTAGGATAATGGTGGATGATGGGTGAAAGAGGTGAAAAAAGGGGGTAAAGAGGGGGTGTGTGTGGGTAGGTATTGGGAAGGTTAGTGAGAAAATGAGTATGATTAGGGTTGAGGGATATGGATGGGGAGAGAATATGGGGTGGGGTGATATGGTTGATATTGGGGGAGGGAGAGGGGAGGGAAAAGTATGATGGTAAAGATGTGGTGGGGAGAAGTATGGAATTGTGGAGTTGAGAAGATAGAGAAGGAGGAATGAAAGGGGAGAGAAGGAATAGGGGGTAGGGGGGGAGGGGAAGAGGTAGTTAGGAGAGGTTAGAAATTAAGGAGTTTTAGAGTAGTAGAAGAGGGAGATAAGGAGGGGGGGGGGAAGAGGTGTAAATTAAGTGTAGTTATGGATATTTTAAATGAGAATAAATGAGTGATAGGGTTGTAGGGTGGAGAGTGGTTAGTATATATCCAGCCTAGGTGCTGTTTTTAAAACGTTTTGGACCAGGATGGGATAAGATTGATCCTTCAGAAGAAGATCGTCCATATACCCTACTACGGCAATTCCCTGGGATCTTAGGGCTGCCAACACTGGTGCCAGAATCTTTGTGAAGACTCGAGGGGCCGTGGCTAAACCAAATAGCAGTGCCACAAACTGAAAATGGCGCACTTCTACCGCGAAACGCAGAAACCTTTGATGTGGGATGAAGATAGGCACGTGAAGGTACGCGTCCTTGATGTCTATGGATGCTAAGTAATCCCCTTTTCTTGGGGATGTTATCACTGAACGAGCCGACTCCATACGGAAGGTCCGGACATTTAGGAAACAATTGAGATACTTGAGGTCCAAAATGAGCCTTACCTCCCCATTTGGTTTTGGCACGGTGAAAAGGTTTGAGTAAAACCACTTGAATCTTTCTTCGTGCGGGACCTCGACAATTACCCCCTGCTTTTGCAGATGCTCCAAGGCCAGAAACAGACATTTCCTTTTCCCCGGTTCTGCTGGAACCCTTGAGCCCAGAAATCGAGTTGTAGGAAACTTCCGGAACTCTATTCTGTAAACTTGTGTTATGACGGAAATGACCCACCTGTCCTGAACCAGTCCCTCCCCCCACCCATAAGAGCGAGGGTGCCCCTTCACAGGGTAGACTTGGAGTTTGGCTTGGCTGACTTTTGAGTGGAGGTTTTTTTCTGATCCTGCAGTTTTTTGAACCCAGACTGCTGAGGCTGTCGGTACCGCTTGGGGGGAAGAAGAACTAGGCCCTGGAGCATGGGTAATTTTAAAAGAAGGCTGCTTATTCTTCCTTTTAACAGGAAGTAGGGTGCTCTTTCCTCCTGAGATCTTTTGGATGTATTTATCAAGATCCTCACCAAACAGGCGTTCTCCATGAAAAGGAAAGGCTGCAAAAAGTTTTTTGCACAGCATCTCAGCAGACCAGTTCTTTAGCCACAAGACTCTGCGCATATGTACCGACAGCAGTGCACAACAAGACATCTGCTGAATCGAGTATTTTAATGCGTCTACTGCAAAGCACAAGGCGCGAGGGAGCTCCGATAATTCCTCGGTAGTCTCCTCTTGACAAGGTAGGTTCCTAACCAACCTTTTAAAACAGTCTTTTAGGCACTGGCAGATGCGGATAGCTGCTATAGCTGCTACTGCTGGCTGAACTGCTGAGCCGGCTACTGCAAAGGAGGCTTTTAACAAGGATTCTAGCTTTTTATCAGCCGGATCCTTAAATACTTGGGCGTTATCCACCGGGCAGGTTACATTTTTGTTCACTGAAGAAATGGCGGCGTCCACTAAGGATGTATCCCACTTCTTTCTGAATTTCTCCTCCATAGGATATAAAAAGGAAAACCTTTTTGGAGGTAAGTATATCCTGTTAGGATGATCCCAATCTGCGTAAATCACCTGCTCCAATAATGGATGCACAGGGAACGCTTGGGAACCTTGCTGAGGTCGCAGGGAACCCAAAGTAGAACAGAAGGGTCCAGCCTCCTGAACTGTAATTTAAACCCAGCTCGAACCATCTCTGCCAGAGATTGGGCGAACAACTTTTGGGAATGGAAGGCTGAGAATGGTTCTTCTGAGCCAGAATCCCCTGTTAAGGAGTCCTCAGCCTCTCCTTCTTCCCGATCCTTTGTGACCACTTCCTCCTCCCATTCTGGTTCTGGATCATCTGGAGCCACCTGGCTATTAGAGTCCTAAAGCTCAGGTGATTCACCACTGGGGACAGGCTCAGGAGATGGAGATATATTAGGTTTTCTCCCTCCTTGTGTTACTGAGGCAATCATACCTGATATTTTGCCTTCAACGCCAGCTAAGGCAGACGCCAAATCATCCTTGGTAACATAAGCCGAGGCAGGGACACTGGTAGTGGCCACAATGCCGGACAAATGCAATGGCTCAGTCAGGCCAGAAGCCGCAGGTCTTTCAGGGGAGACTGGGGCAATATCCACAAGAGGTTGGTTTCCTGACTTTAAAGGAGTTACTCTTCCCCCTGCATTTGCCTTGCTCCCTGTTCCTCTTTTTCTGGAAGACAATGCTTACAAGTATAAGGAAAACAGTACTCCCTCCGAGCCACCAAATGCAATCAATCATACAGCAGCTATTACAGCCTATAAAACACTCCCCGCCACCTTGTCAGGAAAATCGTGGTTCCAGGCGTTTGATTGGCGCGCACAGATGCGCGCCGACGCGTGGTGGTGTGCGCGTTCCCGTGAGCGCGGGCTTGCGTGCGCGCGCGCGCTGGCGTCCAGGGGCGCGCGCCCTGTGATTCACATACACCTGTGTGGACTGTTGGCGCCAATGAGACTATTTAATCAAGCAGCACCTGCTGGCTAGTGCTGCCTGATCTTCAGTATACCTGATACTCTGCACCAGCCACTACCTTGTTCCTGTGATCTCCCAGTGATCTGTTTGTTCCTGTGTTATACCCTGCTTACCTGTAAAGACCTCGGCTTAACCCTTTGGACTATCCAGATTTCCGCCTGCCTCAGACCTCTGCTTGACCGACCATTCTCCTGCCAACTCCTTTGTACTGTGCTGTTTGAACGTTGCCGACTTCTGCTTGGATTTGGACTTCTTATATCTCCTGCTCAAGGGACCTGTATCTGCTTATCCTGTATTATATCCGGCTTACAGTGAGTTTCACCACCTGTATTGGGAATCCCATCACCATCCCTTACCCGCTGAGTGACGTGAGTTTACCTACCGTTATTTCATCTTGCTGTCAGTGAACTCTACAAACCGGAACCTTACCTTACTATTTGTGAACCCTGCTTACCTGCACTTCACCTCATCAACAGCGGACCGCCATCACCAACTTCCGGACCCCTACATCAGGCTCCCTTACCCTTCCTGACTGCCGTGCCTCCTGTACCCACCTCCAGGGGCCGTCAGTCGGATCCGTACGGGAGACCTCCTCCTGCCCAATTGGACTCATCTGTCAGGTACGTGCCGAGTGTGATAGTATCAGGCAGCCATGACCGAGTCCGGGCAGGGGGTCTCCCCCATGGAGGAACTAGGCAGACATCTAGCAGGTCTCACCCAAGCAGTAAAAGGCCTACAGGAAGGTTACACTCGTTTGATGGAACAGGTTCAGACTTTGTCCGCTAACTCTCAAGGAACGTCTTCTACGGGACTCCCCCAGCCACCTTCTGTAATTATGTTACCCCCAGAACCCAAAGTACCCCTACCCGAGAAGTTTTCTGGGGAACGAAGTAAGTTCCGTACCTTCCGAAACGCATGTGAGCTTTATTTTGCCCTACAGCCACGGACTTTCTCTCTGGAAGCTACTAAGGTGGGCTTCATCATCTCCCTCCTGACAGGGGAACCCCAGACCTGGGCCCACCGCCTGCTGGAGCAGAAAGCCGCATCCTTGGAGTCCTTTAGTAGTCTCTTCACTGCTATGTCACAACTATATGAGGACCCTCAACCCACCGTTACGGCCGAAGTCGCATTACAGTCCTTACAGCAAGGTCGCAGAACGGCCGAGGACTATGCCGTCGAGTTCAAACGTTGGAGCTCTGATACAGAATGGAATGATGCGGCGTTACGCCATCAATTTCGCAAAGGATTATCAGATCCTCTGAAAGATGAACTGGCTCGAGTGGGGGTCCCCCCAACTTTAGATGAACTTATCAACTTATCGGTGCAAATTGACCGCCGTCTCAGGGAAAGACGGGCCGAAAGATCCGCCGGACCTTCCCGTCCCTTCTGGATGGTCCCCAAGGTCACCGGGCCACCCGGTGTGGCTCCCTCAGCTTCATCTACTCTAACGACAGGAGCTCCGGAACCAATGCAGATCGGGTTGCTCAGACCTTCTTTGACTCCTGAAGAGAAGATGCGCAGACGGGCCCACAACCTGTGTCTGTACTGTGGTGAACCTGGACATTATGCAAGAATGTGCCCCAACAAGACACGTAAGTGCCTGCCCTCTTCTTCCTTGTGTGCACCTGTCTTGCTTCCAACTGGTACTCACCTGGCGATCTCCATTACTTTACAGCTCTCCGACCGGAGCATTCCAGTATCGGTCATCATTGACTCAGGAGCATGCAGCTGTTTCATTGATCAAGCTTTCGCAACCAGCCATGGCATTCCTCTCCAATCCAAGACCCGAGGTCTTTCAGTACATCTGGCCGATGGATCCACTCTTAGTTCCGGTCCGGTAACCTAAGAAACCACACCTCTACTAATAACTATAGACTCTCAACATTAAGAATTCCTATGTCTGGACGTCATATCATCTCCACTTTTCCCAATCATACTTGGAATGCCCTGGTTGCGGGCCCACAACCCCAATATCAACTGGGCCACAGGAGAAGTCCAGTTCTCTTCTGAATATTGCCGGCAGAATTGTCAATGTCAAACTTCCATCAAACTGGCTCCTCTTCTCTGTTTGGGGACTGATGCTGAACTTCACCAGTCCATTCCTGAACCCTACCGGGACTTTGTGGATGTATTCAGCAAGAAGGGGGCAGAAACTCTTCCTCCCCACAGGCCTTATGATTGCCCCATAGAATTACTACCTGGAACAGAAGTCCCCTTTGGAAGGATTTTTCCATTAACGGAACAAGAATTGGGCACTCTAAAAGACTATATAGATGAGAATCTAGCAAAAGGCTTCATCCGCCCCTCCACATCCCCGGCCGGCGCGGGCATCTTCTTTGTTGAGAAGAAGGACCACTCCCTACGCCCTTGCATTGACTACCGGGAATTAAATAAAATTACCATTAAAAACAGATACCCTCTACCGCTGGTGCCAGAACTATTCCAAAGATTGGGGACAGCCAAAATCTTTACAAAATTGGACCTTCGCGGGGCTTACAACTTAATCCGCATCCGAAAAGGGGACGAGTGGAAAACGGCTTTTCGCACTCGATTTGGACATTATGAGTATCTCGTCATGCCTTTCGGCCTGTGTAACGCTCCTGCAACGTTCCAACATTTCGTCAATAATATTTTCCACGATTATCTGGATCTGTACGTTATTGTTTACTTGGATGACATTTTAGTTTTTTCCTCATCCCTGAATGATCACCGTAGGCATGTCCGAAATGTTCTTACCCGCCTGAGACAGCATGGATTATACGCCAAACTAGAAAAGTACAGTTTTGAAATTCACACTGTGCAATTCCTGGGATTAATTATTTCTGCTGATGGAATAAAAATGGACCCTGAAAAAGTATCCGCTATCCTGGATTGGCCAGCACCTATGGACAAAAAAGGAGTACAACGCTTCATTGGCTTTGCCAATTTCTACAGGAAATTTATTAAAGGTTTCTCCTCCATCATTTCCCCTATTACCAAACTCACCAAACAGGGGACTCGATTTCACTGGACTCCCAAAGCACAACTGGCCTTTGAAGAGCTCAAGAGACTTTTTACTTCGGCCTCCATTCTCAAACACCCAAACCCAGCTTTGCCTTTCGTATTAGAGGTTGACGCCTCTGAGGTTGCAGTAGGTGCCGTGTTGTCCCAGCGACAGGGTGCCAAGGCCCTTCTTTATCCTGTGGGTTTCTTCTCTCGTAAACTGACCTCGTCAGAACGAAACTACGATGTGGGCGACAGGGAGCTTCTTGCCATCAAGGTGGCATTGGAAGAATGGCGCTATCTACTCGAAGGGGCTGCACATCCTGTTCTGGTGTACACCGATCATAAGAACTTGGAGTACCTGAGGACAGCCAAAAGATTAAGACCTCGGCAGGCCAGGTGGGCTCTATTCTTCTCACGGTTTCAATTCCACATAACCTTTGGACCGGGTTCCAAGAACACAAAACCAGATGCTCTTTCCCGAATGTTTTTGGACACCGAACAGGCCCCACTTCCCGACACCATTCTACCTTCTGGGAACTTCTTGCTCTTACAGGGGGATCTCATTTCTCAGATCAAGCAAGCCACTGTGGGGATGCGTCCTTTGGATGGGATGTCCGCTAAGGACGGTCTGTTCTGGCATGAAGATAAAATTGTAGTACCAGAAGAATTAAGGGTACGTGTACTAGAATTATGCCACGACCACAAACTAGCAGGACACTTTGGTACTCAAAAAACAACCAATCTGCTGCAACGTACTTTCTGGTGGCCTCATCTGACCCGGGATTGTAAAAGATATGTTGAGTCATGCAATGTTTGTGCGCGAAACAAGACTAGCCGAACAAGAGCCTGGGGTCTATTAAAACCTCTACCAGTCCCAGAAAGGCCATGGAATATGGTCTCAATAGACTTTATTGTTGAACTTCCCCCATCGGAAGGGTTTTCTTCTATCTTTGTCGTAGTGGACAGACTGTCAAAGATGGCCCACTTCCTGCCCATGAAGGGCACCCCGTCAGCCATGGAAACAGCCAAAACATTTATCAAAGAAGTGGTAAGATTACATGGAATACCAAGAAATATTGTTTCAGATCGTGGTGTCCAGTTCACCTCCAGATTCTGGAAGGCCCTCTGTGGATCTTTGGAAATTGAACTGGCATTCTCCTCGGCATATCATCCACAGACAAATGGTCAGACTGAGAGAACTAATCAAACCTTAGAACAATATTTACGCTGTTTTTCTACCTTCTCTCAAGATGACTGGGCTCCTCTGCTTCCCATTGCTGAATTCTCATATAACAACTCCTTACACTCGTCCATCAATCAGACACCGTTTTTTGCCAACTACGGCTACCATCCATCTTTTCTACCACAATCAATACCTGAATGTTCAGTGCCCGCAGTATCCAAAACCTTGGATTTTTTTTCCACTAACAATAAAGTACTGCAGGAGACCATGATCAAAGCCCAGGAAACTTACAAAAAAACATTTGATGAAAAGAGACGTGGGGAACTCATCCTAGAACCCGGTAACCAGGTCTGGTTGTCCACCATCAATTTGAAGTTGGCATGCCCTTCCAGGAAACTGGGTCCAAAATTTTTGGGGCCCTTTCCTGTAAAAAGGAAAATTAACAATGTCGCTTATGAACTTGATCTACCCACTTCCCTAAGGATCCACCCAGTTTTCCATGTTGCTCTCTTGAAACCTGTGATTCCGAATTCATTTATTGACCGTAGGACTGGTCCCCCCAAACCTGTCATTATCAACAACAAAGAGGAATTTGAGGTGGAAGCAATCTTAGATTGTAGGAAAAGGCGTGATCAGATCCAGTTTCTTATCAAATGGAAAGGGTATGGGCCCGAAGACAATTCATGGGAGCCTGAGGAAAATCTGCATGCCAGTGAATTACTACGAACTTTCAAAGACTCTCATGCTTCCAAATTGGCACAACTGGGCATCCGGAGGCTGCCCTTAAGGAGGGGGCACTGTCAGGAAAATCGTGGTTCCAGGCGTTTGATTGGCGCGCACAGACGCGCGCCGACGCGTGGTGGTGTGAGCGTTCCCGTGAGCGCGGGCTTGCGTGCGCGCGCGCGCTGGCGTCCAGGGGCGCGCGCCCTGTGATTCACATACACCTGTGTGGACTGTTGGCGCCAATGAGACTATTTATTCAAGCAGCACCTGCTGGCTAGTGCTGCCTGATCTTCAGTATACCTGATACTCTGCACCAGCCACTACCTTGTTCCTGTGATCTCCCAGTGATCTGTTTGTTCCTGTGTTATACCCTGCTTACCTGTAAAGACCTCGGCTTAACCCTTTGGACTATCCAGATTTCCGCCTGCCTCAGACCTCTGCTTGACCGACCATTCTCCTGCCAACTCCTTTGTACTGTGCTGTTTGAACGTTGCCGACTTCTGCTTGGATTTGGACTTCTTATATCTCCTGCTCAAGGGACCTGTATCTGCTTATCCTGTATTATATCCGGCTTACAGTGAGTTTCACCACCTGTATTGGGAATCCCATCACCATCCCTTACCCGCTGAGTGACGTGAGTTTACCTACCGTTATTTCATCTTGCTGTCAGTGAACTCTACAAACCGGAACCTTACCTTACTATTTGTGAACCCTGCTTACCTGCACGTCACCTCATCAACAGCGGACCGTCATCACCAACTTCCGGACCCCTACATCAGGCTCCCTTACCCTTCCTGACTGCCGTGCCTCCTGTACCCACCTCCAGGGGCCGTCAGTCGGATCCGTACGGGAGACCTCCTCCTGCCCAATTGGACTCATCTGTCAGGTACGTGCCGAGTGTGATACACCTGTTGCAACTGTGTCCAAACCTGTAGACTCACGTGCCCCCAAAACAAGCAGCTCTGTGTCTCCACTGCGCACGCCAGGGAACTCCAGCCTATAAGGCTTTAGAAGGCGTCCTCGCGCCCCAACGCGCGCCATGTAAACTGTCACGCACGCGCATGGCGCATGCACGCACCCTAGCGCATTTGCACCGATAAACGGCGTCAATACATGGTGCATGCACCGCTCAGTGGCGCCAATCCATGGCGCATTCGTGCCTGAAGAACCGCCAATGCCACGAGGCGCATATTCCACTGTGTGCGGCTAGCAACGGTGCACGTGCACACGCCAGCGGCGCATGCGCATGCGCTCGCATCAACGGCGCACCATACCATTTGCAAGCCAGCAATGTACCATAAGCCAGCAGTGCACCACGCAGGGCAATGGCGCACGCGCCAGCGGCGCATGTGCACAACTAAAAACAAGCAGTTGGAGACAGTCTGTAACATTTCACCATCAAGGTAAGACACAGTAACAGAGGGGAATAAATTAGCCATCCCAGAGGGAGTACTCACCACTCCACGCTGCAGGACCTGGAATATCAGGCCCAAACTGATATTCATGGCGGGTAGCGCTTCTTGTGGACCTTCAAGGACCAGGTCCCCCATCTTGGGGTCCACACCCTTGGACCTGTAAAGCACCCTTTTGGTTATCTTGGGCAAGTTATTGACCAGAATACTATTACACAAGGGTCCAGCACCATAAAGGACACATTATAAGCAAAACCTCGTTCTTGCACCGAGGCTCGGGTACCATCCACTTTAGCTTTGTGCCATCCGAATGGATCCGATTACAACGTCCTCACTGGGACATCTTATTGAAGGATTTAAAGAGCTTCAACGTTCGTGACCATCACCTTGAAGACACTGGTGAAAAAAACTGAGGTAATTCACTTATGGGAGGGGTTATATGGGAGTAACCGTCTTGCTATTGGTTGCCAGTGTCCAATCACCTAAAGGTAGCGTATAACCCAGATAGTCATGAATAATGCTCTGTGTCCCGTGATGTACGATGAAGAAAAATGTAAGGTGTGTACCAGAGCAGGAGTCAGACACATCTTTTTATTGTGCACAAGGCCCTTCCCAACCAGGCCTCTGCATAGGTGAATGTTTTTGTCGTTACCATACTTCAATAAATTATTAGTGAAGTATGGTAAACGTAATCCTCAGTTCCTGCCTTCACACACCTTCACAACCCTTATGCCACTGCCTGCTCTGTTACTGACCCTGGCTTGTTATTCGACCACGCTTTTGTCTGCCGATTCTGTACATACCTCTGCCTGATCTGGACCTGACCCAGGACTGTTATTCGACCATGCTTCTGCCTAACGATTCTGTACATACCTCTGCCTGATCTGGAACTGACCCTGGACTGTTATTCAAACATGCTTCTGCCTAACGATTCTGTGCATACCTCTGCCTGATCTGGAACTGACCTTGGACGGTTTGACCATGTTTTTTGCCTGCCTCATGGACTGATCTTGTATCCTGCTACTGGACTAGTGGGATTAAACACAGGGGTCTCATATATGTGAGGGGCTCCAGAATTGTTTTTCTGGATGAAGAAAACAATTTTTTTGTTTTCTCAATCTTAGATTAGGGTCTGGAGACTCGGAGGCTTCAAAGAAATTTGGGTGGGAGAAGCCTTTCCCCCTGTCCCCATTCTGTCCTGAATGAGACCCTACTTCTGCCTGCTGCCTGTAGGACTTCCTGCCGTCATGTCTCTGCCTGTCGCACTGACCACACCACATGTTGCTGCCTACTACCAGGACCAATATTTTTGGCACTGCTGACAATATCTCTGCCTACACAGACCCTGGACTTTATATGGACAGTATCCCTGCCTGGACAATTGTGTTCGCCGTTGCTGACCAAGTCCCTGCTTGCTGCCTGGACCGGTGCTATCCTCCTGTGTACAACTGCGCTACTACAACCACAGGTAATCTTTTGTTAATGCTTTGCTCAGCATTATGTATTTGGGGTGTTATTCTTGGTATGTGCATGCTATGTGTCCCTGGAACACCTGATGGTGTTCCTTGCATTTTGGATCTCTGTATGTGGCCAGGCTGTGTAGAAGTCTCATACGTGTGGTATCACCATACTCAGGAGGAGTAGCAGAATGTACTTTGGGGTGTCATTTTTGCTATATAAATGCTATGTGTTGGAGATCTTATAAAAAGACAACTTTTTTTAAAAAACATGCGTTTTAATTTTTTTTCCACATTTTCCAAAAACTTCTGGAAAAAATTGAACCATTCAAAAGACTCATTATGCCTCATAGATTATACGTTGGGGTGTTAGCTTTCCAAAATGGGGTCATTTTGTGGGTGTTTCCATTGTCCTGGTGCTCCAGGGCCTTCAAAAGTGTAATAGGTGGTTGAGAAATGTGATGTGTAATTTATGCTCCTAGAACACCTGATGGTGCGTCCTGCATGTTGGGCCTCTGTTTGTGGCCAGGCAGTGAAAAAGTCCCACACATGTGGTATTGCTATACTCAGGAGAAGTAGCATAATGTATTTTGGGGTGTCATGTTTGCTATCTAAATGCTATGTGTTGGAAATATCTTATAAACTGACAACTTTGTGTAAAAAAAAAAATGTGTTTTCATTTTTTTTTCCACATTTTCCAAAAACTTCTGGAAAAAAAATGAACCATTCAAAAGACTCATTATGCCTCATAGATTATACGGTGGGGTGTTAGCTTTCCAAAATGGGGTCATTGTGTGGGTGTTTCCATTGTCCTGGTGCTCCAGGGCCTTCAAAATGTTATTAGTGGTTGAGAAATGTGATGTGTAATTTATGCTCCGTCCCTGCATGTTGGGCCACTGTATGTGGCCAGGCAGTTAAAAAGTCCCACACATAAGGTATCGCTATACTCAGGAGGAGTAGCAGAATGTATTTTGGGGTGTCATTTGTGGTATACACATGCCTTGTGAGAGAAATAAGCTATTACAATGACAATTTTGTGAAAAAAAATCTTAATTTTGCAAAGAATTGTGGGGAAAATTACAATTTCAAATAACTCACCATGCCTCTTACTAAATACCTTGAAATGTCTACTTTCCAAAAAGGGGTTATTTGGGGGGCATTTGTACTTTCCTGGCTTGTTAGGGTCTCAAGAAATGAGATAGGCCACCAGTACATCAGATGTGATAATTTTTTTATGATTTGCACCATAGCTTGTAGACTCAAACTTTCACACAGATCAAATAATTTCCACAAATTTTTGGTTATTTTTACCAAAGATATGTAGCGGTATAAATTGTGGCCAAAATTTATGAAGAAAAATTACTAATTTGCAAAATGTTATCACAGAAATTTAGAAATATTCATTTTTTTTCAAAATGTTTGGTCTTTTTTCATTTATAGCACAAAAAATAAAAAACCCAGAGGTGATAAAATACCACCAAAAGAAAGCTCTATTTGTATGAAAAAGGGACAAAAAATCATTTGAGTACAGTGTTGCAGTAATTGTCATTCAAAGTGTGAGAACACTGAAAGCTGAAAATTAGTCTTGATATCAGGGGGGTTTAAGTGCCCAGTAAGCAAGTGGTTAATATGTCAAAGGATCTCTTCTGTAGAAAATATGAATTGTGGGTTCCCCAAAATAGGGACCAGGGGTGAGTCCCTTGAGGATAACTTACCCTTGGAAAAGAGATTATAGCATGTGCATAGCGTTTGTCCTATAGTTGGGTGTGACTTGGTCGTAGATGGACGATCCCTAAAGCACCATGGTGTCTTGTGCAGTAATTCCCTACTCTGTGCTTGCTCTAATTTTGGACAGATCTTTAAATCACCATGTCGGCACCAATCTATCATTCGGCCCATGTGAGCTACCTGATAATATTTATGCATATCGGGGACCGCTAGCCCCCATATTGTTTTGGAAGCGTCAAGAGTGTGCTTCTGATCCTTGGGTGCCTATGTGCCCAGATACATTTTGTGAATAATGTGTGGATATTCCTAAAAAATATCCTGGGAATAGCGATGAGTATAGCCTGAAAAAGGTATAGGAACTTTGGCAAGATGTTCATTTTTATTATATTACTCCTTCCGAACCAGGAATGTAGTCCCTTATGACATCTCTCCAACAGATCTCAAACCCTGCATAACAATGGCAAGAAGTTACGCTCATATATACGTGAGGAGTCTGAGGAAATGCAGGTCCCCAAGTACCTTAGGGACTGGTCTACCAATTTAAATTTGGGATTTAACTCCATTAACTTTATCATTTCATTCGAGACCGCTACCGCCAAGGCTTCCAATTTAGAAATGTATCTAAGATAAGATAGTGCACTGTAAATCTCTATTTCCCTAAAATGGTTTGGGAGAGAGAAATATTGGGTTAGTCATTGAAAAGAGCATATCATCTGTATATGCTGACACTTTGTATTGTATTCCTTCCATTGTTATCCCCCTAATATCTGCATTCAGCCGAACTCTACACAGAAGAGGCTCAAGAGACAAAGCGAACAATAGAGGGGACCAGTGGGCAGCCCTGCTTGTCCCATTAGTGATCGCGAAAGGAGGGGATATAACTCCATTTACCTTAACTTGGGCCATAGGCCCCTTATAGATACTAGCAATCCATTTGAGTATTTTTTCTCCTAATCCTATATGTTGTAGGACAGCAAACATGAACCCCCAGCAAACCCGATCAAAAGCCTTCTCTGCATCTGTTCCTAAGAACACACAAGGGGTCTTAGTCGAGTTGGCTATATGCATTAGATTCAAAGCTTTAATGGTATTATCTCTGGCTTCTCTTGTCAGTACAAATCCTACTTGATCCTGATGGATCAAGGAAGGCAATTGTTGTTGTAACCTTAGAGCTATAATCTTACTAAAGAATTTCAGGTCAACATTTAATAAGGATATTGGCCTGTAACTTCCATATTGTTTCGGGTCTTTGCCTTCTTTTGGTATCACCAAGATCGTGGCTTTCACAGACTCTGGGTGAAAGGATGTTGCATCAGCTAACCCATTAAACATGTTGACCAGATACGGCCCCAAAATGGGTAATAGTAGCTTATAATACTGGACTGTAAAGCCGTCTGGTCATGGTGCCTTTCCCATCTTTGCTGTCCTTGTTACCGTTTGTAATTCTTCTCATGTAATTGGTGATTCCAACTCCTGCTGTATAATAGCTGTCAGACTTGGCATTCCACATGATGCCAAATAATCCTCCATCACCACTTGATCTGGTACATCCAGATTCAGATTATGAAGTGAGGAGATATTAGTAATTTTAAGTATTTTTAAACAGATCCTTAATTTCTTTGTAAATATTATTGGTTCTTTTTTAAAAAAAAAAACGGAATATACATATCCCCAGAAAGAGGAAGTGTTAAAGTGAACTTTTTTGTAGGAAATAAATAAAATTTAGCTACCCATAGCACCCAATTTTTTTGGCTAATTCTGTTGCAAATACTTACAAACGTATAGCAAGGTGCTAAGCCTAAGTTTTCTTTAACCAGTTTCTGACCACCTACCATAAATTTACTGTGGCAGGGCAGCTCTATTGCACAAAATCAGGTACCTGTACGATTGGTCACAGGGAGAGGCAATCAGGGGGCCTGGCAGATGTGATGTCCACCGGCCAACCACAATCGCTCCCCACAGAGATAGAACAGCTGTCTGCCGATGTAACCAAGGCATGGACATTGTGATCTTGTGTTCCTGCTAATCTAGAACACGGATCACGGTGTCCATGCAGTGAGCCCACCCCCCCCCCCCCCCCCACAGTAAGAAAGGACAAACAGGAAATACACTTAACCCTTTGATCGCCCCTGATGTTAACCCCTTCCCTGCCAGAGTTATTTATACAGTGTCAGTGCATATTTTTAGCACTAATCACTGTAATAATGTCACTGGTTCCCAAAAAAGTGTAACTTAGGTGTCTGATCTATCCACCGCAATGTTGCAGTCCCTCTAAAAAATGCTGCTCACCACCATTACAAGTAAAAAATAAAAAATAAAAATGCCATAAATATATTCCCTATTTTGTAGACGCTGTAACTTTTGCACAAACCAATCAATATACACTTATTGGGATTTTTTTACCAAAAATATGTAGTAGAATACATAATGGCCTAAACTGCTGAAGAAATTCGATTTTAATGTTTTTTTTTTATTGGGTATTTTAAAGAAAAACTGCAGGGGTGATCAAATACCACCAAAAGAAAGCTCTATTTGTGGGAAAAAAAGTACATCCATTTTATTTGGGTACAGTGTTGCAATTGTCAGTTAAGTTAACGCAGTGCCATATTGCGAAAAATGGCCTGGTCATGAAGGGGGTAAAACCTTCAGGAGCTGAAATGGTTAAAGTGTATGTAAACCCTAACAATGAACTTCTTTTAGTTTGTCCACGTTAGCCTGGTAAATATGCCATTTTATTATATTTGTTCCACAAGTACAAAATAAATACCTGTTGCCAGAAATGTTGTCTGCTTTTAACTATTCTCTGCTTTTTACCTGTTCTACAATCTTTTCTGTTACATTGTTCCTAGTTTACCACTTAAGGACCAAGCCTCTTTTTGACACTTGTTTACAAGTTAAAACCTTTTTTTTTGCTCCAAAATTAGAATCCCCAAGCATTATATATATATTTTTTTTTTTTTCCAGACATGCTAGAGAATAAAATGTTTTGTGAAAGATAATGTTATGCCGAGTAAATTGATACCCAACATATCATGCTTCAAAATTGCATCCAGTCGTGGAATGGCGAAAAAAATGGCCCTTAAAAATCCCCATAAACGTTATTTAAAAAATATCTACAGATTACCAGTTTTGAGTTACAGAGGAGGTATAGTGCTAGAATTATTGCTCTTGCTCTAATGATCGCCTCACATGTGTGGTTTGAACACTGTTTTCATATGCGGGCGTGACTTACGTATGTGTCAAGGGCGCTTAATTTTTTTTAATTATTATTTATTTAACTTTTTATTTTTTATTTTTAAACTGTCCTTTTAAAAAAAAAAAAAAAATGTTTGAGTCACTTTTATTCCTATTACAAGGAATGTAAACATTCCTTGTAAGAGAAAAAAGCATGACATGATCTCTTAAATGTGAGATCTGGGGTCAAAAAGACCTCAGATCTCACATTTACATTTAAATGCAATAAAAATTAAACTATAAATTCCCCTTTAAGGCCGCTTGACTTCACTTTTGTCATCCAATGTTATGGAGCCGAGTTGGGGGGCCATCTTTCCCTCACTCGGCTCCTGGCCTCTCAGGGGAGAGGGCGCTTACTGGAGCCATCGCTATCAGCGGAGACGAATGGAGATCGGCGGGTAGGGCCCTCTCTTGCCTCCGATAAAAGTGTTTTCACAGCAAATTTGCCACAGAGACCACTTTTATCATAAAGAGGACTGCTAGCTGCTGCCATAACAAGAGTATTTAAGGCCAAAGTACCGAAGTACAGCTATGGCGATTTGTGGCAAGTGGTTAATGTAGAGAAATGCAGAACTCCTCCCTCTGTCCTAGGGAGACAACGCTGTATCTTTATACAGTATGGCGAGGGAGTGTTCTCAACCCTGGCCATGAAATATGTTACAGCCAGAATCACAAATTAAAAAAAAAAAGCTTGGAAAAACTGAAAACAATGCAGCCACCACATCTAAAATGGCAAGCTACAAAAAATTTTGCATTTTAGTTGTCCGTTTTAGATATGCTTTGATTTTATATAATGTAATGAATATATAATGTATAACAGGCTGTCTCAGTGCCTCAACAGTATCTCTTTAGATAACTCATAGTGCTTAATGGAAATACTTTTGCCATATATAAACCCTTTTGCTGACAGAGCTGTTTTTGCAATCGTTAAAAAGATCATGTTAGCCCTGTATGGTAGATTACATAAAACCTCCAGACATTATATATTTTCTGAATGCAGGCATCCCGGAGAAGAAAATGGTGTTAGTTCCATTCCTTCATGTTACATGTTATAAGTGCAGTGGTTTAGGAAATGCAAAATTTCAGTAAAAAAGCCACCAAAGTTAATTTTAGGGCACACAAGTGCAATAAATTACCAATTTTTTTGGTAAAATATGAAAAAAGTTTGCACCAAATAAATGGATAACCTTAAAATTGTGAGCACCTGTGAAATGGCAACAAACTTCAGTTCTCTATATTTTCCATAGGCAAAGTTTTAAAGGCCCTACAGGTCATCTGTTTTGAGTGATGCATGCTTTTAAGTTTGTACGTGTGTGTGTGAGTACAGGAGAGTGGGAGATCCTCAAAAAAAATTGGGGGGGGGGCTTTTAAACGCTTAGAAGTAACTTGATGATGATTACAGTGCCCTTTTACAGTGCAGTCCTCTTTATATCACAGTGCCCCTTTACATTACAGTGCCATTAGCAATCACAGACCCTCATCACAGTGCCCTTTGCAGTCATGGCCACCTTGCTGTTTAACATCACAGTGACCCCTGTATATCGCTGTCTCCCCTGCACAGTTCTACATTTCACAGGGCAGAGACAGTTAGCCTGTGTGTCCTCTCCCGCCTGGCTTGCTTTTTAATAAGAAAAGACGCCCACTCTCTGTGCAGATTTTGAGCTACTTCTGCCCCCTGCTCTGCTAATAGGATGTCATTGGGGGCCGGCCAGGAGATGCGGTAGAGAACACACAGGCACGGCCGTGCAGGAGGAGGTGAGTCCTGACCATGGTGTGTGATAGTCCTGTCTGGACCATCAGTACCAGTCCGTGGCCTGGGGGTTGGGGACCCCTGAAATAGGGGGACATACTACATAGTCCTTAGATCGGGGGAGGAGAGCAGCTGGAGGCCACGTGACTGGACAGAAATTAACTGAAATAGGGTATTTAGAGGCATAATTTTGTATAAACATGTACACAGTGTAGTGTGGCTTGATAGAACAGAGGCACTGGCAGTAATCTTTCTTTCACTTTACTGGCAACTACTAATAGCGGCAGGAGGAGTGGGGATGGGAGGGAGGGGGGAAGAGATCGGCTCACACATAGGAGCTGACAGGCAGGGAAGGAGGGGTAGAGGGGGGAGAGGGGGAGAGAGAGGAGAGCAGCGGGATGACGGAGGCACGTAACCTGACCACGGTAATTATGGATAAGCAGCCATGATTACTGTGGTCAGCACACTAAGGGGAACACAGGAGCAGGCAGGATCAACAAGGTTTTTCAGAGAATTGAAAGGGGCAGATTAGACAGCACAAGCACTGTGCTGTTTAACCTGCTATAAGGCTACTTTCACACTGGAGCGGTGGGGGGCGCTGGCAGTAAAGCGGCTCTATATTTAGCGCCGCTTTACCGGCGTTTTAGCAGCGCATTTCGGCCGCTAGCGGGGTGGTTTTACCCCCCGCGAGCGGCTGAAAAAGGGTCAATACCACCCGCAAACCGCCGCTGCAGCAGCGTTTTGCGAGCGGGTTCGGCGCGCTACCCCATTGTTTTCAATGGGACCGGGCGCTATAGGAGCGGTAAATATACCGCTCCTATAGCGAGCCAAACATGCGGCTTGCAGGACATTTTCCAGTGTCCTGCAAGCGCACCGCTTCAGTGTGAAAGCCCTCGGGCTTTCACACTGAAGACACAGCAACAGCTGTTTCGGGTCGGTTTGCAGGCGCTATTTTTAGCGCAATAGCGCCTGCAAACCGCCCCAGTGTGAAAGGGGCCTTAGGGAACAGGATCTCTTTTTTTCTTTGTTTTTATTTAGGATTAAAACCTCTTTAATGCAGAGTAGAAAGGCATAGCTCTCTGATCTCTCAATACTACATGTACAGCCTCTGCTTTTCTCTCTGTACTTTCAGTCTAAAATGGCACCTGATAACACCCAAAAGAATGTTTTGCAATTAACTGTAATTATTTGTGAGTTAAAATTTTTCAGAAGGAGTGTTCTGGTGAAAGCTTATAAACTACACCTAAACAAGTGTACAATATGCTCCATGGGGCATTTTTTGTGCCACTTTTTACTGCTAGAGGTTCTGGACTTTTCTTTCTGACAACTAGTGTGCATGGGCCCTGAAGTTGCAAATGGTAAGTTGCCTGGCAGCTGTGACATATTTTATCAAGCATTGCACAGATTGTGCATCTGCCATTTGTATGAATGTACCCTTAGTAGTAATTTATTAAAAAAAAAAAAAAAACCTCTTTAACCCCTCTAGTTAAATTGGATGACCTCTTCCTTCTTCACTCTTAAAAAGTAATTATTTTTCCAAGTGATCCCATGCAGGTTTTTTTACTGAAGAAACCACCAAGATAATGGATTATGGCCCTAGAGATTGCACCTTCTAAAATAGGTTAGTAGTAGACTCTCCAATATTTTCATTTCAGTAACTTTACCCATCTAAGGAAAAGTAAAGTTTGGTAGTGCCACACAACACATACTTAGAAAAAGAATCTTTACTGACACCAATTACGATTATAAAATAACAATTATAAAGGGACTGTTTGACAGTTATTACCACCTAAACATGCTTTTAACCGCCATTTGCTCAAGCTGATCAACTAAATTAGTATACTAATTTTTCTACAAACGTAATCATATACAGGGGTTAATGATTTAGTGGAGTGAGGATGGTTCTACGCATTTCACAGACAAACAAGATGTGAAAGCATCAGAGATATTTACAAATTATAAAATAGAATTTTATAAGAACAGTCAATATCTAGTTTCTGTATAGCACCGATTAGTTTACAGGTATGTTGTACATAGAATAGATGATTACTATCCTGTTGCTCACAAAACTCTTGGGAACCTCACAAAGGCAACTACCAGGGCATCAGATGAACATATTGCCCCCAACAGTGCCAGTATGGTAATCTAGCTTCTGCAACATGTATGAAAGTTGAGAATAACACATACTCCCAACAAATTAATAAAGTAAAGAATAGGACGTATCTTCTATGTATCCAACTCTAGCTACCTTAATTCATTATAAAGAAATGTGCAGAGTACTGTGCCAAGTACCATCCCTTGTTAAAGCAGGGGCATCAGAAGTATTTCATTTGCGTTTTGAATGGAATGCCAACACAAGGTGATCCAGAACAGTCAAATGAACTTGCAGATAATAAATTAAATCTTGAAACTCTGACCATGAAAGAGTTGAAATGTTTTCAGATACGATCATTTGTATTGTTACAAGGACTCAAGATAAAATCAGAAATAGTTTTTAATTGCTTTCTGCAGAGAAGAATGGAAGGTTAGTTGAAAACGTGAAAATAAATAAGTGAAAATGCTTGTATGTTTCACAAAGAATTGAAAATGTACAAGATGAATCTTTAAAAAAAATCAAGGTTAAGTGGAATAATTCAGACGTTAAAAGGATTATATTCATCATTCAATCACCCTACATTGCCATTGTGCACTAGCTTCCATTGCGCATAGCTTTGTACATTCGATAGCAACAATGTCACACCAATAACACTTGAATATACCATACATACTGTGCTGAAAAAAAAATATTATTTTTTTCTAATGGATCAGTCTGCAGTGTAAGGACCAGGCCTATTTTTCACACTTGTTGTTTACAAGTTAAACTCAGTTTTGTTTGCTAGAAAATTACCCAAACATTATATATTTTTTTTTCAGACACCCTAGAGAATATAATGGCATTTCAATATTTTATGTCACACCATATTTGCGCAGCGGTCTTACAAACGCATTTTTTGGGGAAAAAATATACTTTTTTGAATTAACCACTGCAGGCCCTGAAGGATTTACTCCCTTCCTGACCAGAGCACTTTTTGCAGTATGGCACTGTGTCGTTTAAACTGACAATTGCGTGGTTGTGCGATGTTGCATGCAAACAAAATTGACGTTGTTTTTTTCCCACAAATAGAGCTTTCTTTTGGTGGTAATTAATTACCATATTTATTGGCGTATAACACGCACCTTTTCCCCCTTAAAATCAGGGGAAAATCATGGGTGCGTGTTATACGCCGATCCCCTGCCAATCCGGAGCTCCGCCGACATTTACGAGCCGAGCCGAGTGTACGGTGTACTTGGCTCCGCTTGCAGTCAGGCCCAGTCCCGCCTCCCTAGCCTTTACGTCCCGCCATTGGCCCCGCGCTGTGTCCATCATAGGAGCCGGACCAAGAGGCGGAACGGGGGCGTTACTGCGAGCGGAGCCGGCTTGGTCTATGTCGGCGGCGGCGGGAGGAGCCGAAGATGTCGGTGGTGGCGGGAAGAGCCGAAGGTCTCAATAAATCAATAAACGTATATTGATTGGTTTGCACAAAAATTATAGCGTCTACAAAATAGGAGATACATTTATGGCATTTTTATTATGATTTTTTTTTTATTAGTAATGGCGGCTATCTGCAATTTTTATCATGACTGTGACATTATGGCAGACACTTTTGACACTATTTTGGGACCATTGTAATTTTTACAGTGATCAGTGCTATAAAAATGCACTGATTACTGTGTAAATGACACTGGCAGGGAAGGGGTTAAACACAAGGGGGCGATCAAGGGGTTAAGTGTGTCCTAGGGAATGATTCTAACTGTGGGGGGGATTGCCTCACTAGAACATGACAGAGATCACTGCTCCCGATGACAGGGAGCAGTAGATCTCTGTCATGTTGCTAGGCAGAACAGGTAAAATCCCTTGTTTTCATAGGCATCTCCCCATTCTGCCGCTCCGTGACATGATCGCGGGCCCCTGGTGGACATCGAGTCCACGGGACCCGCGGGCTCGCCCACAATGCCGCGATTAAAAGGGGACATACCTTGAGTCGAGTGGGGTCCATCATTCTCTCATTTGACTTCCTGCCCATCAGGGAAAGGATCGGATTGTCTCCACCGCTACCGAGGGATCTGGTAAGCGGCGGAGATGACCGGGATGCGGCGGGAGGGGGGGCACATCTCCCCCCGCCGATGAAAGTGATCTCACGGCGAATCCACTGTGGGGACCACTTTTATCATAAATCTGCTGCCATAACAACAGTATTTAACGTCAAAGTAACGTCGGTGGGCGGGAGAGGTGCCCCCCCTCCCGCCACATCCCGGTCGCCTCTGCCGCTTACCGAATCTGGACGTCATAGTATCGATGGTTGGCGGTCTGTAAGTGGTTAAAAAGAGCCATATAAAATTTGTGATTACATTAATTTAGCCACCTTTAATTGTATCGACTCAATGCCTGAATATTGACACAACCTACAGTGCATATTGCTTTTGAAAAGTGTATCCAGTGTTTGAGAAATATATAGGGTGCTGTTCATTTAATAAAAGGCCATTCACACTGATGCATTGCACAACTGTGTGTTTTACTGTGCATTACCACTTTGTTGTTAATGTATGATGAT